>CAXIVR010000003.1:151526563-151869337 GCA_964035755.1 Teleogryllus oceanicus | reverse complement strand
AACCGGAAAAATTTTATTTTTAGTTTGCCAATTATTTTGAGAATTTCATGGAAGATGTTTCGTAAACGAACATCGTGACTAAAATTTGGGTGAACTGTCTGTTTTAATTTTGTGGCTGAAGACACTTAGTGAGATGGCTGCAATTCTCGAAAAGTATTGGTTAAAGAGACTAGCCACTCTTGCCGGATTGTTCACATTTATATCGTTACATTTTAAGGGGACACATCGGTGAAATTTTGCGAAAAATAATGAAAATTTCAGTTTTTGTTTTTCAGTTCATTACTTAGACAGAACGATCAGGATTCATTCCTACTTTCACTTTTAAGCTGAGCCATTTAAATGCCTGCTACGGAAGTTTAAATGGCCGTGCGCCTCGAAGCCACGCCTTCTTTTACGCCCCTTTTCCAGACATTTCCGTGGACTGCATTTCGGAGAAATATTTGTTTTCCCAGGGTTTCTTTGTGTATTTTGTCTTGGAATCTCTGGCAACATCTGAGCATCAACTGCAGGTTAGGCAACCTATTTCTCTAAAGTTTTGGATGGTCTTTGGTGTGTTTATCTCGTGTGTACATGTGAGTTCCGCGTGTAAGCTTGAGGCGAATAAATTTGGTGTCGTTGCGTTTTATTTAGGTTTTTTCTGTTGCACTACACGTATAATAATACAGAATATTAAGTTAATCTGTGTTTTATTCCGTACTTTTAACACATAGTGTAATTAAGTTGTTAGCAAGTTTCGTAAAGTAGTATAGTGTAGTTTAGGTTAGGTTAGATTTCATTATGGATAGAATTAATCGTGGTTCGAGGAAGAGGCCTAGTAAATTAGTAAATAAGATGAGATTAGCTTACCAACAAGGAAGAAACTTAAGACAAACACAGTTGCAGTGGACCAGGTGTCAGTTTCTGATAAATCTGACAAAACATTTCAAGTCGGAGCACAGAAAACTTGCAGCTTTCAATTTTGAAGGAGAAAACCAGCAGAAGAACAATTGCTACAACAACAACAACAGCAGCAGCAACAACAAAATCTACTACAACTAGTGATGGTGGGTTTATGATTATTCATAATAGTGTGTGGAAAGAAATTTTTAATGGATGTGTTTGTGCTGTGTGTTTGCCAGTATGTCCACAGAAGTCAAACAGACAATGGGGTTTGCTCATAAAATAATTATAAGATGCATTAATTGCCAAGAAACTTGTAATGAAGTATTTACAAGTCCTCGTGTTGACTCTTCTGAGTCCTGTCGACCCTTTTGTAATAAATAGAAAAATTGTTAATGCGTTTATTGAAATTGGGAAGGGGTATAGTGCCATTGAGCAGTTCAGCATGACTGTGGGTTTTCCAGCAATGAGTGCATCTACTTATAGTGCTCACATGAACACATTAACTGAGGATTATAGAAATGTGAAAGAGGAAGTGTTGAAAAAATCCATGCTGTCATCCGTAGGCATACTTAGATATTAATTCAACACTATCCTGTAGTGACTCTATTGACATTTCAGTCTCATATGATGGGACATAACAAACGTGGCCATCCATCAAATTATGGATTGGCATTGCTATTGATATGTTGACAGGTCTTGTTGTAGACTTCCCATGTACTTTCAAAGTATTGTGGAGTATGTGAACAAAGAAAAAATTATCTGCATAAATAGTGAAGATTATAAAGAATGGCAGCAAAGCATAAAGAAAATTCTGAATGTGACATTAATTTTAGTGGATCTTCAATGCAATGGAAAGTAGCAGCAGCAGAAAGAAATATGGAAGAGATCAAAGAATTTTAAATTTAATTACACCACAATTTTGTCAGATGGAGATGCGAAGACATTTAACCACCTGAAATCACTCTGTGTTTATGGTCAAGAGAAACCAATTGAAAAGCAGGAATGTATCAACCATGTAGTCAAAAGAGTAAAAACTGGCTTAAAAAATGTTGTGTCAGAATGGAGGCAAGGTGTTACACTAGGTGGAAAAAACAAGGAAGCTTGAAGGAAGACACCATTGTAAAACTTGCTGGCTATTATCGTAGTGCAATTAAAAGAATATTCCAATGTTCAGCAAATGAAGTCTGCTATTTTGCAACTTTATACCACTGTATGTCCACAGACTCTAAACCTCAACACTTTAAATGCCCTGGAGGTGAAGACAGTTGGTGTTTCTATAATAGGGCTATTGCTGCTGGAACTGCCATACCAAACACGACAGCTCCACAATGAAAACTGTGTGACAGAGCAAGTGGTGTGCAAGATTGTGCCAGTTTATAGGAGACTGGCCTCAGAGGAACTGCTCCACGCTGCTCAGAAGCAAAACCAAAATTGTAATGAATATTGTGACAGCGTTATTTGGACTAAGTGTCCAAAGGAAGTTTTGTTTCAAAAGAAAGTTAGAGATGGCAGTCACTTCAGCAATTGCTGAATTTAATATGGGATTGAGACACTCAGAAATTGAAAGTTGAAATAATAGGAGTAAACTCAGTCCATATACTGAAAAATCTGTGCACTCAGGGATAAGCGTCGCTTGCAACAAGTGAACATTCATCGCAACAAAAAATAAAACTGCCAGGAGAAATTGAAAATGAAGAAATCTGTTCAAGAAACACAGAAAAAGAAAGCAGAAGGTCCAATGTATGGAGCTGGGGAGTTTTAAAAGTGTGGCAGGTATTGTAAGAGTTTTATTTAAGAGTTAAATTTTAAAATTGATTTTTCCCTAATTCAGTATTTTCAGCACTTTCCGTGTTGCAAAAGGCTCCCTGTGGTGCATTTATTGATCAATTTCAATGAAATTTGTAAGAATGTTGATAAATAGTATATAATGACATGTATGTGAGGCTTCTTAAAAAGTCAATATTACCTTTTTATTTGACAATGAGTTAAGTCTTTACCGTAAAACCAAGAAAAACAAAGCCTAAAAGTTAAAAATTATAAAATATTAATGAGAAAGTATTTCTTAAAATCCCACATAGTTCTGTTTAGAAACTAATTGTGCTTCTATTTTAAAATTTGAACTGAAAATATCCAAATCTTCACTACAGAGAGCATTTAAAAATTACTGAAAAATTGTTTAAAAATTGAGAGAATAATTAATTACTTGAAATGTTAAAGATAAAATTATGAAATTAATTATATAATTTTCTCATGTAGTTTATAGCTCTGTATACAATTTTCATGGTAATATATGCAAAATTAAGATTTTTAGTAATTTCACAGATGCGTCCTTAAAACATTCTCTACTGGGTTTCTAGTTGATTTAGTTGTATTTTTTATTATATTCCACATTGCTTTTGTTTTGTTATTTGAGTTCAAAATATCTTGTTCGTTTTTTATGCTTTTAGCATGCCTCATAACTTTTCGTAACAATGATTCGTATTTTTAAAGTTGATAAAGAAATTTTGAGGATGCGTTATGATGTTTAGAAAGGAAAGAAAGAATTCGCTTCTTTACAAGATGCCCTAATCCTTGTGTTATCAAGAATTGCTTTTCCGAAATATTTATTTTCTTTTTGAAGAGAAAGCAAGTGTTAAAACGTAATGAAAGAGTTGAAAAAAAAATTATATTTGTCGTTTGTATCAACAGTATTATAAACCGCTTCCCATGACTCTGCATCAAGTAATCAATGAATAATTTTATTTTACTTTTTGTAAACAATCTAGTCATACGTGAATTATTTATTGTGTCACTGATCGCATTTCTTATAATGATAAGAATTTGTGCATCGTGGTCACTGTATCCTAAATCTTTTGTTTCAACTTCATCTCGAGTAGTTTGTTAATTAGAATTTGATCAATGATTTCATCAAATTTTGTTTGATCCGTGTACGTACATTAATTGTAATGTCTAAATTGATGAATGTTTTTCTGCTGCATCTGAGTTGTAGTTGCTATATATTTACTCCATTTTATCTCGAGTGCGTGGTCGAAGGTTGTAGTGTGTCCCGACAATGACAGGTTGTAGGAAGATGGGGCATCAGATGTAGACGAGATTGGTAGTGGGAATGGGAGAAACGGGAGTAGGTTCAGAGGAAGAGGCAACAGGGTTCGATATAAGGGTGGGGGCTGGAGAGCGTAAGAGGTGGAAGGATGGATTTTGGCAGGAGACTGCGTAGGGCTGGAGTTGATGATGTATTATGCAATCTTGTTACCGACTGCATGTTTTCCAGCAAGGTTCATGTGAAGACCATGCCGGAGAAGTGTTTTGCTAAGAGAATTAATTTCAAAAGTGTGACATTTCTTTCTCTTGCTGCAGTTTCAATTGTTGGTTTGCGTGCTTAATCTCGCTGCATAGTGTTAGTCTGTTGTACCAGAAGGGCAGAGTCGAGACTACAATGTTAGTATTTTGGGCGACATTGTAATTTGTTAACATGTTGTTCAGGTGTAAAATTACCGCCCAAGTTAATGTCATTCTGCCCTCCTATGATAATGACTGTGACCTGATTGGTCAGTGTTTTCGTGTGGGTGTCCAACTCTGCAGTCACATCTGCAAACCTCTTGTTAGGTTTAAATATAGATGAGACTGAGAAATTGGAGGTAACTTCTACTGAGAATGGAGGAAAGATGGCGGTAATGACTGTCAGCTAAAATAAGTACCTGTTTTTTAGGCTCAGTAGGAATGTCTTTTTTTTTTCAAGTGAGCTAGGATGCGCAGCTTTACGTGTTTCGGTTTTGACGCGCTTCCTAGCCTGTTTGCGTTGGTTTGTGCATGTATTTGTCGATGGTAGAGAAGGGTGGTGGAGGATCAGGAAGGCGAGAAAATCTGTTTCATAATCAAAAACACTAAATTGGTTTTGAGTTGTGACTGGATGCGTGTCTGTGTCTTTTGTACAGTTACGGTTGTACAGTTGGTTTATTCGTAATTTTTATTAATTTTTGTAATGAATAGGTTTTATCTGCTTGTGGCTGACTATACTCTATAAATTACTTTATATACATCGTGCGTTTTTGCATATGAGTGTCGTTTTAGAGAATTATTTATTTTGTAAAACAGGGTAATACATTTTTCTTCAGTTTTAAGTAATGGTAATATATCTGTTAAAAGATGTTTTGTTGTAGGCATTGTGCTTATTGGTTCTCTCATTTTCTAATTTGAATTGCATGTTTGACCATTACGATTCAGTTTATACAATATTACTTAAATGCTTTTACATTCAATATTTGTATCTAGGCATTAAAAATTAGAACTGAATGTGTAATATTAAATATATATGTATTTTGTAATAGGGTTTAGTGTTTTGAGGTCGTTGGTACTCTTCAGTAATATACGTGCATGTCGTGCGTGGTTGCATAACTAATTGTGTTGTACAATATTTTTCATAAACCATGAGTATAAATTTAATTTAGAGTAATAAATTAGTAATAAATATGCGTATTAGTTTTGATCGATTGTGCTCAATTTTGAATTTTGCTATGCTACTGACTGTCACGCTAGCACAACCACCTTTATTTCAGAAACAGGTGGAGTAATACATTTAATTTTTGGGTAATAAATTAGTAATAAATGAGTACTAAATATTCCATTTAGTTTGATGTGATTGTGCTGTGGTGATTGTGCCAGCTTGACATGGCCCCCCCAAACCACACGGTTGGATAGAGCTTGTCCCAAATTGAGCGATGTACGCTGTAGGAGATACCTGGTTAGGAAAAACCTCGTCTGCCGACGGTAGGTCGCGCCGGATCATCGCCTGCGAAGGTAGATCACCATCACCTCCCATAATAAAATACGCACTACACTTACAGGACTAATGACCTTAGCGATTAACGGGTCATAATCACTAATCAGTCGTTTAGGGCGTTTGGGAAGAGTTTAAACAGGGCCCTTGAACCTTGGTTCGTCAACGAATTCCATGTTACAAGTTTGAATTCTCTGATCTTCCACTATTTTCAACCTAATAATAAAAAATGTGGCTAGAAAACTAAGAGTACGGTAAATTAACGTATCCCCAAAATTAATCCGTCCTTGTTTTACTGCTTAAATATTTGCAATATTATCCATCTCACATTGAAACATTTTGGAAAAAATTACACATATATTTTGGTCTTTGCCTGAGATATAGCGCGGGTTTTAAAATTTTTCCAGTTCAGTATGCTCCTCGTTAGATAACGAGTTCTCATTCAAAATATAAATATTAATTAAATCGACTGAGCACACTATTTGCTAATATTTTGAGTATTAAGTTTGTAGTTAGTTTATAACTTCTTACATATTTTGACATTTATTTTCAGAGTTATATGAACTCCAGTTTATTTATATGTAAAGCATTGTGTTCGTTTGAAACTGTCCCAACACAATTATTTTACATCAGCAAATGTGACAAGTAGTACATTGATACAAGATAAATAGTTCGAGTCATTCATTACATTTTGTTTGAATGTTTGTTTGTTTGTTTATTTATTTATTTATTTATATTAAGCAAAAACTGTATGTGACGTATGGGGAGAAAATCATCTGCATGCTTTCTTGGGTTTTAAGTCCCTTCACAACAATTTAATTATTAATAGTTGAAAATAATATATCAACAACAACAACAATTTAAAAAAGCGAGGGATTAACATTTCAAAAACTAGATATTTTCGTTGCCAAATTATAGAAAACTTATTTTTAACGGTAAAGGAACAAACAGATTTGATTCTTCTGTATTGTTAACTAAATAGAAAACTCACCTAAGCTCTACTACCACTACAAGCAAAGGAAAGTTCAAAAAACGTGCGCATAGTGAAGCTACATTTACGTCCAGAAGCAAATCAAAGGGCCATCTCAGCATTTGCTCAATGAATCAGGAAACTGGACAAAACCCGATCGAGATGGGGCATTGACCCGGAAGCTGAATTACATTATTTATTATAGGCATATTGAGTGTTTTTTAAAATTATATAATGCAAATGTAGACTAATTCATTATAGTATATCTTGTTTTGTTAAAGTAATCATTATTTTCTTTTGACGATCAGTCTGTCTCTAATTGTATAGAAACAGTTTTGCAGCAGAAAAGATTTTACTTTTAACTTAAATTTGTGTACCAATTTTAATTGTTTAATTTCATCTGACAATGCGTTTGTAAAGTAACGTATATGTATTGTATGGATTTCTTGTAGTGAGCTGTTGATACTGACACTTGATGAACATGATTTTTACGTCGAGTGTTGTAACTATAAATATCAGTATTACATGAAAATAAGTTCCACTGTTAAGTAAGTCAGTTTGACAAATACTACATACAGACTCATAAATAAATAGGCAGAGCAATGGTAGATTCCTAGCTCAATGACAAGATGCTTGCACGGATCACGTGGATGGGATTTTTCATTATTTCGGATAATTTTCTTTCACAATCTAAATGTCTAGGATCTAAGGATGAGCTCCCCAGAATATTATGCCATATCTCAGGCAGGAATGTACTTTTGCAAAATACGCAACAAGCTGCATGAAGGCTGACAGAATTAGAAAAATTCTGAGATGCATAACATAATGAGCTTAATTTAGTGTTTAATTCTATTATATGTACATTCCATTTGAGGTTTGATTGGATTGAGAGACCTAGAAATGTTGTTACCTTAACATCAGCTAATTGCATATTGTTCATTTCAATGGAGCATACGATTTTGAAACGCAAAATTGCAATGAGACAGTTTTCCTGCGTTAACTATTATTTTGTTATTACACAACCAATTTGAAACTTGAAATTGTACTACTTATTGTTTATTTTGCAAAGAACATTCGTGTCATCGGCAAACAGAACTGTTCTTCCATTTTTAATAGATGAGGGCATACCGTTTATGTACACAGAAAGAGAATAGGATCTAAGATCGATCCTATGTTGAATAGGCAAAGAATTGGAAAGATAAGTAAATAATGTCCTTTCGTTACAGTACGGTATTTATACTCTTTGAGATCGATGTTTAAGGTTCAGGTTATCAATCTAGGGCAATACCACGATTTCCATAAGAAGGTAATTTTGAGAGCAAGATGTTATGGTTAATAACGTCAAAAGCTTTCGAAAGATCTAAAAATATCCCAATGGGTTCCCAAGGTAATTTTGAGAGCAAGATGTTATGGTTAATAACGTCAAAAGCTTTGGAAAGATCTAAAATATCCCAATGGGTTATTCATTTTGTCCATTGATGATGCAACATCTTTAAGGAAAGAAAATGGCAGTTTCCCTAGACTTTGATTTCCTGAAACCGTGTTGTAGAGTCTGAAAACGCTTCGTTTTTCCTGAGGAAGGTTTCCATTCGCGCATAGAAAAGCCCTCTCTAATATTTTGAGAAAACTGATAAGAAAATTGGCCAGTAATATTGAATTTCATTTTTGTTCCCTTTTTAAAAAGTGGCTTAATTTTGCTGTTTTGAAAGTATCTGTAAATATTCCTGTGCACAAGGAAGCATTGAAAATGTGAGTTAATGGGTGTATAATGGCAGTGCACACGTTTTAATAAACAATCCGGAAATTCATCTAAACCTGATCAATATTTATTTTTAATTTACTGACTATTCTGAGGATTTCGTTAGAAGAAGGTTTCGTTAATAAACATCGCCAGAAATTTTTGGGAAGCATATGATGTTGAATTTTGTGGTTTGAGTCCCTTCATGAGATAACCGCAATTCTAGAAAGGTGTTAGTTGAAGAGATTCGCAACTTTTTCTGCATTTCTTGTTTCAATTCATTATCCTTTAGAACAACATTCTCTACGAAAAGTCGTGATGACGTGGTCGAATTTTTAACGATGTTCCACGTTGCTTTAGTTTTGTTTCTAGCGTTCAAAATATCCTCATTATTTTTTAATATTTTCATTAATGTAGGATAAAAGGAAGTAATTACATTTCTCAGACTCAGATCTTTAGTATTAGATGTCCATAATGCACACAAATCATTCCTCGTTGTCAATCAAGTTTCAGTAATAATTGATTACGAAAGTTCATGCAGTTCGAAAAACTACTGATTATATGACTGATTCACCATTATTATGCAATCTAGTTATATAATGAAAAACGTGAAACAGATCACTTGCAGCTATTATATGAAATTGGTATTGAATCATTTCACCATAAATACTCTCTGGTCAAGGACGTGATCTTCTAGTGACTATGAAACAATGATTTAAAGATTTTCAAAGTGTAGAAAATCAATTGGTAATATTAGGGATACTGCCTCACAATTTTGTTCCCTGCACTAGTCTTATAAAAATCTGTTTGGTAGTTAATATTATATTCTATATAATAATATATTCTAAATTCTTCTAGCGCCATTTTATAGTTATTTAACCCTCTACTAGTTTTAACATCGCATCCGTGGTGGGAAGGGACGTATGGTCTCACGGGCAAAATTTAGTGCTAGATGTACTACATGAAGAATCGCGCGTGGTTAATGACTATTTGCATCCGCCACCATCCGGATGACACTGATTGAAGAATTGGCATCATCCTGGTAGTGACAGTCTCAGACCAACTGTAGTTCGTAGCTTCATTTCGATCTTATACTACATTCACTAAAGCAAAAGTATTTTCTAAAGTGAATTAATAATGTAATAGTTGGTTCAGAATATTTTGTATTTATTGAGTGATTGTACATACTAGCTTCTCAAGAACTGCGTAGAAAAAATTGCAATGATAGAAAACAGGCACACTGAAGCGTTTGAAGCTAGGAATGAAGATGTTAGATATTCATGATAGTTACGCGACCAACCGAAGTGAAATGAGAAGTCTTATTTATATTACATTATGTTTTTCAGAAATGGTCAGCAAATTAATCGCGAAACGTTTTGGACGATCACTAACAACAGAGTACAATTTCAACACCTAAACGCAATGAACCACCATTTAAATAATAGACTACTTTTCAAAGATAATTTCAATAAGTAACGTTCTTACGTTCTTAATTTGAATACGGAATATTTAGAATTTCCCATCTTTCCTCCTTTCATCATAGTATATAATACTAATACTAATACTAATAATACTAATAATAATAATAATAATAATAATAATAATAATAATTAACAATAACCTAATGTTTATTAATGTTGAGGTTAAGGGCATTTACATCTGCTCTTTCTCAGGTCCTCGTGAAATATTGTTTATTTGAAATACACAGAGGAAGGCGAACTTTGCATAGTATAAGACCAATTACAAAGTGGTTATTAGATTTATTGAAACTTCATAACTTTGCATGTGACATCAGGTCAGTTTCAAGAATCAATTGCAAACTGTACCAGTTCGCTTAGCATAGAAGAGAGAGCCAGTTTTGGGGCTATTGTTTTGCCGCTACTATGCAATTATGAACTATTAATAATAAAATATATTGTGTAAAACCCAACCCTCACTGTTACTTTGTACATAAGACGTGTATATAATATTTATAGACCTTGTAAAATGTCAATATTATATAAGGTAGATCATGCTCACTATCAATAAAAGAAAGAGAGAAGTTAGCTACCATGAAACATCTCATATGTGCCCATTCTTTGGAATATGGTATCAAATAAATATTCTGGCGTATTTCTACCTGGAGGTTTCTTTTCATTGCAGTCCTGAAACAGTTTTTACTTCCGCATAACGGCTTCTCCATTCACACCCGAACGTTGGTTCATTCTTTAAATGCTCTTAATTTTCTTCTATTATGAGGCTGACAGAACATACTCCTCTGACATACGAAGTGCGCTAAAAATAAAAAAAAGCAGAAAATCTGTGTAAAATATGGTTCTTCCCTCTGCATTAAATAGCGTTTCTACAGAACAAACTGAGTGGCGCATTTATATTGAAAGGTGGATATTTTTTGAGAAATAAGCATCAGAATGAAAAATATTAAACTTTTCAAGAGGTAAATGCACTCATGTTAAACATTCAAGAGGTAGTACAATCAGTCTGACTACATCCATTCTCTTGAGTTTGTGAGAGCCAACTTTGAAATTTTAAATACTCCCCAAAAGTTTTGTAGCACTTCGTATTTCCCGAAAAGGGAAATTTTTTTAATATTTTTTCTTTCATATGGGCATTCTTTCATTTGAATGTAGACAAAAAAGCGAAGTATTAATTTTATGTCAAATCTGCGACCATATTTTATATACATACCATTTTTTGTGAGCGTTTTCGACGCTCCTTAGATGATGTAATTAATGGTTTGGACTGAAGATGAAAATATGATAACAAGCAAAAAGTGAATCATAGTTCACTACTTGATTGTTTAGAATGAGACATGAACCATTACTTACTTTCAATAGTAATGGGTAGTTAGGTGTACCATGTTGCCTCGTTATGAAATTTAGCGCACAAAATTCTAGTTCGACTGTACAGATTTGCGTGGGTGAGCTAATCGTCGAAAGATGACGCACATTATGAAGCTTCAACGATAGCCTGTGTCTCTCAAAACTTGCCAGAGCCAAGTAGGTTCTTCCAGTGGTTTAGAAGACGAGTTTCCAGCGAAAGGAAGTGGACGAAATCCGCTAAAGGAAATTATGAACGCGGAATGCTGACGAAGTATGCGGAGGCCGGCGAACAACGCGCGGGAAGCCAGGGGCGCGCAGGGGCGCGAGGGGGCGATGCGGGGGCGGCGCCGCAAGTCCTAAAACGCCGCGCCGCAGAGTTGCGTTTCTCGGGCGCGGAGCAGTGGCGACGGCGGGGGCGACGCGACCGGAGTCGGACGGGTGATGGGAGGGCAGGGTGGCTGAAGCGCGAGGCAGCTGAGGGCTGTGTGGCCGGGGCAGGGAGGCGTTGGAGGTCCGGGGTGGTGGAGTGGTGATGGTGCTTGAGGCTATGTCACTGGGCGTGATGGGTGAGAGGAGTGGTGAGGGTGGGTGACAGGAGGATCAGGAAGGTCGTAGGTGACGGGGTGGAGGTGGTGGTTGGCGGGAAAGGCGAAGATACGTTGTTAACAGCGAGTGGAGAGAGGCGCGGGAAGCGGAGTTGATGGGGCTGACGAGGTGGACGACACGAGGACTGGAGGGTCGCGGGCGGCGGGGTTGGATAAGCCAAGGGCGGATACATTGGTGGCGGAGGAGCGGACCAATGGAGAATGGGCGTTGAGGCGAGTGACGGGGCTGGATAATGATGGGCGCGGACTGGAAAGTCGCGGGCGGCAGCAGTGAGTAATGCGATTGCGCCGGTTGTGGGTGGCGGTGGCGGTGGGGTGGGGTTCATAGCCAGCGAGGGATGTGAGGAAGCGAGAGACGAGGTGGAGGGATGAGAGTGGCGAAGAAGGATAAATCGAGGGCGCCGGAGTAGTGAAGAAGCGAGGTGGGAGATTTGGTGACGGAGTATGGCAAGGAAGCGGGGGCAGGGTTGGAGGGTGAGGAGGTAGGAGCGGGTAAGGCTAGGATGAGGGCTTGGGAAGCAGAGAGATGGCTGGAGTTAGTGGCGGAGATTGTGAGAGGGAGGAAGTGAGAGACAGGGGTGTACGGGTTGAGAATGGTGGAAGAAGATAAGGTAAGGGCGCTGGGATTGGGAGGTAGTGATGTGGATGACGGAGATTGCGGGTGTAAAGGTGATGAGAGGGGGTAAGGCGGGGTTGGGAAGCAGCGAGGTGGAGGGATTTGGTGGCGGAGTGTGCGGGGGAGGCGAGGGTTCAGGGATGGGTCGGAGCTGCCCCTGCGTGAGCTCTATCGGCCTGTCAATAAGCCGGGCGGTGCGAAGGAACCGAAGAAGTCGTCAAGTTTGGCTCCGAGAGGAGGACAGTTTCCTGTCCGCTGTATCGCTGTGGAGGCCACGAAGAGGCAGCCTCCGCTCCTCAGAGACCCACATTTTCCTCGCTAACTAACTTTTAATTCCCATCTACTCTTTCTCTTACTAATGACAAAAACTGGACATTGGTTTTCTCGAGATGTAAGTTATGATTTTGCTGTTGTTGCGTTTATAAATTTCTTGAAACAAACCATTTTAATGGCGTCAATATATTAAATTCACGGTTTTACTTTTAGTAAAATGAAAATTAAGATTCACCCAAATACAAAAAAAAAAAGAATGTGTGAAATTTGGATTAAATATTCACAAAGATAGGATAATGCATAATGTAACTTTACATAGTCATAATCAGTTCAATAGCCTGATTGAATCATTTTGGACAGTTCCTTTTCTCGACTCTGTATCAGGATCTTTAGAATGAGAATGGACGTGAAGACAATATCATTTCCAACTGGGAAGCAGATATCTGTGTGTGTAAACAGATGTGATAATTGTTTATGCGAACTAGCATTGAAGCATCATGTAGCTTCTGTGTGTTCTCGTGTTTCGTTTAAATGAGATGCTCTTTCCTATTCTTGTGTGTATGCATTTTTAATGCGTCATAAATGCAACGTATGAATAGTTTCTACTACACTGCATTTATACAGCCTTACAACTTCCACAAGTGTTGTTTAGGAGCATGCTTCATTAATTTCGTACATGCTCTGCTCGTACTTTTCGTTCTATCGTGTTTTTCAGTATTTTTCCTTTAAGGATGATTATAGAGAGTAGAAGGTTTTTGTTGTTTATTCCAAATTAATAGATTGTTGATAATACCGAGGCATGCACATATAAGCAATATTGCATCCATTATTCAGTACACATCACCTGTAATTGATAACAGTATCCTCAATTAACATCTCTCTTAAATCCGTATTCAATATGTATTCCGTAATTCCTTAAATCCGTTTTCAAATCCTAAATGAGGACATGATCTCAAATTACACCCCAAGAAATGAATTTATGGTAAAATGATGGGGAGAGGAAATAGAGGAAATAGCAGTATTTCGAAAATTCTTCATGGATTGGCTTGAATTGAAACCTATCCGGTGCCAACGATGGATGGTCAGCGCTCTCACCACTGTGCAACGCGTCTCAAACACAAACCATAAAATCCGGGAAAAAGTTGTTATAAATATGTAGCGGCACAGAACACCACGAGCTATTCTCGGCCACAAAGCCGATCGGCACAGGAAGTCGAACAAAGAGCGGAAATTCCCAACTGCTTATCAGACCCGCCAAGGAAAAACCCTGACGTCATGGAAGGCACGTCTCGTCTAGTGAAAGGGCGCGAGAGGCCAGTCACAGGGCCGTAGGTAGGTTGGCTGCAAGGGGGCGCCAGGTGACGGTTCGTGGGCCCGATGAGACAAGTCACGTGACGCACAACCCGATGCGTAATTGGCGGGGATCCACCGCATCATCATGACGGGAGGGGGCGTGTGCCATAAATAGGGAGATAGGAGCTTCCTCGTCCTTTTTTGAAAATTTTTCGGTGAGCGAGCTTCTCCTCTTTATGCAATTATTCGATGAGCGAGCTTCTCCAGTCGGAACTTCCTCGCTTCTGGTTCGGCTTTTCCAACTGTCGCGTCGCCGTATGGCTGCCGAGTGCCAGGATCAGTATCTCGCGCTGAGGCGTTAGCCGCCGAGACTGTTACAAGCGTGAACGTAAATGCTATACGCACGCAGGCGTGTCCGCCCACCTGTAAGGGCGCCAGGAGAAGCAACGGACGACGGAGGGCACCTTCCCGGAGGCATCGCTCTACCCACGCCGCCACTTCAGCGAGTTACGAGGGAGACCCGGCGTCGACTGGAGTTGACTGCGTGGGCGCTAGTCCGACCCCTCGCTTCCACCGGAGACCACCACCTACCAGCGCCGGTCACGGAGCATTTCAGGTGAGATCGCCAAATGGGGCAACCGCCCACGAACATTTAAAGGTGGAGAGAAGGCGGTCGAGAGAGTTACAGAGGGAGTAGATCGTAAGGCGCAGTAGGCGTCAATTGTGATGTAGCAGTAATAATGATGTATGGAGCGTAAGTGTTTGTTTGGGGGTACTAGCAAAATTAAAGCCATATTTCCTATATAATTAGATCAATTAATGATAGAAAACCAGAATCCAGTACATGCATGTCTCCCGAATCCTCTGCCAGATACTATAAGTGGGTGAGCAGGTGAGTTCTCACTACCACTGGCAGCCGGCAAGCAGCCAGCCCGCTTTGGACAGAGCAAAAGCTCACAATATGGCAGAGTAGGGTGTGGTACTGCGATCCTGTAGTCTCTAGACAGTAAGCATTTGATATGATTTGGTTTATTTGATTTGATGTAGCTTCGTCAAAGAAAAATACAACCGTACGTGACGTATGAGAGATAAATACAAGCATACACATCACGCTTTGTTGGACTCGAAATCTTTTTCCGCGCCTTTACTATACGTAGTTAAATTATGAATAAATGAAGCAAGAAAGCGAGGTTAGCAACTTTTGAATACTAGAAATTTTTGCTCTCGAAAAATAGAAACCATATTTGCACTGAGACGCTACTGAATTCATTTTATTGATTTTCTATCAAAATAACAACCCACTTCTCCATCGATACTCCTACCACAACTACCAATGAACACAAAGCTACATTTACGTTCAGATGCAAAGCAAGGGAACATCTCAGTATTGGCTTAATGAATCAGGAAACTGATCAGAAAATGAATAATGAAAACGAAAAACCTTATCGAGATAGGAGTCATTGACCTAGAAGCCAAAATACATTACTTGTTACAGGCATATTTTGCGTTTTTAAAATTAAACAGTATAAATTTTAACTAATTCTTCAAATATCATGATTATTTTTTATGGTCACTGCGAACCACAGGGACTTTGGGCCCCGAGGAATAGAATTTGACGTGGTCACACTGGGTATTTGGTTCCACTGTGACGTTTCAGTTCAGTTAAGCCCAGGCGACAGCTGACAGAAGCCCAACTGTCCTTCACAATGTTAACGCATGCCTAACGAAAGGATTTTTCAATGCTGTTCTACATCGCGGTCTATGCCATGTGAAGCTTTTGCTAGGTGCGATGTGTTCCATTCGCATGCGATGTGCGACAACGTTCTTGTCACGGACTCCTGCCCCACTCTCTTCTTCGCTCCGTCCAGCTCCGCTCCATATTCCCTACACACGAGTTATGTAGCAACCCTCTGGGTACATAATTGCTCCATGAACAAGGGTCAGGCAAACTATGACGGAAACTCAGTTTCAATCTATATTAGTATTTGTTTTCGATTTCACTTGCAGGCGCTTCCTCTTGGAAAACGCCTCACAAACATGTTATCGCTACTGTCGTCACCATGTATTACTAACCAGTAGCATATAAAAGCACGAGCCGAATCGCCAAGTAGCATTCAGCTCGGGCCGTATCACTGTAACTACGTCTCGTTAAACAATTGTATACTTTCGGCCATATTGGAAAATTGTAACTTCTTCAATTAATAAATATTAATTGTGAATCTCCTCGAAAGTTTTTATTCCAACGAGCTGCATCCACCACTGGTATTGAATCCGTGGGTTCTCCTACTCCGCCATCACTTCGAGACGGCAACGAGAAGAATATAACTCCCGGATAAGGGTGATGGCTCAAGGTATCAACTGATGTCACTGTAATCCCTCTTACTGGGAGGTTCTAGGTTGGAGTAGTGACGGTGGCAGGATTTTCGACACTAGCGTCAGCTAGGTCGAATTCAGTCGCTGTCTGGAGGAGATCTAGCGGCCAGTTACTCTGACCGGTAGTTTTCGTGGTTTCTCCGACCAACACCAGGCGAATGCCGAGCAGCACCCTAACAAACAGGTAATGGGGATCTTTCCAACTCTTTCTTGTCAGATTCTCACCTAGCACACATACACACTTACACTAACATGCACTGCTACCACACATCCGGGAGACCGGTCGTGAGCTTAGAGCTTGTCCCGGCTGGTGCGCCCCTCTGGTGGGAGATGGATGAGTGGGTTGGGGAAAACCCGCTAGGTGACGGTAGGTCGGCGCCGGAAGAAAACATGCACTACACTCACGTGACTAATGACGCTTCGTATTTGGCGCGTCGGAATCACTAGTAATCAATCAATGTATTTACCCGGCTCCGCTGCCTGACCTCCACCCTTACCGCCCTTTAGAGACGTGTCCCAATCCATCAGTTGCCACGTAATTCAAAGAAATAATACAATCGAAATAGAAGCTTTTTTGAAATGGATGTTGGTAATCCGAAACTTCATAGTTTCATTGTATAACTGAATCATCCCGACCATCAGTCACCCCAAAGATAATCGCGTTTGCAACTATTAGTGCCACCCACACAGTAGTGATGATTATCGTTTGGCTTCTTGGAAGCGTACTATCTGAGTAGCTTGTTTGCATCTGTTTTTTGGGGTCCGAAAACAAATAGCGCTCTTTGAAATCTCAAGGTAAATGCAAGAGTTGGGCGAAGTGATCGTGAAGAATGGTAATGATGATGATAACGATTATGGAGACATGATGTGCGCGAAAATCCCGAAACTCTAACACGTACTAGTTTATACACTTCGAATTTCAGATATAGTGACCAGGAAGGTGAGTCATTTGAACAATACATCAAAGGTCGGCCCGATTGCTCTTTTATAAACTCACAACATGGATATCAATTACTGAATGAAACATTTTCGTTGTATTTGACACGTTATACAGATGACAAAGTGAGGAGTAAACTAGTTAATTAAACCATTATATCTTATTGATTCTGATTGTGTCATAGCTTTTCCATTTCAGAGGTAGATATAGAGGAGGTAGATCAGCGCCGAATAAGCTGGTTACACGCTTTCGATCCACTTTGCTTCTACGAGTGCTCGACGTTCTTATTTCAGATGGGTGTAAAATGTCTATAAAGCAATGCGTTCGCGCAAAGGTACTGTGTATAATTAATTGAGTTGCTTCGTGCAGTCGACAAGTCGAGTGTAGAAAAACACTATTCACGCTGTACAGTCGTGGCTAGTCATCGTAGCCTTCTCCTCGTATGCCTGCCCTTGCTCACCTCTCAGCCCCACCAGATTCTCGGCTCTGCTCCGAGGCTCATTCCCAGCCCGCTCTTATCCCGCTCCTGCACGCGCCGGGTCCGGCCCGGCCACCATCCCTCCCCTTCCCCGCCCGGATCCCGCCGCACCCGCCTCTCCACCCACCCCAGTCCGCGCCGCCGACCCGGACGCCCGTCCCGCTACCGTCAGGCCTGTCACAGCCCGCATCCTGACCGCGCCTTCCTCCGCCGAGCGTTCGAAATAAAACACTCCTCCGTGAGTGTGTCTGGGAGGTGAAGGAGCGCCGAGCGAGGACGTCGAGGACGGAGGACGTCAGTCGTTTAAGGTGAGCAACGTTCAGCAACCTCTGGACGTCAAGGATGAAATGTTCCTTTTCCTTTCCAATCTATAGCATCATGAATATTACGAGCTGGAACGGTGACTGTGCGAGCACTTCGTGGAACATTTTTGGAGTTCAGTTATCTTCAACTTTCTCAGGTTTATTTCAAACCTGATATAATTAATTATTTCATTATTTATATTATTCATAACGGACATTATTTCCTTTAGTAACCCTTGCAACTGTCGCCTTTGGTGGTGGCCTTCGTTTCGTGGTGGCCTTCGCTTCGTGGCCCTGCCGTCCGTAACAGGCTCGGCGCCGCGAAGACTGCCTTCCCCAAAGGCGACAGTTGCGAAAATATTGACCGTTTAATTTAAAATCACATGTTGGACATTCTATTTTTGTACTACAATTTCTAATAAAATAATAAAATGTGATACATCGTTGGATTTCTAGTTCCATGGTCTATCCATTGCTGGCGAGAAAAATATATCATTCCATTTAAACAATCGATTAAATTTCTCAAAAACTAAAATTATTGCGAACAATATCTGTACAGAATATTACTTGCCCCATTCTGCATTGTTGAGCGGAATCTACATTTCGATATCTAAACTGTTAAGAGTTATGGGGGTGGCCCACAGTTGCTGAGACATCCTATATAGTGTTTCAGCACTTTGGGTGAGGTTTGCTTACCAGCGCGCGGTTTCGAGCCCTGACGAGATGTATGGACTTTAGAAGAGCGGAAAAATACTAGCCATGTCACTCTTGTGGCTCGTAAAAGAACCCTGACAGATGCCCGGCAAAATTAAATCCCTCCGACAATCTTCAACGCTAACAAGATACCACTTTCTCCCAAACAGGTCACTCGAATAGTCAACTGACACCGACTTCAGAGGAGAAACAGGGACCGCCCGCGATGCACTCCTGTTCGAAAGGTCCCCAGACCCGCGTCGAAGGTAGCAAAGGAAGCCTGGGTCGAAAAAGAGGCTGGCATCCGGAACTGCTTTGAATATCTTCTAAAGTATATCCTCCTCCAGATATATCTCCCAGCGATGCACTTCCACCCCTACCAGCCGGGATTTGTTCTAGTCTTCCGACTGCGAATAAAGTGTAAATGAATGTGACGGTAGGGGATAGGACAAGAAGTCAGGAGGAAGAACTCTTGCGCATCGTATCTGACTTCAGCCAATAAGCTTCATGCTTTTGTTTCCGATCACAATATTAGCGATAATTTTGAATGCAAACAGATTACAGAATTTACAGATTGATCCTAGTCATTGAAACTGATATATGTAGCATTTCTTTTAATTATTGCATCTTTTACATTTTAATCGTGTTCTTTTTGGATGGTTACCGTTGAAAATTGTCACTTTGTACTACTTTCAAAATGTTGCTGTTCATATTTCGCTCTCCATGCAACGTGACGGCCAACATCTGGTCTACAGCTATTCAAACAGAAATGCCCTGCAGTGGTTACGTGGTTCGTGACGTCAACTGGTGCAAAAGTACACTGGAGTAACTCATCCATATCTTTCCACCTGGAAGAAGGAAGAATCACACTCAGCCTGTTGGGGTTGGTACTGCTCCAGCATTGATCGGAGCCATCCCAGATGGTGTGAGGAATGGCAGCAAGGGAAAAAACAGTGCGGAGTGAGAAGGAAAATGTGCAGTCAAGAGATAGGAATGTCAGGGAGCGCAGGTACAGGACTCGGCGTGGCATGGCTTGGCGTGGCGTGGCGTGCCTAGCCGTGCTGTAGCAAAGCATTGATCGGAGCCATCCCAGATGGTGTGAGGAATGGCAGCAAGGAAAGAACAGTGCGGGTGAGAAGGAAATGTGCAGTCAAGAGATAGGAATGTCAGGGAGCGCAGGTACAGGACTCGGCGTGGCATGGCTGGGCGTGGCGTGGCGTGCCTAGCCGTGCTGTAGCAAAGCATTGATCGGAGCCATCCCAGATGGTGTGAGGAATGGCAGCAAGGGAAAGAACAGTGCGGTGGGAAGAATGTGCAGTCAAGAGATAGGAATGTCAGGGAGCGCAGGTACAGGACTCGGCGTGGCATGGCTGGGCGTGGCGTGGCGTGCCTAGCCGTGCTGTAGCAAAGCATTGATCGGAGCCATCCCAGATGGTGTGAGGAATGGCAGCAAGGGAAAGAACAGTGCGGAGTGAGAAGGGAAATGTGCAGTCAAGAGATAGGAATGTCAGGGAGCGCAGGTACAGGACTCGGCGTGGCGTGGCGTGGCGTGACATGCCGTGCCGTGCTGTAGCAAAGCTTAGTGGGGCAATGCGTGTCGGCGAGTGGCGGAAATCTGAGAGCCGGCGGGGATGGGGGAATGCGGCTTGCCCAGACTTGGTGTGACGTTAGTGACAGAGCGTAGTGTATGAAAGCGGGGAACCGCGGCGGGACTAGGCGATGCGGTTCATGAAGCTGGCGGAGTGGGCGGGCCGGAGACACCGTCAGAGCACATCTCCCTTTGACGCGCAGCTGGTCCGGGCGCCGCGCTGCAACAGCGCCACGGGGCCCTCGGCACGTCACCATCATCCCCCGCCCGTGGGCATTCCATTGCATCCACAGCAGAACCACGCCCCTCTGCCCGGATAGAGTTGCATCCGCCGGGAACCTCCTCCTCCGTCAACGTGGAGCCGTCATGCGCTGATTGATTGATGTTTCCGGGGACGTCAGCTACTGTGGTCACTGTCTCGTTGGTATAGTGAATGTTTTATTTCGGGAGGTGGCGGTGATTCCTTTCCAGCTGAATGGTGAGATACGGCGTTGACCTTCTCGTACCCTGCAAGGGATCCATGTATCTCTCCCAGTGAGGCACCGCCGCAGCCATGACAAGCTCTAAGCTCCCAACTTGTCTCCCGGAATCTGTGATAGTGTGATATATGTTAGTGTGTATGAGGGGATTGGATTCGACAAGGAAGAGGAAAAAATGACGGTTCGCGCTCCGTGACCTGTTTGTTAAGGTATTGTCATGCGTTCGATCTCAGTGACGGTTGATGCTTTTCAAGCGCGAGAGCGTCACATGAATTGTTGACCGTTGCAGAGCCCCAACAGACCCGACCGAAGGGGGTGACGCTTTCTTTACGTCTCGAGATCCCTTCATGCCGTTTTTGCGGATGCATCTCGAGCAATTTCTCTGACCCCGGTTCCGGCACACCGACTTTTCCCTCGGCATATGTTCCTTTCCTCCTGTGGTCACTCCTTGACTTCCTCTGCAACTATTTTCTTGAAAGCACCAGATACATGCACATTCGCATCTCTCCGTCTTTGTTACTTTAAAATTAGTATTTCGCGATGATTCATTTCATTCATACTACACACAATAGGGTTTTGAGAAAGATCCTAAATCTTTGTTGATGAAAGCTTCGGAAAGAAATGACAAATCAGAGTTTTAAAGCACACTAAAATAATGATCATGTGTGACTACAGCGTATATTTCCTCATTGAAAAAATAGAAAACTATTGCATCGTACTGCTTGTAATAATTGTAGTTGATAGCTTAATGTTAAATAAAAATGCCATTGACTATAAAAGGCGAGTCGAAAAACCCAAATTACAGTTCTACAAAGAAATGTATTATTTTTAAGTGAGTAAACGCATATACATATGTAGATATTACAAATAAACCTACACTAAGGGTTTTTAAAACCACCAATGATCAAAAAAACATTCGTTATTTCTCGAAATGCACTAATGATCAGTGTACAAGACATACATTGCAGGAACTTGACATTATATTTTTCTCTTGCCATTTGAAATGAACAGATCGATGTAGCGTGGTAGCGATTAACGTACAATATTATCGGTGCCTTATTATCGAACGTAATAAATAATGACGGTATTTGTGCAATGTATTCGACTCATCTACTGTTTACATACAGGATTCAGTTCATCTACAGTTACAATAAGAAAATAAATTTTATTTTCACCCAAAGAGCCATTGAATGGGAGAAGCAGCTCACTGCGCTGCACGATGGATTTTCTGGAGGAGGTATATTCCGCAAAGACCTCCATTACTCCGCCTCATCCTGATCTTTTTGGCCGGGCGAAGCTCTTGGTGACGTGCTTTCTTTCCGTCTTCTCCGTGCGGGAACCACTTTCCGTAGGGCTTCCTCCGATAACATATGTATTTCCGAAGACCCTCGTCCCACGCTAAAGAACAACCTTCAAGGCTTCTCCAGCTCTTCTCCCAAACACGCCGCTTTCCGTTGGATTACGAGGATCATCGGCGTGATCTTGTAAGAGTTTAAAAAAATAAGGTCATTTGACAGAAAATAACAGTAAGTGGTTTGTGATGTGGATATTTTAGTTAAAAGTGCTGCATCAAGGAAAATAAAGGAACGAGCTTTGATGTTGACAAAACAGAACGAGATTTTATTGTTGAAACTAATCAGTACAAATATAAAGAATTGTGTATTTATTTTGAAAATTAAAAATGTTGTAAATGCATTTTAGTATATATATTTAGTATATCAATATGCTATTTACAACAATCATACTATACATACACCATTTTTGTAGGTGAACTGAGATATATGTTGTAATATATAATAAAACTGTGTATAGTGGAATCATAAATCATTTCGTTACCAGCAAACTTGTTTGTTTGTTAATTAAAGTTTCCATCAAAATGAAGTTTTTTCCGTGAAAAATTGGAGTTGTTTTAAATTGTTCCTTATGCGTTGAGATGTGTACTTTTTAATGCTTAAGACCGTTTGATTCCAAGTTTCTTCCTTTTTGATTTATTGATACTTTTCTGAATGCGTGCTCATATACCGCGGCCCAAGCCTATTTGCAGCTCAGATGGCCATGAGCGCTTAAAATGAAAGAAAAAATTTGATTATTATGTGAGAAATTTAAAAAATGCAACATAAACTAATGTAAAATCATTATGTTGTCACATCAAAGGCAGAATATCTATTTTGGACAATTTTTTTCTTGTAGTTAGGGATTAATATTAACAGACCATTTTAGAGCTAATGAATCTTAATCTGACTTTTCCCTAAAGTTACTATTTCTCTTCTTTCGTCCGGCTTGAAACATCATAACTCTTCAAATTTTAAATTTATCTTTGGCTCATTTTTTGTGTAATAGCAGAATGTCAATTCTTGTTCCTAAACCTCAAATTGTTATAGGAATTTATTATCAATAATCAATTGCTCTATTAATCGATATTGTTGCTAGCGATATTTAAAAGATCTACTTCAAATCTCTGTAAAGTATATACAGACCCCTTATCATTCTTTAAATTTAGGTTCAGGCGTTATTCTTTAATGCAAAACAATCTAACATTCCGTCACTCGCGGCCATTTTGTAACAGGAGTGCTCGCGCTTGGACCTCGTCAACACACATTACAGAGTTTATTTTCTATTAACATCATTAACACATTTTTTCTTATTTATCATGCCTATAGTATAATTGAATACACCTTGAAAAGAAACGTAAATAATAAATTACAAACCATATTGAAGCTTTTATTATATTTCAGTTCAGCACGGCTATTCGTAGCACGTTGACTACGTCCAACGCCCGCATTATTTGGTTTTCTACATCTTTTAATATTTACATTTTTTACAGTAACGAAGAGAAATGCACAAACAACATTTGAAATATTAAACACTCTTATATTACAGAAAAAATCTCATTTTGATCAATTATGCAAAAACACCGTTCTATATGCCCCTATTCGAATGTTGGTTTTCATAAAAGAGGCACACCGATTTTACTTCAGGATATGGCGACAAAGTGCATAACAAAGATAAGAAGTTTATCGACACCCCTTCTCAGAGGAATAGAAGCATTGTTTTTATATGTGGAAGGCTAACATTACTATCTTAACTAGAAAAGAAATGTCTGTTTGACACTACCCAAAAGCGCGAGTGACGGAGTGTTAAAAAGAATAAAAAAAAATGTTTAATAGTTCATGAGTTATGATACATGAGTTACTTTGTTATCAATACTAGAGTAAACATGTTTACATGCTATTAATATACATATTACTATTACTACAGATACAAATAAATACAAATAAAATTTTAAAATTCAGATAGACGAGTACCTTACACGAAATTAATGTAAAGAGAATAAATGTAAAAGAAAAGTATTCTGCATTTTAAGAAATAGAACTTATTCTCAGATGGACCGAAACTATCATTATTTAACTTCTGTGACTTGAAACGATATTTCTAATTAATTAATAGATGTAGGAGGTCGGAAAGACATCAGTCAAGAGATCATTTATTCGCAATTTGCTATAACATTAATTACAAGTTTATCAGATAACAATAAAAATTTAAAAAATGATAATAATAAATATGAATAAACTGAAAGATTTCTGTTACTGAAATATTAGTATTGTTTAATAAGATTCTCTATCATAATTGTTCACTAATGTTGCTGATATTGTTTAAGGTTTGACTTGTCTTATAAAAAGTCGACTGCTTCGTTTCCAACCGCACGCCGCCCCAGTGGCTCTCTTTGTTACGGGAAGCGTTTTTCCCGACGTCTAAAAAGAAAATGATTGAAACATCACGTCTCGCTCTGGTCAGTTACGTGCCCCCTTTCTTCCCTTTGATCGTTTCGCGTCGCTGACGCCCGATTCAATTGCAAAGGCGATGCAGGGGGTCAAGGACATTCTCCCCTCCTTTCGCCAGTGTATCACGTGACCATCCTCCTAACCTCTTCCCTTACAAACTCATTCTCCGTCCGATATTAACATGTACATGCCTATATGGATTCTGCCCAACCACATTAAATAAGTTACAAATCTCAAAGAAAATCTTAAGAACGACAGTAATTTCCCCTCTTTCTCAGCAGTAAGACACTGCACAACGCTCGTACAGTAGAACCGATTACTTCCTTTATTACGAAACTGGTTCATAATTTATTCAATAATTTAAATAAATTACAAGGATCAATCACTTATGAAATAGGAACTAATCAACGCCACTAGAAACAGATTCATATTTACATTTTCTTCATTACCTTTCCGCTATTAGATAAGATAAGATAGTTTCTTGCATTTACCAGTCCCTCTCATTGTAATTCCTTTCTAAACCTTGTCATCGCTCTCTAACGAAATTGTCCTATGAGTTTGGGTTTTGAAGGAATAACCTAATTAAATCACCAATCACAGGTGACAAGAAATACCTTAAACTTTGCGTGTAGAAAGTTGCTCAGTCAACCAACTCAAAGAGACGCACGGCTGAATGTTGTACTGTCTGTAAAATAAAATTAATAAATAAAAAAAATCTTCCCCGATTCGTTGCATCCCCTTTCCTCGCTGCTCATTCCAATACCCAGGCTGACCTATCCTATGTCTTGACAGCCTGCAAAGGAGACTTGCTGCCCAGCCTTTCGACCATGGGATAAGGGTTTGTGAGGGTTTGCGAAGACATCCCTTCACAGTATGTTCTGGTCTTCATAACCTTAGGGTTTGGGGTTTCTCATCGTCCCCACAACACTGGGACATAAGGAAAGCGCACAGTTATTAGTTTGGCCCGGGTGAGGAATCGCACCCGGGGTTACCCGGAAAAAGGGGACGCTAACCAACGAGCCACCGAGACATGCTGTGCCCAATTCCGCTCCGACTACAACCACTCCGCCACTTTCCCCCTCGGCCTGCTTCCCCTCGCTCTACTCCAGTCTGTCGTTGATTGATTGATTGATTGATTAATTATTTCGTGTTTCCGTGGGTCCTGCTAGGGCACTAGCAGGGCACTAGCTACCGGGGCAGTAGCTCCGGCAATCCCCCATTGTTGATCGGAGAAACCATGCAAAACTATCGATTTGAGCAGCCGGCCGATAGAATTCTCTTCCAGATAACGACTGAATTGCACCCGGGTTCTGGCTGAGGTCAAAAATCCTGCCACCGTCGGCACTTCCTCAGAACCTACCGGTCAGAGACACTGCCTTGACATCCGTTGATGCCGAAACCCTTCCACCCGGTCTCATTCTCGCCTCCGCTCCCCCCCACTCCACCCCACCACACCGATTTCGTTGGATGATACCGTAACAGCTGATTAAATTCAAATGCCATTAAAAAATATCTAAGTATTGGACCGCGTTGAAGCTCCACTGCAATTCAAGGTCTTATAGGCGCTGCACCAGCCACTGATTGGAGCTAGACGCTACCGCCACTGTCCCACAATTTGGGGAAACCCCCGGGAGTATGTAGTGGTACCCATGGGTCTTTTTGCAGGTTGAGATGGGTTTAGTGCCAGCATTGCCGCTACCTCTGCACCGACTCTGGCCTGGAGGTCCACCCTTCGAGTCCCGACGGTGGTGGATAAATGCTAGTTAACGAAGTGGCGCTGCCGCGATCTTTCCTTCCTCTTCGTTATCATAAACTCTTCCCTTATAATGCGATTTTTTTTAATGCCCGTCTCGAACATTTCATCAGCAGTTGGTGCCTTCAGTTGAGGGCCTGCACGTCACTACAGTGACATAATTTAATTTGGGTGTTTTCTTCCCCGGCATCCATGAATAAATCACACTATTCACACACATACACACCACCCTAAGTCGGGGACCCAAATTCAATGTCGGGAGCTTAGAGCTTGTTCCGGGGGGGACGTTGTCTCGCTGGAGGAGAAAAATTGAACTTCCCCTTGACTTCACTAACGGAACTAATGTTCATAGCACTTGACGCGCCCGTAAATTTCAATCAATCAATCGCCTTATCTATCTCTAATCGTCCTATTTTTTCTGGAAATGATTCTTGGTTGGCAATGCCATTGACTTCTTGCCCTTTTCTCAAATATCATCGCAATTTTTCTTCCAACATCACTGGTCTTCATAGCCATTTTCCTTACCCAATTTTTTTTGCATTTCTCATTCTAAAAAATTTTCGGGTTCTTGACACGATGATATCTTAACTTTTATTCCCTTCACTTATTTACGAAAACTATCATTATCTATTGTTTGCTTCTGGTTATTTATATCTCCTCTCATATTTTCCTTCCTATTTACTATTACTACAGATACAAATAAATACAAATAAAATTTTAAAATTCAGATAGACGAGTACCTTACACGAAATTAATGTAAAGAGAATAAATGTAAAAGAAAAGTATTCTGCATTTTAAGAAATAGAACTTATTCTCAGATGGACCCGAAACACTATCATTATTTAACTTCTGTGACTTGAAACGATATTTCTAATTAATTAATAGATGTAGGAGAGTCGGAAAGACATCAGTCAAGAGATCATTTATTCGCAATTTGCTATAACATTAATTACAAGTTTATCAGATAACAATAATAATTAAAAATGATAATAATAAATATGAATAAACTGAAAGATTTCTGTTACTGAAATATTAGTATTGTTTAATAAGATTCTCTATCATAATTGTTTCACTAATGTTGCTGATATGGTGTTTAAGAGGTTTGACTTGTCTTATAAAAAAGTCGACTGCTTCGTTTCCAACCGCACGCCGCGCCAGTGGCTCTCTTTGTTTGCACGAGGAAGCAGTTCTTCGACGTCTCAAAAAGAAAATGATTGAAACATCACGTCTCGCTCTGGTCGAGTTACGTGCCCTCCCCTTCTTCCCTTTGATCGTTTCGCGTCGCCCCTGACGTCCGATTCAATTGCGAAGGCGATGCACGGGGTCACGAAGGACATTCTCCCCTCCTTTCGCCAGTGTATCACGTGACCAGTCCCTCTCTAACCTCTTCCACTTACAAACTCATTCTCCGTCCGATATTAACATGTACATGCCCTATATGGAATTAAGCTGCCCCAACCACATTAAATAAGTTACAAATCTGTCAAAAGAAAATCTTAAGAACGACAGTAATTTCCCCCTGCTTTCTCAGCAGTAAGACACTGCACAACGCTCGTACAGTAGAACCGATTACTTCCTTTATTACGAAACTGGTTCATAATTTATTCAATAATTTAAATAAATTACAAGGATCAATCACTTATGAAATAGGAACTAATCAACGCCACTTAAGAAACAGATTCATATTTCACATTTTTCTTCATTACCTTTCCGCTATTAGATAAGATAAGATAGTTTCTTGCATTTACCAGTCCCTCTCATTGTAATTCCTTTCTAAACCTTGTCATCGCTCTCTAACGAAATTGTCTCATAATGAGCTTGGTTGAAGGAATAACCTAATTAAATCGCAATCACGGAGGTGACAAGAAGATACCCCCTTCAAACTTTGCGTGTAGAAAGTTGCTCGGTCAACCAACTCAAGAGACGCACGGCTGAATGTTGTACTGTCTGTAAAATAAAATTAATAAATAAAAAAAAAATCTTCCCCGATTCGTTGCGCATCCCCTTTCCTCGCTGCTCATTCCAATACCCAGAGCTGACCTATCCTATGTCTTGACAGCCTGCTAAGGAGACTTGGCTGACCCAGCCTTTCGACCATGGGATAAGGGGTTTGTGAGGTTAGCACGAAGACATCCCTTCACAGTATGTTCTGGTCTTCATAACCTTAGGGTGGGCTTTCTCATCGTCACACAGCAACACTGGGACTTTTATAAGGAAAGCGCACAGTTATTAGTTTGGCCCGGCTGGGAATCGCACCCGGGGTTACGCCGCGGAAAGAGGGTACGCTAACCAACGAGCCACCGAGAACGTGCTGTGCCCAATTCCGCTCCGACTACAACCACTCCGCCACTTTCCACCTCGGCCTGCTTCCCCTCGCTCTACTCCAGTCTGTCGATTGATTGATTGATTGATTGATTAATTATTTCGTGTTTCCGTGGGTCAACTGCTAGGGCACTAGCAGGGCACTAGCTACCGGAGCAGTAGCTCCGGCAATCGCCTGGTGTTGATCGGAGAAACCATGCAAAACTATCGATTTGAGCAGCCGGCCGATAGAATTCTCTTCCAGATAACGACTGAATTGCACCTAGCTATCTAGCTGAGGTCAAAACTCCTGCCACCGTCGGCACTTCAACTCTAGAACCTACCGGTCAGAGACACTGCCTTGACATCCGTTGATGCCTTGAACCATTCCACCCGGTCTCATTCTCTCGCACTCCGCTCCCCCCCCACTCCACCCCACACCACACCGATTTCGATTGGATGATACCGTAACAGCTGATTAAAATTCAAGTGCCATTAAAAAATATCTAAGTATTGGACCGCGTTGAAGCTCCACTGCAATTCAAGGTCTTATAGGCGCTGCACCAGCCACTGATTGTGAGCTAGACGCTACCGCCACTGTCGCCACAATTTGGGAACCTCCGGCAGTATGTAGTGGTACCCATGGGTCTTTTTGCAGGTTGAGATAGTTCAGTGCCAGCATTGCCGCTACCTCTGCACCGACTCTGGCCTGGAGGTCCTACATTCGAGTCCCGACGGTGGTGGATAAATGCTAGTTAACGAAGTGGCGCTGCCGCGATCTTTCCTTCCTCTTCGTTATCATAAACTCTTCCCTTATAATGCGATTTTTTCAATGCTGTCTCGAACATTTCATCAGCAGTTACGGTGCCTTCCAATTGAGACCTCGCACGTCACTACAGTGACATAATTATGGTGGCTGTTTTACTTCACAGGCATCCATGAATAAATCACACTATTCACACACAATACACTACCACATAAGTCGGGGGACCAATTCAATGTCGGGAGCTTAGAGCTTGTTCCGGCGGGGACGTTGTCTCGCTGGAGGAGGGGAAAATTCGAACTTCCCGTTGACTTCACTAACGGAACTAATGTTCATAGCACTTGACGCGCCCGTAAATTTCAATCAATCAATCGCCTTATCTATCTCTAATCGATCGCTATTTTTTCCTAGCGAAAAAAACTGATTCTTGGTTGGCAATGCCATTGACTTCTTGCTTCTTCTCTCAAATATCATCGCAATTTTTCTTCACAACCATCACTGGTCTTCATAGCCATTTTTCCTTGCAATTTTTTTCTGCATTTCTCATTCTAAAAATTGTCGGCTTCTTTGACACGATGATATCTTAACTTTTATTCCCTTCACTTGTTACGAAAACTATCATTATCTATTGTTTGCTTCTGGTTATTTATATCTCCTCTACATATTTTCCTTCCTATTCTCTGGTTTCAAAAACAGACTTTCCTTCTCACTCCAATAATTAAACTTATCTTTTATTTTATTTTCAAATCGTTATATTACGTGTTGCTTCCGACTACTTTTTGTTCTCTAAATGTCGACGCCCTTTGTCTCATCTCATCATTTCAACCTTACCCATTCTTCTTCGTCGTTGCATCGTAGCCTCATTTGCTCTCTCGGCCGAGCGGCTGTCCTCGGCGCGTCCCTGCTTATTCCGCATCGTCGCCAACGATGCACTCCATCAACGCGAGTGCAAATTTCCTCCGCGAGCGACGCCACCGTCCCCTGCCGCCTCGGTTATCTTCCATTTTGAGAAGCTACCCCTTGGGCTCCCTGCCGATGCGCCTTTGTTGGCTTTCTATTTCACGAAATGGCGGTCGCCAGCAGAGAGCGGAGAGGAGAAGGTCAGGGTGAAGCTTAAGAGGCCGCGATTGGAAGCTCAGACAGGGAGGTTGATGCGTTTAATACTGAGAGACGTGCCCGCGGGAAGGTGAAAGGGAGGCGGGTATCCTATAGATATCTATGGATACTTTGCCAAAGAAAATTGTGAAAAGAGGGACAGAGGCAAAGGAATCGAAAAGTGACATGGGAATGTGAAAAATGCAGATTCAGGGGAAATGGAATTTGGTAACTCCTTGAGAAGTGGATATGTCAGTGGGTCTGGAGTAATGTTTTCGACCGGCGTTAGATCAACTCCACAAACTACATGGAAAGCATAAATCAATAGACACAAAAAGACAAGCCGGGACAAGCTCTAAGCTCCCGACCGGTCTCCCGGAATATGTGGTCTCCCGGAATATGTGGTAGTGTAGTGCATGTTAGTGTAGGTGTAAGTGTGTAAGGGGAGAGAATAGAACAAGGAAGGGGAAGGACAGATCGCACGCGGTCCATGGCCTGTTTGTTAGGGTACTGCTCCGGCATTCGCCTGGTGTTGATCGGAGAAACCACGGAAAACTACCGATCAGAGCAGCCGTCCGCTAGAATTCTCCTCCAGACAGCGACTGAATTCGACCTAGCTGAAAAGCTAGTGTCGAGAATCCTGCCGCCGTCAGGACTCGAACCTAGGACCTCCCGGTCAGAGGCGCTGCAGTGACATCAGTTGATGCACTGAGCTACCGGTCCCAGTGTATTCAGTGGAGAAACCGCAGAAAGCTACCGATCGGAGCAGTCTACCGCTAGAAGTTTCCTTCAGTCAGCGTCTGATTTCGACGTAGCTATGTAGTACATAGCTAGTGCCGGAATTCCGCCACCGTCAGGAAACGAACGCTAGTGTATACCTCCTGGTCAGAAACGCTGCAGAGAGAGCGGCAATGCTGGCTTTGAGTTAACTAAGACGGTGTAAGGAAAAAAAGTGTATAGAAATGATAGTCTAAGTGATGGTATTCTCTTATGTTTCAATAGGTAAGCACCTTCTAGTTTTCTCCCTTCGCGATACACCACTTTAAAGGGACATTCTCAATGAAAAGTTACAGTTTGAGTGTATTCAGCTGTGAGAAGTCCTTAGATGAAGAAAATCAGAAAAAGGGGTACGAATATGAGGATTAAAGAGTTTGTCGGTAATCTCTGCGCTCACGCGATATGCAGAAAATTTGCACGCTGGTCGATGGTCCATAGTGAAGTCTTCTCGGGTGAGCGATAAAACTTTAGTGGGACCTGCCGATATACTGTGTAAATTCAGTAACCATCTGCAACATTGAGTGGATTTCACGGAAGATGATTTGAGATGAGGTTACTACATCCTCCTCGTTCAAAGTTGGCAACGTTCTGACTTCAATAAAGCGATCCCTAACAGTGGGGAAGCAAAATGCAGTATAGTGTCCAGTTCTATTGATCTCTAATGTTAAGAGCAGTGATAATACCCATGGAGGCTATGGGAGATACTCGTGGAAGCCGAGAGACGCATTCACCCGAGGATTCAGAGGAATATTCACAAGTGCTACTCCCATTTCCTCATTTCTCCTTGGCTTTACCATCATTCATATGACATAACTATCATCTAACGATCAAATGATTGGACCCACGGACCCAAAATATTGGAATCATAACGATGTTGAAACTTCCTAGTGGTTTTGTTAGAGTGAGACGACATTTTTAATAGAACACAGAGCGCGTCGAGTTGAAATATGTGTGGTGGTTCCGTATTTCCTCCTGCTCTCTCAAACCTATTCTTTCTTTACTCTATCCATTAAATAAGTGTTATTTTAAATGCTAGCCCTAATATGTGCGTTACGGCGTACCACCATAGAAAATTTTATAATTAGGTCGTGAGGGCGCGACTGATCCTCTACAGGAAATCAAAACAATAATTATTATTATTATATGAAAAAGGAAAGGAAATCATCAATAATCCAGTTTTCACGTAAATATCAGCGTTTTGTCATTTATTGCCGCTTTCCTCAGTGATCTCCTTGCTAATAAAACAGAACACAATGCAACACCAGATAACAATGTAACAATATTCCTTACGTATTCTCCCCATAGCACGTCATACGCAGTTTCAGCTGTTTTTTGACGTAAAATAAATAAATAAATAAACAAACAAATAAAATAAATAAACGTACTATTGCAATTATATCTACATTCACGCATCATACATGTACCTCCATTTTCATCTTAACTTCATTAATTAAATATTTACTTAACGATAACAAAATTCAATAAACAAAATTTATTCCGACATACTCATTATTAAACAAAATCGTAACATTCTACTCCACTAACTTACATTTATTACTCCTCGCGTGAATCAAATTTATAATATTTTATTGCATTAATATTTCATTTGCTCAAAAACCGTTTTGCGTGAATAAAATTTATAATACTTTATCTGTTAAATTAATTTTACTTAAAGAAAATGTTTGCGTGAATAATTTCCATATTATTCTATTTGTTAATATTTCTTTTACTCAACAAAATATTTTGCGTGGTCACGTCTTAAAAGAATTAAACTAAAACATATATCTTAGCCTTCCCATATTAACTTCAATGTAGAATCAATTATAATGTTTATAAGTACTTCCCTTTCGATGCACTCAGCGATCTTGCTCTGCACAATTCTATTTCTCCTTTCACCAAAGTTTTGTTCATCTACCATTAATTAATTAAATTCGCGTAGTCAAAAAAACAAAGTTATACTACTCTGCATTTTACATTAACATCCAAAAAAATTCGACTCTCAGGAGAATCAACGTCGCGACCCGCTACCCACGACATTCAGTAGCATTCTGACAAATTTTCATCTCCCGTTTCACTAAAACAAAAGACGGCTTTTTTTTATTATTTTTGCTAATTAAAATTCACTAATTCCTTGTAATTGTCTTTCTACAATGCATAGGGGTTTTTGTTGTCATCTACCCGTTTCACAATTAATTTCACTGTTCTTACTTTGTCCCTTTAACCCTTTTTTTTTCAATTCAACACGTTTTTCACTGATTCTCTATACGCCATTTTAAACAGATGACCGTCTGTCCTTCGTCAATATTTCTATAAGTTTTTAAATTTATTAAGATTTCGAATTTCTATTTTGTGACACGCCAGCCGTCACGAAAATACGCCTTAAATTGTCCACAAAAATTTCAAAGTCCGTTTTGGATCTTCCGCTTCCGTATATTATTAAAAATTTGCCGAAATATGCTATGGTGGAACTTAATTCATCCGTTTACTTTCACTGTTTTTATGAAAATCTCATGTAATTTTCTAATACATTATAAACAATGTGACGCGTCTATCTGCCGTCACATATGCTCGTACCATTTTACTTATAAAATAATGCAAAATTTCATCATTTACATTTCTGTATGTGTTTTAATATTCCAAAAATTTAAAAATGTTTATGATTTTATTCGATTTGTTCAATTCATGATCTTTAATAAATTTTCCAATCTATTTCTTGCTTTTAAGACCTTATTTTAGATGCTTAAAATAACTTCAATATCTGCGGTCTATACATGGCGTTTCTCGGACAGCCACCTGCCAAGAAGTTTTGTAGAGAAAGCAGCCGAAAGTTGCTTGACTAAGCAACATTGTCTACGTGTTCATGTGCTCCTGGATACCTGATCATGACAAAAAAAAATCGTCGAGTTTTTAAGAATATTGTATGGCCCGTTTGGGATTTGAACGCCACATCAAAATAATGGTAAGGAATACGAACAGGAATAATAATAATTCCATAACCTAAACATGTCCTTCCGATCAAATTTTAACGTCTGTATTCAACCCTTATCAAATCAATTCCTTGGAATTCTATGTACACATACGCGAATGGAAAACTCTCTGAGCAATTATTATATACCATGTAATATCTATAGTGATAAGCCAACCCTGTTCACTGTCATTACGAGTATTATCTCCATTGACACTGGAGAATATCCTTTTTGTACTCTATATTGGGAAAGAAATTTTGGAGAAAAATATGCATAGTATATTTGAAATAACTATCTCGAAATACTACACTCAACATGAAAAATATATAAAATGTATGATAAATATGATTTATTAACGTTGATGGTGTTGATTCTTAACTATTCGTTACAACATTCGCTATATCATTTTGAATTATAAATTCTTTATACTTTGATATCGAAAATACTGATTTCTTAGCAAATTGTAATTGCAAGATGCGTTTTGAAGGAAACTAAGTCTGTAACAAGGGTCGCTTTTAAGTCCCCGAAAGGTAAAGCTGTATTTCGAAGGAAGGAATTGTCTCCCTTTGCTGCGGAAGCTCACCAAACCCTCCACGTCACCATCCTACTCCGACCGCCCTTGCCTTGTCTCGCCGTGCTCAGTCCTGTTCCAGCCGTCCTGTCGATACCGCATGTTACGCGCAGACACGGTCCACTCGATTCTTTTCTATCCTGCCCCGCCATCCACGACTTCCCATCTATACCTTCTCTTCCCGCCCTCGGCATCCTTTCCGTTCTTATCACTTGCCGCTCATCTTGGCTCGGTCCCCCTTGCACTGGCACAACCGTCCGCTCCGTTCTCCTGCCCCTCCTCCCCTCCACATCCTCCCGGTCCCTGAATCCCTCCCTGCCTCGTCTCGCCACGTACACTTCCCCGTCCGTCCGCATGCTTCACACCGACGCGGTCCGCTCTGTTCTTTTCTACCCTACCCTGACTTTCACGACCTCCCCGCTGTACAGTACTGGAAACATAAATTGATCGCGGCCGTCTGCGGCTAAGTTCAGCTTTTGCACGGCTTGGCCAGCCCTTGTCATGACGAAACGTCGCAGGCGGAGCCTCACAAACCACCGTAGCCAATCTCAACGCAGGGGGGAGTGCCGTAACAAAATTACGACGTACAAAATGGCGGGCGCCGCTAGATCAGATGTGGAAGTATTTTCAAATAAAAAATACATGGAAGAAACACTTGTATGAACATGAAAGTAAATTCATTGAAATACATAGCACTTAACCTCTGTTAACACAATTTTTTTTGAAGAAATTACATTGATATCAGATAAAAAAGCAACTAATTTTAAGACAATTACGTTTTATACACATTTAAATTCCAATATTCTTGTCCAAACACAATTTATGAACTTCATCAAATGACCGGTTTTCTACAGAATTTTGCGATAAGAAAAACGATAATAACTGTATATTTATCATTAAAGTAACAATTAAACTAGATATTAAGCAATTAATTTGCATCTCATGTCAAAATTGTTATTTTGCTATCATCAAATTAGGGACAATTTGGTGACACTTCGGCAGAAATAGCGCACATTTCGCAATTGTTTATAAAATTGTTAATTGTTGCAAAATTGTAAATTCGCAGTTTTCGTTTTTTTGACCTCAGAGAACCATTCCCACTTTAGAATTGCAGAATTTTGAAATTGTTTATAAATTTTTTAATTTTTCACACTAAACGTATTGCTTTTTTAAAATTGCCTTTAAACGAGATGTAAATTCCGCAATCCGATTAGCGCTATCTCTTTCGTTTCCGAGATACGTAATTGTTTATAAGAAATTAGCATGTCATGACAACTATTTTTTGGCAGTTTCCACGCTAAGCTTTTCTTCATGCCGTTTGGCACGGCTCGCTTAGTTTCTCCGGCAAATACATTTGAAGTTCCTAACGAGGGTGGAGGGGACAAGCGACCACGAGGCTTGCATATATTGCCACGAAAATTGTTGCTAGTTAGATATTCCTGGTTTTCAACTCCTAATTTTTCATTTTATTCTAAATACTTTAAGTTCCATTTGTTTAACAATTACAGCATAAATTTTAAAATAATACTCGAGACGGCTACCGAACAACCCTCAACTTGGGAGCAAGAAAGAGTCATTGGCATCCAGAAATACCCCCCGGTGAAAATTGCGTCCTTCCTCCACACGTTTCAAGGCGAAATAGGTTGAGCATGTGAGCGTAAATCGTAACACTCGCTTTCCTTCGAGAAAGCTTTTATCCACCTTCTTAAGAAGACAATTCTTTACATATAAAATTGTGAAAAATTTTCAAATTAAATATACAAGAAAACAATAATTTTACATTAATTGTCTTCACGTATAAATATAGACATTAAAGTTTCCGGCTCCTCAGTATTCGCACGTCCCAAATACGAAATACATTGTTATAACATCCACAATTTCATTCTAACCAGTAAGTCTGCTGCCTTTAGAAGCATATTGCACCAGCATGGAATATGCGAAAAAGTAATAATACTATTATAATATAGTATAGACATATGTTTATTTATGAGCATTTGTAATTGAAGGAATGTGAACTTACGTATGCAGTTAAGTAAATTTCCATGAAGGTGCAAAGTTTGCAAATAATGTTTTTAAAATTCAATTATTCCAAGTTCAGAACAATTCCTACAAGCATTCTTTTCCATTCAACACTAACACGCCAATGCTTTTTGACACTACCCTCTGAATCTAAGTGGATTGTTTGAGGTCATCGCTTATCGCGTCAAAATCATTGAAGTATACACGTCTTCGAAATACGTATACGCCGAGGTCATCTTCATTAAACACAGAAAACTTAATATGAAAGAACCAGTCGTCATTTCAACAATAAAGCTACTACGACATAATAATCATAATATCCTCAATTTTGTTTACTTGTTGTGTTCTTTTGAACGTGCTCCGTGTCTTTGAGTAGCAAACAACATAATCGTTAAAATTAAAAGTAACGATTTAGGATGAAGAAATTGTTTGTAGAAAGTCATATCAGGTTAGTATTATTGTTAATAAAACTGAAGTTTTATTTAATTTAAAATAACTGCTTGGATATTTTGGGATTTAATTAAGAAAATATAGCCACCCGAATTTGACGCTATGAAAAGAAAACATTTCGAGGTTTCCACTACGAGACGTATTTCTTCATCCTTATTCATTCGCTTAGTATACTGCAATCGCTTTCATTTATCATCGATCATGTTACGTAGGGTTTCTAAGGTTTATATGATACCGGGTGACCCATCAAAAATGGACCACCCCCATAACTTCTAAACAGTTCAGGGTATCGAGTTGCAGTTTTCGCTGAACAATGAAGAATCATGGGACACGTAACACGCTGATAGAGGAATTCTCTATAATAGTTTTAGTTTTCAAGAAATTTAATCATCTTTGATTTTTTAAATTGAACTATATATTTTTTCATCAGCAATGGATAGATCATGAACATTGGAATTATATAATGTATCATATGTTAGTATTCTAAGAGTAATTTGAGTATAAAATTACATTTTTTGGCATCAGATTTTCAAGTAAACGGGCAGCCTTTGCAACAGTCGCCGTTCTGGGAAGTTGGCCTTCGCGACGTTGATACTGTTTTGTGAAGAGACGAGTGTGAGAGGGATAGCCGCGTAGGATGAAGGTGTAATTGCAACAATTCATGATCTTGACATGAAAAACATGAACAAACATCAATTTTAACGATCTGAATGAGAATTTTTTCCCAGTTGTTCATGTGAGTTCAACTTTTCTTCTTCTGAAATTCTCAATCAACGATAATCGAAACGAACGAAATAAAAAATATTGAAGCAAAAACGATAATAATAATAATAATAATAATAATAATAATAAAGGTCATTTCTAAATTTACAAAAATCGAACGCAGTGCAAAAACAAGCCATCATTTTAATGCATGGGAAGCGAATAAATTCTTAAAGATTTTCATTGTAATATCTTGAATAATTCATCAAATAATAGATCGACATTTTCTCTTATTATTCACGGTAACTAAACTTCCTATTTAAACACGTACTACCAGAAGAACAAAGTAATAAAAAACTTGAAATACTCTTGACAGTTATATCAGTGTAAATTTCCCAAACTTTAACAAAAGTGCATATCTGCATTCGCTACTGCTCATACTGATTAGAGAGTTTCTCATTTCATAGCACAAAGTGCTGCCTCAAACTTCAAAATGCAGAAGACGGAAGTGTACCGTTTTCTTTTCCATTCAAGGACAGCAGTCGTATGGTTGCAAAGTGGACGAGTGATCATTTTAATTAAAAGTGACATTTACCAACGAAGAGTCGGTGGTTGGGTCCTTGTTCAGTTTGAAAATAATATGTATTATTATTAACATCTTCTTTACGCTACCAATTTTTTTATATCGTTGTTTGGAACGATCAATGTTTTGAAATGTTCGTGGAAGGCAAGTTAAATCCAAATGAATAAATGGAAAAAGTCTCCCATTCTGATTGTTAAAATTGGTATTTCTTAGTGTGATGTCCGTGCCATCACCAAGAATTGCTGTATTTATGCCTCTTATCCCCCACTGCCACCCTCTCAGTCAAGACGCAACAGTCTAGACGCCGTGATGGCCACGTTCCCCAAAAGCGAGAGTTGCAAGGGCTGCTACACGATTACCCGTTTAATTCAAAATCACATGTCAGAAAGCCTAATTTTATACTCAAGTTACTATCAAAATATTAGCATACGATACATCATTTTAATCCTCTTTTCATCATCTATCCGTTGCTGGTGATAAAAATATATAGTTCCATTTAAAACATCGAAGATGATTAAATTTCTCGAAAATTAAAAATATTATAGACAATTTCTCTACGGCTTGCCCCATGATTCCGCATTGTTCAGCAAAACCTGAATTTCGTTGTAGGGATCACAGAAAATGTGCACACAACTCACTTTTCCCCATAGCACGTCATACGTTTTAACTGTTTTTGTCTTAAAATAAATAAAGAAAGAAAGAAAAAGTATTCGTAGAAGTTTTGTAAAAATTAATTTTCCATTAACAATCTGGCCCGAATCGAGGCCCTGCTATTTTGAAAATATTTTTTAAAATTTTGGGTTTAATTTAGTTGAAGCCCTTGGGGAGCATTTTAAAACTTTTTTTCAAAACAGCTCCAAAGTTCTGCGATCTACATATGTAACAACAGTCGAACATCCGCCAACGTCAGAACTCGAACTCTTAGGGCCTCGCGGTCAGTAACGTTACAGGGAAAACTGTAACGATGCCACTGAGCTATTGCAACCTTTGTAACGTGTACTTAAAAACATAGTAAGTCTCATTTCCATTACAAAGTTTTAATTTTTCAATATTACAAATATTCAATTGTTTCATATTTTTCGTGCGCAGAGTAAATTTAACTTAAAGCTTCCTGCTTGAATCGTGTGTAACAAATCGGACAAATTGTATATTTGAAAAAATTATTACAATACATATAATATATTATTATAATTAATACAGTGAAGATCTATTGTGTGACAAAATGATATTCCTCTTTAACTGAAAAATGAACCGAAACGAATGTTTGCTATTCTCGCAGTTTTCTGTGTACTATTCGTTACTTCTGTGAACGTTGTCTGAAGAATACACTGCGTCAGACGAAAGATAATTATATATATATTTCTTTCTTAATGCAATCTGCTCTTCAATATTAGTCTTTCAAATCATCTCATGTGCACGTTTCTTAAAATATGAGTGTTTTTCGCAAAAGTTTGAGTTATATGGTGACAATATATATGTTTTCGAACACCATCAATACACATGCTAGAGATTTATTTCCATTTTCGTTTTAAATACTAATTTTAAAAATACGTTTTATTTAGATTTTTTTCTGAAAAAAAAAAAAAACAGTAGGTTTTGCGATTTTTCGAAAGAATTTTCTGGCATCAAGAACATTGTAATATTCAAAACACTACATAAGTGATCTGTCCACGGACAATATCGTAGCGTATTTGGTTGGGTGGCTTCTTCTTGTGCTGATGATATCGGGTTCAAATCGTAGCCTGCACTACTTATTTTTTATTCTGTACATTAGAGTATGTATCTGATAAATGACTTTGAAATCAATTGTAGACGTGGAATTTTATATATCGTTTTGCTTTTCAATAATTATACATTTTTTTGTCTCTCAGCCGTGCCTCTGACTTTTCCTTAAGGTTTATTAGAAGAATGAAGTGTTAGTAGTGTGAAAATTGTAATATATTACGTAACCGTTACCAATAAAACAAGAAAATAAGACCGGTTTTTTATTGTTTGTATTGTAGACACATGAAAGAAAGTGAATAACTGCGTCAATGGTAGGTGTTTTTTTTTAATTAAATATTTTTGAGAATCGACAAATTACCAGCTGCACTGAAACCCTTATTTTCCGACATAAAGCTGTAACGGCTATTGAGGCCAGCAGTGTAATTTTTGTTGTCCTAGCTGGGAAGCGATAACCGAGCAAGTCGCAACAGCTCAGGATTTGGCAACAGGGCATTGGACACAGAAGGCCTGTGGCCGCTGCTTGGCCCTTTAACACGAAGATGGATTCTTCATTGTAGGGAAGAAAGTTAGAGTAGGTGAAAGTGAGAGAGCGAATGTGAGCTTATTGCACTCGTCGGTCACAAATCATGTGCGACCGCTCCATGTGTCTGCCTTAATTTTGATTTTTGCACACACGTTAGAAACGTATGTTAGCACGGTGTTTAAAAAATCTGTTCCTCAATGCTGCTGTGCGAAATTGGTTGTATTTTGATCAGTACGAGAATTCGTAAACGTGTTTTAAATTAAAAATTTCACAAAACAATATGAATATCGTCATCCATTTTTAACATGAATAAAGTAATATATTTACCCAACAGAAACTTGAATTATGAAGACAAAATATTAACAAAAGAATTGGGATCCCTTAGAGTAGACTTGTGCATCAATCAAACGTCCAGTAATGAAAATAGGTCGGACATTTAAGCGGTAAATATTCTTATATGTGATGCCCTCTCTGGTTACTAATCTGGTCACTCTAGAGGCACCACTACTCTCTGAATCTGAATCAGTGAAATTGTCACTGATTCAGCCAGTGAGAGGAAAGTCATTGATATCTTCAGTCGAAATGTGTAGTTTCGCTGACAATCAGTGAATATGTGAACCTTTTCATAATGATCGCCAGCATTTCACTGGTTGGTCAGTAGTAAAGTGCCGCGCCACCATACCGACTGATCGTCCAGTCATTCATGTGCTCTGTTGTGTATGTAAGCAAAATCTCACGAGTGGAATAGAGGTTTCCTGTGAGAAAACTGACCTGTGTCTGAAGATTGTTTTAATTGCGTTAGGTAAGTACTTTTCGCTTTTCTGTGTCTCGTCTTGTGACTGTGAGACGTTTGATTTGTCTTGTGACTGTGAGATGTTTGACGTCTTGTGACTGTGAAACTGTGAGACGTTTTATTTTATAGTGAACATTTAGCCAAACTAAGATATAGGTTATGAACACGTGGTTAATACCACGTATTTGTTTTTGTTATTAACTTGAAAACTTCTTATGTAACTTAAGAGTTTTAATGTAACTGTTTGGTGATACAGTGTGAAATATCTGACGTGCAATGTATAATTTCGTTTATGAAAGTTGTGAAAAGTCCAAAATGCTCTCGATTACACCACAGCAGAGCCGGGCATGCCAGCAAACTATTAACTCTTTCTTTGGTTTTTCCAATTTAGTTTAATGACATTAGTCCAGGAGTGGAGTTTTGAAGAAGTGTAAGAGAAAGTGCTGGCGCTAATTGGGAACTCTAACACAGAGAATATTTTGAAAGGTATTTTAATTTGCCAAAGACTGCTGTAATACTGGTTCATTTTGATCAATGTTCCTTGCTTTCCTTAGTCACTAAACACTTTATATTTTACTCATTTACATGGCGAGAGCTAGTTGGCAGAGTGGAGGGAGTGCAGATGGTACACCAAAGCCATTTGCCACTCTTGAGGTTCCCAATCCAGACCTCATAATAATTCTGCCAATTATGATTTTGAGTGTAATCTGAAAATAAAGTAACCATTTTGTCCTCGCATAACTTCTTCACCTTTCAATGTTTCTGTTTTAGGAGGGCTCCAATTTCCATCTGGAGGAATTGGAAAGGAGAAAAACCTTCAAGAAAAATGTCCAGCAATATTTGATATGGGTGAAAGGATAGAAAAAATATTCTTGTTTTGTTCAGGTGATGGTTGGTTTTAAATCTGCCCTTTTATAATAATAAAATATTCCTTCACCCATATAGCATTTGACTTACTGTTTAAATTAATATTAAATAAATTTGGCATACCCAACATCATTAGCATTTTTTTTCATTTTTAGCAGTATATAATGATTCGAGTATTTAATTTGAAATAAAAACGCAGTTGGGTTTCTGTAATAAACCCCCCTCCTGGGAAATGAACAATGTTTCTGCAATTGTTCAATTATCAAAACCTTCTACTATTGGAGTTAAGTTTTGTTATATCATAGAAATTTGATTCTTTTGTTCTGTGTCCGGTATTGACTTCATAGATTTTCCCAATATCGGGTATTTCTCAATTCATCTAATTTCTTCGTATTCAGGAGATTTTCATGTTCTATGTACACAAGATCTCCCTTTTTAACTTAATTTGTCTCCTGTGTAGGTCGAATATTTTTTTGTTGTCATTTTGATGGTTTTATTGTATTCTTGAGTGCTATTTTCCTCTCCGATCACCGCCATTTTGTAATGTTCAAGATGAATAGTCCCGCCTCCCTGAAATGAAGCTAAAGCGGATTGGTCAGCTCGATCCCGCAGGGCGGGGCAGGGGTCGGAAAAACTCTGGTAAGGTTCGGCTCAAGACATCGCCCATTTTTTATGCAAGCGACGGTACATTCTCTTGCAGACCTCCCTACTCTCTCCATTCTTATCGCTTTCGGTCCACCCGGCTCGCTCCCCCTTGTACTGCCAAGAACGTACCTCCTCACCCTCCGTATTCTCCTCACCCTTCCCTTCCTTCTCGCCCTCTCTATCGCCCCGTTTCCCGCTTTCCTATCTTTCTCGCTTACTCACTTCCCCGAACTCCCCTCCAACGCCTTTGAGGTGTAAGCAGGGACAAAGTGTGCGGCCGAGCCTGCTAGAAATAAAAAAACAATGTCGTGGAAATTAAAATAATTTCGGCACGGGGCGGCGACAGTCCCCATCTCTTTCGGGCGGTGCTTCGCGTCGGGCGAGGGCTCAGGGACCGCGGAAGGGCCGAGGAGGCGGGGGAGGGGCGGGAGCTAGCGCCTTGCACGGCGAAATGGAAGACGACTCTGGTCCCTCGACTTTTGTGCTGACCTGTTGAGTGATGATTGTACAAGAGAGGCCGGAGTTTCATTTCCCAAGGCGTTTGTACGATGCAACCTAGATTTCTCCAGCATGAGGCATTTGCGAATGCAAGAAAATAGCGTTGTATAATTCATCGTAATTCGATTTTGAGTATATATTGAACTCTTCATTAGAATTAATAGCAAATCCAATGTTTCTTAACGTATTGTCTCCATTGAGAAAAAATTAAACACTAAGATATTCCATTTTGTGACTGACAGACCGAATAAATATTATTTTTGCATTTTTGAAACAGGAATTGTAGTTATATACTGTGACGTAACCGAATATTGGATTAAAAAAAATAAATACATTTATTTTTTTTTCAGGAATTGTAGTTATATACTGTGACGTAACCGAATATTGGATTAAAAAATTCGCACGGCCATCTACGCTGCTCCTAGCGTCGCCGAGCAAGGGGGTGTAGGTGTTTAGATAACGCCTCGAAAACCTCAGGGACCACCGACCAGGCTCCACGCGGGCGGGCGCGGCGACCGCTCCGTGTTTGTTTACAGGAAGTGTGCGAGAGAGAGCGTTCTGGAAAATTCCATCAAAATTACCGACAAGACGCGTAATCTGATTGGAGCAATATTATTTTCGGCGTAGTAACTTTCGGCCAGTAACAACACGTCTTCCAAAATTTCTGTAGAAACTTCTAGAACATTCATGGAAATTGGGGGGGGGGAAAGAGGTTCGTGGGCGCTGAGACGCTGAGAACAAAACGGGAGGTCTTTGGACAGAGGGCGGGGACGCCCTTTGATAATAAAATCATTGCTTATTTTTTTCTCAAATTTTTACTTGAATGTTGTTGCTTATCTTCTAAAACTTTCTTTAAAAGTTTCTCAAGTGTTTCATCTGAGGTACTGGTACATTTTCAACTTCTTGTAATCTTTCAGCCTCTGTAATCTCTTCTATGAAGTAGTTGTAGAATTACAAATTTTCCTCTTTTCCAATATATACTTTTGATAGATTTTCTGATAAAAATCAGACTCTTTGAACTTGATCTGTCTTTTTAAAGTATTTTACCTTACCAAATATTTGTGTTGTAATTAGCTCTTGTGAGTTTGTGTTTTAGAGTTCATCTGGAAAGCCATTTAAAATTTTTACCTCAAGTGAATTAATAGCTTAGAACTTGCGCTTCTTGATACATACCATCATTCATCAATTTTATTCCTGTCTTTGAAATCAGTAGCCAGGTGCCTCCATTGCGGTGTCAGGTATTAGTCATTTGTTCGGTAGCATAGCAGATTAAAATTTTAGGAAACAATACACAATAGTCTTTGTTTTCTTTATACACACATATATGTGTGTATATATACATGTGTATACATATATATGTATATATGTACATGAGAAACAAAGGCATTCAGTGCTGTTAACATTTCCAATTTTAAGCTTCACAATGCTGCTGATTTTAATTATGAAAATTATAATTAGCAAAGGAAGCTGATTAAGTTGCCCTAAAACTTGTCAAATACATTAATAATACCAAATGTTTATTTGTATTTTTACTTTAAAATTTTGACAGATTTAATGTCCTTTATTTATTTTTATTGTAAATTCACCAAAAATCCATTGAAATGTATTTATGTATATTTAAATTATAAGAGTCCTTTCTTTCACTACTTTGCTTCCCATCTTCCTTTTCCAGAATTTGTTGTATTGTCACTGAAATTGTCAATAATATGTACATAAAATGAAAGAGTGTTAACTGCAGGCAATTTTTTCTCCGTAGTAGGTTTGAAAAGTTCTGAACATTCGGTTTTCTTCCCTGTTGTATGTTTTTCATTGGTTTAAATAAAGACTTGTATTCTCTTATCTCACTTTAAAAAAGGCAGTATCTTCCTTTAACATTACCTTAATTCAACATATCTCTTTACAGTATTCCTTTCATTGAGAAGCCAATTGTTTGTAAGTAAATGATGCTAACAAACTCTCCCTACCCCAAGGATAATGTGACAGGTACTAAACCATAACTAGACAATTTTTTCACATTGATAATGTTGAAATCAATAAATGAACATATATATGGATTGCTCATATGAAATAGAATACAGATCTGTTATTACCTCAATTTTCAATTTTTTTCTGAGTTAAGATATTGACTCAATATCTGTCACCATAATGTGTATATTTCTATTGTATTTGTTTTGTAGTTAATATTTACAATTGCTGTTCAAGAAGATCATTTTCCCATAAAATTTTTCTCAATAAATTTGTACCTAATTAACTTTGACTTTTTTATACTATATGTAAGCTACCCACCTTGCTATACTGCACAAACCCAAGAAATCCTACTATTGAGATATCAAAGGAAAAATACTTCAAATGCAGATATAAATTATTTTTTCATATTTATGATTATATATTATAAATTATTATTATTATTATTATTATTATTATTATTATTATTTATTAAATTTTATGTTTTTTGAAGGATTTGTTTAGAGCAATACAGTGATTTCTCAGTAGTAGGATTTTTGGGTTTGTGCATTGCAGTCACTGGAGAAGCGATGTGATATTCACTGATTCAAATAAGTGAAACCTTACTTTCACTGATTACCTTGGCTATTAATTCCATTTGGTTCAATTAGTTGTCACAGATTTCACTGATTCAAATAGTGAAGTTTCACTGATTCAAAAGAAGTGGACCCGTTTTTCACTGATTCGTTTCAGTTCAATTCATTGATTGCCGGTGGCAGAGTTACCTTCTCCACAATCAGTCAATGAGTCATAATCCCAGTGGTTTTTCACTGATTCAGGCTGAAGAGTTTGAAACGTGCTAGCTGCTTAGCTATTTCAGCTTCTTTTGTTCAAATGTAAATCTGTCATCTGGCTCATTAGTTTTGATCCCAATTTTGTACAATCTTTCTTTTGCAATTGATCAGATCTCCATTTCTTCTTCAGATCAGAACTTAAATCAACATTTGCTTTTGTTTTTTTGAGTTTTGAAGACTTTTTTGATTTGGAAGGTGCTTCTTCACAATCCTCATTAACTTCCCTATGTTTGATTTCATGTGGAGTTGCACACCATGCTGTAGAACACTTCTCACCATTGATATGCAGCACTTGAGAAGTGTCTGAGCATTTACAATTGGACGTACTTACATTCAAATTCTTCTTATTTTTCTTCTTGTTAGTTTTACACTGCTGTGAGGCAGCATTTACTCCATCCTCTTACTGACGAAAAACCACACCGTAACCATGAAGCTTCGACGATCAGATGACCCACCCAGACTTTTCAAGACTAGATGTGAATATGTGGAGTATCCGGGTTTGAAACGAAATTGATAACCTTCAATGACGTTGTAGCGGTTTAAATACCACCTGCCAAGAGTAGCAGGCGGGAGCCTAGAGTTCGAATTTGCAATTCACGAACTGCTCCCAGCGGCTGGCAGGCCCCCCAGCAGCGGCTCTCAGCTGGCAGCGGTCGCAAGTGCTGCCAGCGCCCCAGCGTGCTCTAACGATTACTTGTGTTTTATCCTTCTGTGCGTTGTTGAAGTATATTTCTATTTTACACCGACTTTGCTTGACTTTTTGTACAATCCTCTTGATTTACGGCAACTGAGCATACTTTATGGACTACCCAATCGAATACATGACGAATTATTGCTTAACTCTTTCGGACTATTATTTTTTTATACACTTTTCGTGCATTTCACCCATCAGTTCCATTTGATATAATGGATAACGAATTGCTGGAATTCTATGAATTCATGGAAGAAATGGAGGAAGAAGAAGAGCAGCGTCAACAGATACCTCGCCGTTATGTCGGGATAATAGAATCCTATTGAGGGAGATTTCCGGGACCGCGAATTTCAATGTCGCTACCGATTTTTGAAATCCACTGTTGTTGATGTGTTGTTTCTCTGATGCGGAATGTATTTGATGGGAACTTGCGGGGTTTGCCAATATCCCCAATGTTCAAGTTATTGACAGCATTACAATTTTATGCCACAGGCCTGTACCAGGTGAGTTTGTGTAATAATTTTTTTTATAAAGTCTGCTCTTGGAGTGGAAATTAATTAATTTATAAGTATGGTTTGAGTGTTTCCTACTGTAAAGGTAATATGATTCAAAATAAATATTTCAGAGAGATAATGGTGACATTCATGGTCTCAGCCAGTGAAGTGTTTGCAAAGTGGTTCAAGAGGTGACAGCTATCCTCGGAAGTCAAGTGAGAAATTACGTGCTTCTGCCAGAACTGCACAGCAGCAGCAAGAAGTTAAAAAGAATTTCTATGCAATTTTATGCATGAGACAATTTCCTGGTGTTACTCAGTGCATGGAACACACATAAGATTACTTCCCCTGGAGGTATTATGGTAGAAGTGTACCGTAACAGAAAAACATTTTTTCCCTTGGTATTCAGGTAATTTTTAGAGAAACTTTGGAAACAAGTATGTAGTTAGAGAATTCTTTGGTAAACTTATTGGTGAAATCTATTTTATATCTTATCACACTTTTTCTGAATGGAAATAAAGTAGTACTTCAAACCTAAGCTTTTATATGTTGAATGCATAATTTTATAGTTCCTTTTAAATTTCATTTGATGTATCTTGGCAATATTACTGTGAAAGAAATACATGTTAGTTTCTGGTAAAGTTATGGCTTATAAACTGGTCAACTTCATTTGAAATGGGCAGTAATTTGTTATGTACATTTTCTTTACAATTAAATTAGCAATTTACTATTGCTTTTATTGGATTTTACCTGACAGTCTCCTGTTTAAATTTAAAAAATTGAATTGCCTATCAATTACGTAAGTAATATAAAAGAAAAGGAAAAATAAGTAAATTTATACAAAAGTTATGTTAAATGGTGAACTTGAATGCCATCATCCAAAACTGAATTTAGAGAATTTTATCAGTTTTTTAATATCACAATGTACTGTGAGGTTTTAGAAATTATCTTGATGAATTAAACATTCTGAAATTTTAATATTGTTTCTTTGGACCTCAAATGGTTAAACAGTAGTATTAATTGTGCATTGGAGTTATTTAATTCATTGCAGTTTCACAAGAATGTGGATAGAGGTGTCAAAATTTACTAGCAAGAGCAAATGTACTAGCTACTACATACAGTCATAGGAAAAGTATTCTTAAAGTGGAGAAGTGAACAAAAAATAATGTTGGAGTATTTTAGCTCATTACATTGATTTACATAACATTAAATTAATGGTATGTTTGCATGTTCTATATAAAAATAAATAAGCAATTAAAAAACAAGTATGGTAACAATAATTATTATAATACATCATAAATTAGTATAAAACAAAGATATAAAAACTGAAGTAGTGTAAAATGTATTTGTATATTCCGTTTTTAACCATTTTCAGTGCTATTTAATATTTAGTTGAAATCCTCAACTTTATGATGGCCTCCAATCGTCTGAGCATTGACTGAACAAGTTTAGTGGGGACCTCTGGCCCAATCTTTCCCCATTCTTCCAAAATAGCAGCCTTTAGAAATTGCTTTGAAGTGATATTTCTTTTTGAGGCAACTCCATAAATGTTCAATTAGATTAATATTCAGAGACTGTGGAGGAGTTACCATGTATTTTGGTGTATTATACAATATCCACAACCTGGAATCTAGGGTCATATAGGGTCATTATTTTGCATGAAAACATAACTGTTTATTTAGTCCCAATTTTTCAATGCTGGATAGTAAATTCTTCTTGAGTAGGTTAATAATTTCATGATCTACCTACTATCACCATGTTTAACTGAAGGAAGCATTTTCTTCCTGTTCAGAACTATTTTCCCTCCACACACTTTATTGGCGTGTTCTAGAAGAACAATGAATTTACTTTCATCAGTAACTAAAACCTTTTCCAGTACTCTATTAGACAATTCTTGTAATAGTTTGCATACTCTATCCCTTTCCTTGCAGATTAATAAATGGTTTTGCTCTTGACATTTCTACAATAACATCCACTATAACACACACATTTTGACCAGTAGATGTACTAATATTAAGATTTAGAAATCAGTTGCAGTTTTCAACACTAAATTTTGCTGCATATCCTGAGGTTTCTCTTAACGTTTGTGAGGACTTGTCATTTTACATGTGAGGTCAAGTTGCTGGACAGCCCACATCTCTTCAATTTTTATAATTTAATGGGGGTTATAATTGGGGAAATTCTAATCAAAATGAAGACAGTATTCGAAAATAGGAGAATAGCCGTGTGTCGTTATAAGAAAGAAATAAACAAAAACAAACTAGGAACACTAACAGCAAACAAACACGCCACCACACTCATATCTCGAATGCACGTGGAATCAGTTGGAATACGCAAACTGCAAACGCATCTCTCATACCAACGATTACACAAAATACAAGTGGAAGTGTTATTGGTTTCAGGCCGTAATTCACTGAGAATGTATACAAATTAACTGGAAATCATAAAACGCGTATCAACGTTTGTGTATTCTCTTTCATGATAAAATACAGTTCAAAGTAGAAAGAAAAATAATTTAATTTTCATTTATTATGTTGGTATGCCTCTTCATCTGGCGTGCGGAAGGTCTCGCTTAATTCGTTCACCAATCGAACAGCTCCCATTCTGGGACAAAGCTGGAAGTGATTTCAGAATACCATCGGCCATGTACTAGCAGCCCCGGCCTGTGGCGAGGGTCCCCAGGTAGCGGCTATAGGCGATTTTCTGGGTTGACAAAGTGACAGCTACTGCTGGCAGCCTAAGTGAAGATTCAGAAGTGGTCGTCGTGCCCTTCAGCCATTACTCCCCTTCCCGCATTCGTTCGTTTACCAGTTGGCTAACTTGTAAGAGGCACAAACTCTTCCTTTTTGTTATGTCCTCGTCCGACAAAAAATATAGTGCGCCACGATAAATAGTGAAATTAGGAGTGCAGTGTTATATGCTCTTCTGTAAAAATTCTTTTTTTCTTTATATATTACATTGAATTTACTTTTTGTGTGATAATATTGTATTTATTTTAAAACCGAGACCTGAATGCAAGATGCGTGCCGATGCACTTCCCGCCTTTGTGCTGTTGTGCGACGAGCTGTGATTACCGAGCGTTTCGTGGTTATGTGCTTTGTATTGTTATATTAATTTTCAATGAATTTACGATTGTGAAAAATGAGAAGCCAGAGCGCGAAGAAGGTGTCCGCCTTGTTCACGCCAGCGGCTCAAGAAGATATAATTTTTGTAGCTAAAAAAAATTGAAGAAATGCAAAGGGAAGGAAGAATGGAATGTGAATCGGTTGTGAATTTAACGATGGAATTGCTAAATTTGAGCAAGAATACAGATATGAAGTAAGCTTTTCTATTATTATAATTACTTAATTTCTATTATTATTATTCTTTAATGATTGGTATTGTGTGATTAATGAAAGTGTAACTGAAGGAATTTTGTTTATTTAGGTACTTAAGAAGAGAGGAACAAGTGAGGTTATGATAAATGTATTCAAATATCCTTTATGTTTTTGTACGAATTTTTGTTAGGTTATGCTTCCAAAACTTGGCAAGATGCAAGTATTCTGGTATTGTGTGAAGAATGTTAGTGAAAGGGCAAAACTTAACACAACACTTCATAATGTGTTAAAAGACCAATAATACTAAGCCTACTAATAAAAAAGAAGCATGACATTCTTGAGAATATCTAGAATATTGTGAAATAGTATATTTTCATGCCAGTAAAATATATATAATATTATATATAGGTATAATATTAATATATATGTACCATGTGGACAAATTATTAATGCTGCTGGGCATAAGGTATTTGCGACTGCTACAATCCAATTGAAATGGTATGGAACGATTGTAAGAGGTATTATAAAACATGTTGGGGAAGCAAGTTTGATGGTACCCATGAAGCAGGTTTGGCATAATGCCCTTTATCAAGTTACAGCTGAGAAGTAAGTGAATTATAATCATATATTTTAGTATGTCACTGTTTCTAAGCAAATCATTGAAATGATATTGTGTTAAATGTGATCAATATTCCCTGATGCAGATGGGAAAACTATGTTAAACACACTGAGAAAATTGTTGAAGAAGATTAGTATCGAGAAGTGAAATGGGAAAATTTGAATGTGGAACTCATGATCATCAACATAGGAGAAGACACTTCAAGTGAAGAAGAGAATGAAGATGATGGTGAACCTCTGGCTATCCCATTACCAGGACCATCAGGAGAGGGGTGTTGAATATGGAAAACTGTAAGTATAGTTGAAATTAATCTTAAATATTTGTATAGTAATTAATGTAATGTCTGTCCATATTCATATACATTTTTTCTTACTATTTTTACAGGAAAACCAGAAATTGTACTGTATTTATGGGTAAATTAACAAGAAAGATCTATTGTTGAATACTTTCATTATATTTTAATTACTAATATTGCAATTTTTTTCTTTATTAAATTTCACTTTATCTTCAATAGATCCAAATTTTGTTGCCTGAGGATGAAGCAGTTGGCCCGGACCATCTTCAAGATTGTACCTTCCAGACAAAATCAATATTGCTGATTTTCTAGGTAAGTATGTTCTTCAACCCCAATAATATCAAGCCATGATGCCTTATGAGAAGAAATATTCAGTTAAAAAATAAACTACTAATTAACAGTTAACTATACAGAATACTAATGCATTTCTTCTTTTTGTTCCAGGAAATTACCACTGAGACAAGAGAACAATTCAATTTTATATATTTACCACATTTCATTAAAATAAATGTTTCCTAACCTTGTTAATTTCTTTCAATTTGTAAATTGTATATATGTAATTTGTTTAGTAAAAATGTATTTTGTTTAGTATAAATGTATTTTGTGTTGTATTTGTATATTGTATTTGTATATTGTCATTCTTTAAATTTGTATATTATTTGTAATAGGATACTGTTTTGTAAAACTGTTACTTGTTTATAAATTGTTGTCTTTATACCATATCTGTTCTGTTTTCATTATAAGCGTGCTTGAACTGCACCCTAACAAATGCATTTGCTAATTCAGGTTCATGTGCTGAATTTGTTAACTTGGGTGAAAAAAAATAAAAAGTAATTATTATTGTTTTTATAATACATAAATGGTTCACAATTTGGTGCCCGAATGTAATGGAATGAACAATTCCATTCCATTGATCAAAGTGATAAATACATATTCTTTAATTGTTTATTTTTTATGTACCTTTACAGGACAGTTTTCATACCCATAATTCCTTTAACATCATTGAGATATATTCAGTTAATAATTAAGTATTTAAAAATAGATACTCATTTGATGGTTGTAAAGGAAACAACTCTGGAGGGAATTTAGTAGAGCCTTTAGTTGAGAATACAAGTAAAAATTGTCTTCACTGTTTGTGTTTTAATTAGTGACTTTCAAGAATGTGCCTATCATTCATTCAAGAAAGAAGTGGTGAAGTAGGCATACTAGACTATGGAATGCATTGCCATATAATTTATTATTGATGTAAAAAAATGATTAAGGCACATTTGAGTTGAGAGCACAGTATTATGTATGGATAGTCGGGGTGGTATGTTCTGCAGCCACTAACCACTAACAAAATGCATTGGCCCATTGCTGTGAAACATGCAAAATAGGTATTTGAACGTCCATGAAAAATTATTTTTCTTTCGTACATTCGTGTCAGTATTCTTTTACTGCTTGTGAAGGCAGTAACGTACTAACGTGATTTTCCCATACGTAATAAAGTTTAAATGTTCCCGGATAAATGTGCGCGCTATATACCACAGCAGAAACTCTTAGACTTCCTGTAGGATGTTTTCACAGGAGCCATTAGCACACAGAAAGGGGGCAGTGGCTGAACAGCTGTCGCGACGGAGGATACTTCTCTGAAATACATGTGATGTTCACTTGTTTCCGAACTGTCACTTTGAAAACCAGCCTTGAAAATCGCTCCATACCAGAGGAAGTTATCAACTTGCTTGAGTTCCGAGAATACGGCCGCCAATCTTCTGTCAAGAATCTCTTCAAGTAACACAGAGTTTACAAAGTGCGGAGTTGGACGGTAATTGATGGGATTGTTCGTACTTCATCTGGTTTAGGGATGAAGATAGCCGTTGCCATTTTCATGTATTAGGAAAGGTTTGACACTTAAGGGCAGTAGAGTTATATCTTGAGCGGACTTCTTTCCCGTAGCCAGGGAGATTTCTAATAGGGATACTGGATTCTCCATCATGAACAGGTGCTGAGTTATTAGATGAATTAATTGTTTAATTTAATTCCTGTGTTGTGATTTTGTACGTTGAGAATGTCGGATCGATCGGGAGGTGCGTTTATACAGTTGAAAAAAAATCATTTTCTATTTCGTTTTTAGATTTTACAAACTCTTTATCGTAGTTGGCCGAGCTAGAGTTGCTTTGAAAGGTCTTAGCTAGAGTGTTGGCAATAGTGGCAGAATCATTTATGATACCATTATGAGATTGCAAATATTGAATGTCGTTGGAAACTTTGTTGCCATGAATGGTCTTAATTTTCTTTCAAGACTCCGACAAGTTATGTGAATTGATCGATGATACTTAAGCAGTCCATGATTGTTTTTAAGATTCATGAAATGCGAGTGCTTTTGTTCCTCATAAACAATTTTATTTATCCTCAGGAACTTTTCTTTTAAACAATAGTTTAAAAGCATGATTCATATGTGGCGTCCCGGCATTCGTTGTTCCGCCAAGGAACTCTATTCTTGTGGCATTTAATTTGATAATTTTCAATAGCTTGGTGAGCAACTTCCATGATAATATTAGTAAAGTTCTGGACCGCATGATTGATATCAGAAACATCCTCGAGCCGGAAGTTGGTTAGGTCCGAACTGATAATTTCTTGAAACAAGGATCAGTTCGCTTTGTTAAAAACCAGTCATCAAATGGATAGAAATAATTGTTATTGAAGCTAGAGTGTAAATATCGATAATAATTGGAAAATTATCGCTATCATATGGGTATTGAAGTACATTTCGTGTGCATTTTTGGGAAGGAGTCAAACAAAGGGACAGTTGATAACGCAGTTTTCATGGCTAACACGGGTGGGCTCACGTGTTAATAATGACAAATTAGAATCTTCCTGAACGTTTCCCTTTGTCCACGTTTTCCACCACACACACACACACACACACTGCACACGTTTGATCTTATAGGCCCCATTGCCCATTAAAATTTCCTGTAATCAGTGATGGTTTAGAAAGTTGTTTAAAGATATCACTAAGTTCCAAGAAATTGAGATTGTGGCTGTTGGGAATGTGTAAATTACATATATTCAAATATGTAGGTTAGGTAATTTTCATAGCAACAGCCTCCAAGTCTGACTTGATCGGGATATTCTCTGTCTGAGTGGATGATTTGACATATATGGCAACACCACCAGAGGCATATTCAGTGTTTGTTCTATTTTTATAATAGCACTGATAATTACTAAAATTTGCTGAATAATTATATTTAAATTTACGTTTCTTGCAGGCATATTATGTCAGATTAATATTATTGCACGGTAATTGTAGATTTTTAGGCGACACACCATTAGATTCCATTGAACCAATTTTCTGTTTTATTCCTACATATTAGTAAACATTTAATGAGTGATTACTATCTGACATAGATTTTATACAAATGTTATTATGTGCTGTCCGAACTAGATTCACTCTCAGACAAGTCTGAATCTGTTAACTGTTTCAGTAGCTTCTTAATAAGTCTAATAAATCTACCTTTGAGGTTTCTGTCTCTTAATAACTTGTAAGTTTCCTTGAGCATATTAATCATTGCTGAAATGTCATTAGAATAATCTTTGGCTATAGCAATGGGATCAGCTGAGCCCAAAGCATTTTCCAGTAATAATTGAAATTGTTTGTTTTTTAAAGGAAAAGAACTTGGATTGTTGTCAATGAGAGCTGTGTTGGACTGAGCATACTTCCATACTTTTTTCCAGGATTGTTGTCTGATTCAACTATTGTAGCGTCATAGACTTGACTCCCTGCTCTAGAGAGACAAGTTGCAAGGTATGGGGATGAGGGAGCCAAAAATAGGCTTCCGAACGCGGCCAACCCTTCAGGAAAGTCAAAGGAGAGGGCTTGTAGGTGCGGGTGCAAGTGCAGCAGGAGAAGCGAACGCCTCAAGACGAGTGCGTGGGGAAAGATAGCAGGAAGTCATGTGACTCGAGCATATAAAGGGCTGTCGCAGAAGCCCTGGGTTGGAAGTAGCGATCCTGGTTTCCCCGCCGCGGCAAAAACTTGTCCGCCAAGTCTGGCGCGGAAGTGCTGTAGGCACGTGTAGGTGTTCGAGTCTCGAGCACTGTAGTATGCTCGATACTTCAGAGACAGATTACCGGGGGCACACCAGAGTGCGCCAGAAGTTGCGTCGGCCGAGTTGGCTAATCGCGAGCGCGGCCGCAGGCGCGTCTTGGGAGGGTAGCTCCGACTGCTGAGTAGCTCAAACAAGCACACGCCAAGTGGTCTGCTAAATAGAATATAAATTAGTGTAAATAAATTGTATATACCCACTCGTGTCTGTTCCTTGTGGCGTAGATCCCTACCCACGACGTTACTATGTTATTTTTTTCTTCTTTTTCTTTTTGGCTTTTTCAGAAGTTACTTTCTTTATTTTTATTGTTATCATTAGAGTGAGTTGTTTCAAGTAAGGAAGAGAATTCAGTTGGTAAGCTCTTTTTATGAGGAGGAGGGATGCTCATGGAGTCGGTTGAGGCGGGGTTTGGGTAATTTTTGAATTTGATCTATACAGTTTGTATCTTCGTTTAAGGGAGGCTTAGGGCAGTGTGATGAATCTGATGAACAGCTTAGTTTGTTCAAGCAGGGACTTCAAAACACGCGCCGTTCGGAAGCTGCGATTGACAGTCCGCCGCCAATGCCCTTCATGACAGCCAGTTAGAGCATACTCGGGAAATGCGAGCGAGCGGACCGAGTCGGTGGCTCCCGCGGGGCTGGAGGGGAAAGAGGGGGAACATGGTGGCTTATGGGCGGTTGGAGCACACTCCGGACCGTGCGGATATTACTGCGCAGACGCGACCTTTGGAAGTGCCTTGAAAAGAGAACACTCGGCTAGCACAAGATTTTAAGTAAATTAATGGCATTGATCGAAGAAGTGTGAGATATCTCTCCACTTAAATGAGCTCACCTTCCATAGCAATTCTTCGGTAGCGCGCAAAAAACACCGACGCATTGCTGTGTAGTGTTGCATTAATGTTAATTGTATATTGTGTTAATCCAGATATTTATTTGCACATTTTAAAGCAGTTGCAGTACGTCCATTCTAAGCATGTGAAAACCAAAATGCATTGTGTAAATGTATGTAGGAGGCTACTTTTAAATGCGTTTTGAAAATCCTAAGTTAGAGTGTTCGTTTTTTGTGAAGTGTGTTTGTACAACTGACAATGAATAGCGTCGAAAATATTAAAATAACATCAATGGAAAAGTCACAGACAAAATTGCTGAAAAGAAACAGCATTTACTGAAGCGACACAGACTTTTGTTGTTTCGTCAATTTGGTAGACAGCAAACGATCAGATTTTTGAGTATTGGGTAAAGAAACTTGTACTTTTAAACTTAAATTTGTACAGAGTTTATGGAAAATACTCAAGTTTCGAATCAATGAGTTTCTTGACACCCTTTGAAAAACGTTCTGGAAGTGTTGAATCATGCAGTAACACAATGCAAGTAGTAAATATTTTGGAGGGGTCCTTGCCGAGTGAAGTTGAAATCAATGTTGTGAAAAGAAATGCAGTCAACCCTCGTCGGTGATAAAAGTAACTACTCAACATGTTATCCAACTTCATAAGATGCCTTGTTTCTAATTGTCATTATTTATGTTACTGAATATATGTGTTCATGTCTTATGCCTTATGTATAGGCATGTATGTGTATGTGTGTGTGAGGGAGAGGAAGGGAGAGAGAAGAGAGGCGTTGCACACCCTAATAGTATGACCACTAGCCGCCACTGGCTCTGAATCAATTGTGTTAAATGTTGTGGGCTTTTAGTTAGCACTTCGCGGACACGACGAAACGCCAACAAGTAGTAATCCTAGGATCTTTTAAAGATTGGTGATTTTGACCGGAATTAGAATTCGCTGGGATCGTATACTTAGGCTGGTGTTCGAGCATCAAAATTCAGATGATTTACGGCTTGCATGGTGAGGTTTGCCAAGAAGCTATTAATTAAAGCTATTAAGAAAAAATCGTTCTACTGGCTTACCATTTGTAAAACATACCGCCACACAATGACCAATTGAAAAGCGGAAGAGATATCAGTTGTTTCATCCGCTATTATAGAAACATTGCTTTTCAATCGGTCATTGTGTGACGGTATGTTGTACAATGTGGTAAACCAACAAACAATTTTCTTTCATAATCAAACGGTCAAGACGCAAGAACGAATTCCGGAATGTGTGAAAAATACTTTCAAATGTAGTTGCGAATAAGCATAAAGTTGTACCCCAGAGTTATGATAACAGGTGCAAACGTAATGAGCGTGCCATACTCTGGCGTTCAGACCATTGTGAAACAGGAATGTCTCTACGCGCATTATGTACATTTGCTATGCGCACAACTGGAATCTCATTACTTAGAAACCAAACTGAAGCTATAATACACAAGTTAGAATATTTTTGCAGATTTGAGCGAAATTTCAAACTGTTTCAAATTCTCCTCGAAGTGCAAATTTTGGATGGAGTTGGTCGGCAGAAAGAATGCCTAGTACATCATCAGGAGGTGGAACGTCAAATCCCAATTAGTAGAAACAGTATTTGAACACAAAGGATTATTGCATCAGTGTTTTCGAACAAATAGAAATTACCAGCAGACAAACCAGTAGTATTTCCCAGGCTAGAGGACTGAAACTTGAAATAAGTCAGCCTGATTTTCTTTTCTGGTTGCAAGTGTTCCACAAAATTATGCCTCATGTTGACATTCTTTATAACACTCTTCAAAAACGGTCAATGATGCAGTAACTGCTAAAGCCAAGTAACTGCTAAGAAGTCCTTGAAGAAATCATCAAAAGATATTAGAAATAACATTGACTCAATAAAGAATTACTCGCAGCAGGAATCAAAGAAACGTCGACAAGATGATCAAATGACTAAAAATTGCTGAAAAAGAAAATGTGATTCTTACTCAAGCTCAAGAGAAATTTTCATTTAACCAACACCTAATAGCATGAAATCTTTTTAACTCTGAAAAAATTTCAGAATTTCACCAGACCTTCCCTGAAACGACTGTTCGGGACACCTGTGCAGTGTATCCATTTCTCGACCGGCGAAAATTAAAATCAGAATTAGAAGTAATGTATATGCGCAGTGATTTCCGTAATGTGTGTAGCGCCACTGACCTTTTGGCATTCATTTTAGAAAACAATTTGCAAAGACTTTTGGTAAAAATTGCTAAGCTAACTTAAAGTTCTTGTAACAATTCCTATGACTACTATGTGAAGCTGAAAGATGTTTTTCAACATTGAATCGCATCAAGACATTTATACGCAGCACCATGTCAGAGGAAGACTTTCTGCATTAGCTATGCTGTCAATTGAAAAATCGGATAATAAAGAGAACTAAGTAAGCTTCAATGAAAAGCCATGAAAAGTTTTTCACAAAGAAGCAGCGTCGAATAGACTTCGTGTTTCGTCATACAGTATAAACTCAAATTTTTCTGTTAATTTTGAATACTTGGTAAAGAAACGTACTTTCAGCCCCTTAAATTTGTACAGTGAACTATGAAAATATATTCTACAGCAAATGTGCGAGTGAAAAAAATTGGATCAGTGCGTACAATAGAGACTCGTGACATCCCTGGAAGCGCTTCTGGAACGTGCCGAGAATCGCCTCATGACAACCCCACCCTAGTCGTAAATATTTCGGAGGGTCCTTGCGCGCATCGAAGTGGGAGCGGGTGTTGTTGTGAAAGAAGCGGCCAACGCTCACTGCTGTTGAAGGTACTGTTCAGCATTGCTTTCAGGTTCATAATAAGCCTTGCGTTCCATTTATATATATATATTATAACACGGCCTACTACCTTCCAGCCGGTGGCGATGGTGATGAAACTATGAATGCTCAGTGAGCGAGCTTTGAGTCTCAGGAAGCAGGATCTTTCGGGTATGAGAAAGGTCTAAACCCTTGACACAATGAATTATGTAAAATTCTGGTAAAATGAGCATATATTCAGTAAAACAAATTACAGTGGCACAAATATACAATAAAGTATGCACTTTTGCGTGATGGTCACTGCAAAGCAGAAACAAAGAACAGAAAGAACACAACCTTAAAAGAATGTATAGGCGTCACATGACTGCCTGAATACTTCAATAAATTACTATTCACAATACTTTGCTTCTACCTCTTTCTCCAATTATTTCGTGTACCTCATTTAAAACATTGATAAGTTTTCTCCGAAATTGCACGGCCCTTTAAGTGATTCTCTACAATTATTTCTATTATAGACTTCACAGAGGTCAGCCTTGAGCTGCATTTATTACAGTACTTAGTAAACTCTTAACACAGAATAAACGTGGCACACACGTTACTAAATCGTACCCTTTACAAAATTATAGCAACTGATTATCCTGACATCATACAATGAAACACTGACTTTCAAATAAGATTACTTTTACATTACATGAAAATTATAATTTACTTTAGAAAAGTTGTACAAGGTATAGCATTCAAACAGGGTACTGGTGCATACAGCGAATGAAATCTAAACTGCCGCTCATACGTTCGAAATATTTCTCCCAGTAATTACTTGGAACTTTCACCTATTTTAGGACGCTGGTTTTAGTATTTAAAGCTGCACGGTTTCCCAGCTCATTGCCGCATAAGTTGCCAGTTCTTTACCTCGACATTTCCTTCCCGCTCGCCGTCAGTTAACCTTGGGGTGTTCGGTCGCTCGCAGTCCTCGCCGCGTCTCTTGACTGGTTCGATGTCCCGCGGTTACACCACTTCCTTCGCTCGATCTCAGGATGCCGCCATACGTCCAAATTCCAAACCTTTCTCTTGACCTCGGGCTCGTACCATCCACGAATTTGGTCCAAGTCCTTCTCGCCTACGCTTGAGTGTTCACTGGAGTCGTCCTTCTGCCGCCTGCCGCGTACCCGTTGCTCGCGCTACCAGTTTTAAATAACTAACGTGCTTGAATTGACTACTTCTAGCACTCGGCCGTGTATACCACTTTGAGCGATGCGTAGTCGTGGCGTACAAAATTGAATACTGGATTTCGTTCAGAGTCCTTCTGCCGTTTACTTCGATTATGAAACGCTATTTCAGGTTCAAGCGATCACATCGCTTGCTTTCTCATAATGATGTTAGTGCTAACACTGTACATGCACTTCACTTCTAAGATTCTATCACTTATTACCGCGTTTCTCCAAATCAGCTTTAACTAAAAGCAAGTAAATTATGCTCCTGCACTAACCAATGACTATCGCCGAAGAATTAGGTTGAGTCGCCGTCGCTGTCGAGATTGTAAGAGCTCTTCCAAAGTGCGTCGCGGTATTTATGCGTCTGCCTGAAACATTTCTGGAGGGTGAATTTTCTCCTCCTTCGCGCCCTCTCAAAAAATGTATCCACTTCAACTTTGGACATCAGTGCGAAAACCTGCGGGTAGATGTCGCCTTACTCGGACCATCGCTCCGCCGAGTACCCTATTTCTCTGTTTTTTGGTCTTTTTTCGTGGCTTATGGTGGCGTTACGGGTTCGTATAACTCCGTGACGTCACAATATATATATATATATTGTGACATACCGATATGTCACATGAAAATAAACTAACATTTATTTGTAGACTATATGGTGGAACATGCATTAGCAAATATCACGTGAGCATGGGCTTAGCAACGACCGTGAATAAACAATGTAGTTTTTTTTTTTTGTAAATGCATTAAGAGGTGGCTTGATGCCGAAAGTAGAAAATTTGGGATTGGGCGAAGAAGTTTAGACGATCGAAAGGTCAGCTACGCAAAATATAACGGAACGTATGGATTGGCTGGGTGGAAAGAAGGACGGTCAAATGTTATAAAAAAAAGGAAGGTAGTTTAATGCAAGTCTTCGAGAAATTGAATCATGCAGGAAGATTTCATTCTGACCGGCATCAGCGCTTTACAGACTGATCTATTAGTTCGTGAGGAGAACAGTATAATCTAGATAGTCAGAATTGGGTTATCAGTGAAATTTTAAGGACAGTGAATGATATTGCAGATCTTTTCATGGAAGTAATATTGATGTATAAATTGGAACTGTCGGGAGTGGTAATCGGGTTCGGACTATGTCATAGGACGTAATCGGGACTGATAATTTTGATAGTTTGGAGACCATCTTGGATAGGGGCAGAGAAAGAGGCTTTCTTAAGGACTTTGGACTACAGCAAGCTCGCAAGATATTTCGATTGAGAAGTCTGGGGACATCAACAGAAGAATCAGAAGAGGATTTCTTGGAACTTTGGACTACGGCAAGCTCATAAGATATTTCGACTAGGAAGTCTACGAGGACATCAACGAAGAATAGATAAGTTAACCGCGGTATAAAATTATGAAATTCAAAGATATCTTGATCGAAGGCCTAACATCAAATCATTTTATTAAACCCGCAAATTGTTTGCTAAAAAAGGTAAAATAAACTTTGTTAGAATTTTGTTCTTTAGAAAGAAAAGTGATATTTCATTTAGTCAATCCAAGCAGAAATGAACTAGGAATAGAATCATTCTGTTCAGATTCCCAGCTGCGCTGTATGGTCGGCAGATCTATAATCCATTATAAAGTATCAAGGATTATAATATATCGTGACCCATTGACCCAGCAAGCCGAACGCTAAGATCTTTGGCGGATATTAATGTAGAGAAAAATTTTGAATATCTCAATATATTGAGACGAACCGGTAAGCCCGGCTTGTTCGCAGTAAATTTATTTTCAAGGGACAGGTGTTCTTTTTCGTGAATGGGCTCGGGGTTATTAATCAGACACCACTGTTCCGTGAACAAAACAAGCCCATGTATTATTTTATTACTCTACAAATCACTGTGATTACAAATATCTGTAGTGGTCTTTGTCCTTTTCTTTACCTCACCCAGAATCAGTGTTCTTTCAATCTTACATCGATCGAGGAAATAGTTACCGTTATCTCCCCCTCGAGCGTCAGCGGCTTTCAGGGGACTCTCGGGTTGTCTCGTACTCCTTCGCTGTGCTACCTATGCCCGCTCACTGGGGGCAACCGATGCGATGCGCTGCGTTTCCGAAGCACCTTCTCCAACGTAATCTTCCCACGGTGCCTCTGCGCCTCCCCGCTGAACTCCTTTCCAGTTCACCCAGATCTACTCGATGTCACCTTCCGCGAGCGGACAAACGCCACTAATTATTCAAGGTATAGTTTACTAGTACGTGTCTCACCATTTCACCAGGCTACTAGTCTCGTGGCGTACTCCTCTGCACACAAGTTCTCTCGATCAGTACTACCCCGGATAATAGCTGTTACTCTGGCACTACGTCCGAGTCATTAATGATGGTTATATCGAGAGAGATATAAGAGAAGATATAATAGGAGAGAGAATGGCGGACTTCATGACGCAAGTTTCCGACACGCGATTCGTAACAGTTGCAAAGTCAGCTACCGAACGACAGCCAGAATGAGCTCATGCCAATTAAGATTTAAAATTGTTTTGTGTATGTATGTAGTTTCAAAATTAATTATTCCGTAAATATGCCGAGTATTAAATTTCTAGTTAGTTTTAAATAACAATGCAATACGCCTCTCAAATGATGTGTTTGGTTTAATGCGATTGTGCTCGTTGGGTCTATTTTTTAATTTGAATCTCTTGCATATTTTGACCATTGCGTTTGAGTTTACACAATATTTCTTAAATGCGTTTCCGCGTTAATAATTTTTCTACTGGTTCTTCAATAACAGAAGATAATGTCTACTTTTCTACAGGATTGGTTTCATTTACTTGTGGCTTACTATACTCTAAAATTACTTCATGAATACCGTGCGTTTCTTGTATGTATGTGGTTTTTCAAAGTCAAGTACTCTGTAAAAATGCAGATTAATAAATTTCTGAATTAATTTAAATAACGGTGTAATACGTCTCTTAAATGATGTGTTTGGTTTAATGCGATTGTGCTCGTTGGTTCTGTCTATTTCTTAATTTGAATCTGCTGCAGTTTTTGACCAATGCGTTTGAGTTTACACAATATTTCTTAAATGCTTTTCCGCGTTAATAATTTTCTACTGGGTGTTAAATAACAGAAGAAAATGTCTACATTTGTACATGATTGGTTTCATATACTTGTGGCTTACTATACTCCAAAATTACTTCACGAATACCGTGCGTTTTGCGTATGTATATGGATTTTTAAAATTATTTATTTCGTTAAAAACCGGAGTAATACATTTCTAGTTAGTTTTAAATAACAGTGTAATACGCCTCGTAAATGATGTGTTTGGTTTAATGCGATTGTGCTGGTTGGTTTTGTCTATTTTTTAGTTTGAATCTCATGCATATTTTGACCATTGCGTTTGAGTTTACACAATATTTCTTAAATGCGTTTCCGCGTTAATAATTTTCTGCCCAGTGTTAAATAACAGAAGATAATGTTAGGTATTGTCTGTGCAACAAATAAATGTACGCCAACTAGGCAAAATACCGAACAGTTGAGTTAAAAGAGGAACTGTTCTGTCAGTCAATATAATCAACCTGTGGTGCTACAAAAGCACATAGTTTCTCGCATTATTTCTAAATCGGTAATTTTCGAAAATTCAGAGATTTCATCGAAAATGAGACCTTCGCTACTGCGGCCCTCCTATCCGTGGAAAAAAATTGAGCAGTTTTTGTGAAATTACTAGTTTCTTCAAACTAGTGGTGCTACAACAACACATACTTTATCGCATTATTTCTAAAATTTAGTGTTAACGAAAATGAGACCCGCGTCATTCTTTTAACGAGCCTTTCTTCTATCTGTGGAAAAAAATGATCAAAATATTAGGAGCGGTTTATTAGAAAATATTTTTTTTATAAACTGCATTAATTTCAAGTCCAAATTAAGGGAAAACTACCCTTTTTCAATAAATTACACGTTCCTTTTTTAAAGAGCTGTCTTTTTACAACAGACTGTCTAAGGTAAAAATCTCTACCTTCAATTATGTAGTTTCGAAATGTTCAATTTTTGCAATTATTACAAAAAAACAGCAAGTTCGTCGAAAATGAGACTAGCTCCATATTTTTTTCGCCTTGTCTGGATTGTGTTTGGGAGAAATTTTAAAGAAAACTTTAGAGCGTTTAAAAAAAGTTTAAAAAATGCCTATATTTTGTCTCAAAATTACACTAATTACTCATATTTTCGACAAATTGACATGGCCTTATTTCAAGGTATGTCTATAAAGAACAGATTTCATTAACGAAAAAATCTCTGTTTCAATATTGTAGTTCTAGAAAGACGCGTCCCCCACCCAAAAAACTGTAATTTTCGAAAAATCAGGGACTTCATTAAACATTCTCTGACCTGCACCATTATCTTAAAAGCGTCCATTATCTGAAGACAAAGTTCAATCAAAAAAGTTCGTGCCATTTTTTAGAACATTTTGAAAATATTGTTGAGACTTATTGTAAAGTACTCTCAAAAATCTAACTATCCCTTTTAAACTCCGAAAGTTTCAAGTTCGTTCAGATCGATCGGGGAATATCAATTTTGGAGAATATTAGCGGACCGGTTTAGGCAGACCGTCAAACCGCCTCCTGCCGAGCTACTTGCTGGCCTAGAGCAGGGCTCTCCTAGGGCACGAGCAACATCCTGACTCCGCACTCTCTTCCCTTAAAATCCAGAAAGAAGTCTATAAGCGCAAGCTGAAGCGGCGAGGAGCCGCGAATAGTGGCTTCGTACAAAAATATGTTTGCCAGATTTTTTCATCAAATAACTTGAGAATTTTATTATGATTGTATTCTTCACTACTTATTACTATTTGATGTTTATTTTCTAAATTTTCCCTTTTAAAAACATCTTAGCTAAGTGAAAGAAATATGTTTGAATAGCGAATTGTTTCCTTGTTTTCGTTTCGTGTGTTATTAAATAATTTAGTTATTTATTGTATTTAATAATAACGTGGAAATAAATTAACAAGTATCTATAAGTTAATAATTCTCGCTTGGACAAACAGCTTTTAACAGACAAATATATGTGTCTATTTAAACTTTCTAACCTGCACGTAGAAATTTTATGCTTTTATATCACTGAAGATAACAGGATTACAAAATCAAGATTAATTTGATTAAAATTTTTTAATTTTAATCTTTATTAAGAATTTAAAATCTGATGTATTGTTTCATTTTAATGCATAGATTTTTCGCTATCAGGAACCCACAAAACATGCATTCTGGCTATACCACGTGTTAGAGGACGTAATTTACTATAGGTTTTTCCTACATTCTTTACAGGCCCGACAAAAGGAGATTCTTTATCGAAAATTTGCTGCCTTCCAGGGTACAATTACAATACTTCTCTTCTTATATCTGTAAGGGCGAGAAAATAAAACGAACTGGTGCAGCGTTCAATTCCTTGATATACTTTTAGGGAGCCATTTGGTAAATGAAGGATGAATGTACCGAAGAACTTTGCGAAATGTCAGAAAAGATGTTGAATAAGTAAACCCCCTTGCACAGAATATGGGTGATGCCCTATGTGGCGAATCTGGCTTTTCCACAGCTTGACAGCCATCGCTGAACACTTGACCAATCCTGGCGTCTAGGCCTTGCCGCCTTATCATTGGCCTTTGCTTCAAGTTTCGACATTTCCCTTCCTCCTCGAAGATTTTCCTCCTAGTTATTTCAAAGGGGCAGAGCAATTTCTGAGGTCAGTGAAGCTGCTATCTCGTAGACGTGTTCGTGCAACTGACTCCAAATCGTATTTCTTTGTATTAATTTTAAATACAATAACTAGGTTAGACAATGCATACAATGCAAATTATTTGCATTGTATATTAAATATTACTATAATAAACGACGAAATGTAGACATGGAGCTTAATACTCGCTGTCCAGGTGTTTTTTTTTTTTTTTGCAAAAAAAACCGTTTTATAACTGTTTTAAAATATGTTTTTTCTGGGAAATGGCATGACTTTATTTATGTAATTAAATGTATATACAACAATTTATGTAAAACTGTTGGTTGATTTAATATTTATATTCAAATATTTACTATAATATAACTCGCGATCACTACCATTTTGTAATGTTCAAGATAAATAGTCCCGCCTCCCTGAAATGAAGCTAAAGCGGATTGGTCAGCTCGATCCCGCAGGGCGGGGCAGGAGTAGGAAAACTCTGGTAAATTTCGGCTCAGGATATCGCCAATTTTTTGTGCAAGCGACGGTACATTTAGCTCGTATATATTTTATATGATTTCACGTTATAATAAATGGATAAAGTATGTTACTACGAATGTATGAGAAAAACTATTCTTTAGTCTCGATGTTGTGATCAAAACATAATCAGTTATTCTTGATAGTGCTATACGGCAACATGCGTACTTACCAAAGTATGGTACAATATGGTACAGTTATGTTTAGAGGTATAAATTATGGTATGATCTGGCAAACACTGTTCGTTGGGGCGCCGCTGTGCCACTCCGCGTTCGCGATCACGTCAACCACGTCAACAAAACGTCAGCGATCACGTCAACCAGCCGCCGGAAGCAATTTGTTGGACGAGGAAGAAATTCGCGAAGAGAACACATCAAGAGATAGCAGCATTAGGAGAGATGGCTCAGGGGATCAACGGATGTCACTGCAGTCCCTCTGACTGGGGAGTCCAGGTTCGAGTCACGACGGTGGCAGAATTTTTGCCCACACTAGTCGACAGTAGGTCGGTTCCGGACCTCATCTTACAGCGGTGGAAGACCATCGCCTCCTCCGAGAAAAACACGCAATACGTGTACGGGACTAATGACCATTGTTGTTGACGTGCCCGGAATCGCTAACAATCAATCAATCAATCAATCCAGAGGTAGTCTGCCGAGATAGTTCACAATATGGCATGTACTAGCGAACCCGTGCGAGAACTCTCGCATGTTAAACCCACCCTAATTTTTCCGTATTGTGAAATTGAAATATGGGAATATGCGGTCTGTTTCATCGTAATTCCTCCACAATCTCGCACGCAGCACTCGTAGACCATAGCAAATTCTTAAATGAATGGTTGCACTACACGTAAATAAATAAATAAATACATAAATAAATAAATACATAAATAAATACATAAATAAATAAATAAATAAATAAATAAATAAATAAATAAATAAATAAATAACGGATATTCTGTATTCCTCCATGTATAGTTGGTATTGGTATATCGATAAGCACCGAACGACAAAATTGTATTTAATGTACAAGAATATCTCATCCTGTATATTAAGATGTGAGCAACGTTTATTTGTGGCCTTTGGCGTCAACGTTTTAAGTTTTTAAGGCCCTAAAACGCTTCATTCAGGAGTTGTTTAACAATTTAACTGTCAAAGTGCTGCGGGTTGCGTTTGGCACGAATATTTATACGTTTTTTTAAACAAATCCTTCATATTTTTAAAGTCAAAGTATTATTCGTCAAGTCTCCATGAAATTCTCTTTCATTAGAGGACTCGTTTATAAAGATTGGCTGCGTATGAGAGCAGCAAACGATATGCATACTACTGAAATAATACAAGAGACGATAACGATGAACTTACCAAAAGGCAATATTTATTGAACTTTCTACGAACTTCATTATCTAAAATAAATATTCTAGTTGACTCCTTTAAACACGCAATAAATACATTCTCTTCTTTTCTACGTCTCATCCCTTTGCATTCCGATGGGACCATATTCCGATCGTAGACTAGACCCCATCATACAATACAATTGCTTCATAAAATATGAGTATATGATTTGGGTACTTTTATACGTATTTATTTCAAGTGTTTATTATCGTGTTCCGGGAACACATGCTCAGTGGTACGCAAGCTGTCAATGCCGCTCCTTTTCACTCACAACTGTCAATTACCAACTTCTCTTAATCGGACCGCTGGCGAAATCCATACGCAACCCTGGCGCTCCTCGGTGGGTGAGAGGTTAGCTTACCAGTCTCTGACACCCCCCCCCTGATGCGTGTAACGATCCCGCCCGAGATGCGTTGGTTTTCGAAGGCAGAGAGTCTACAGTATCCATGTCACGCTTGTGGCAAGTAAAAGAACCTCGACGGATGCCCGGCAAAATTGAATCCCTCCGACAACATCCTGCCCAAACGAAATCTCACTTTCTCCCAACCAGACAGTTCGGATATAGTTCACTGAGCTCGACATCTGGCGGAGAAAGTGAGACTCAAATCCCAGGGGCATTTAAAGGACCGCCCGCGATGTGCGCCTGCTCGATAAAGGTCTTCGATTAAAGCCCCAGACCACGCGTCCAAGGAATCCTGGGTCGAAAACACGGGTGCGGAACAACTCCCTAAGGGCAGTCTCCCCGCTAAGTCCCATACGATTAATTAAGAAAATGTTTCTGTGGATCCCAAACAATAGCCAAATGACGAAAACATTTCACTGTTAGGACATCGACGTTGATAACATCTTGCTTAGCCTATGGTTAATGGGGCTGGCGACAGTGCGTCATGTTTTAATGACTGAAACAGTAAATGATGCTAGTGATTGTAAGGAAGCAATTTTTTTCTTTATCGTACGTGAGATCTTTCTTAGTTCACTTTTAGCTTCTTAAAGCTGTTGGTACTTCTGCAAGAAACGAAACCATCCCTACTCATTACTTTAATGATTGATAGTTAGATAACAAAATGGATCAACCAACAGCAGAATTATGCAAAAGATATAAAGGAAATCGACCATATTTTTTAATCAAACAACTATCTCTAGAATGAAAATATTGCAAAAATGATTTATGTATATCAACAGCCACTCACAAATTGAGATGAAGTCAATTATTATGGTACGTCCTTCAATGTATAATAGCTTCTACACCTCCACAAGCAGAGTTCTAGTTATATATTGGATGACTTACAAGCAAATTCTTAGACTGACGTTAGTAGTTTTAGATATTTTTTAAAAGTCTGCATTTACTTAACTAGTGGATGACAAATAGTATCGTAAAGCGCCCTCGAGTCCTCTTTTTGAAAAGCTTTACCTATCGAAAAGTATCGAGTAAAAACATGAAATCGTGAAAAGTAATATCGTGTAAAAACAAACGTATTTTATTTCTAAACATTATAACGTATCACCTGGTTTCCACGTCTACATCCGAAAATACAAAAAAAGCATTTTAAGGAAAGTAATAACACAGAAAAAAATAATGAAAAATGATATCTTGAACGCTATATAAAATTAAAGCAAAGTTGAATATTGTTCGACTTCATCAACTCAAACCTAGATAATGTTGTTTCAAATGATAATGACAGATAGTGATAAATCCGGTACAAGTTGAAAGTCTGTTCAATCAACATTTCTCCAGAATTAATAGTGATCTTAGGAACTAAAACCCCAAAATTCATCATACGTTTCCCAAGAATTTTCGTCACGATCTTTGTTTCCGAAATTTCTTCAGGTGAAACCTCAGAATAATCAATAATTTAAAAATAAATATTCGGTTGGTTTAGAATCAAAACTTTGGATTAATTTACGGATTGTTTATTAAAACCTTGTGCACCTGCCTTTATACACGGGTTTAAATTTCACATTTTCCATGCTGCTTTATGTAAAGGAATATTTCCAAGTATTTTAACGCAGCAAAAATTAATTAAATAAATAAATAATTAAATTTAAAAACTTTTAAAACAGGAAACAATAATGAAATTCAAATTTCACTGCAATATTTCTTTGTCAAATTTCCTGAAAATTATTAGACAGGCTTTTCTAAACACAATTGGAAACTTAACTCAGGTAAAACAAAGCGATTTTTGACTCCCAACATGAAGTTAGAAAATCAAAACCTACAGAACCTGCATTTTTTCCTTTTCTTAAACATGTTACATCATCAATAGATCAAACTGAATCACCTATTGGAATATTTTTAGATATTTCGAAATCTTTTGACAATACAGACATTTTGTTCTCAAAATTACCTTCATATGGAGTTTATTTATTTATTTATTTATTTATTTATTTATTAGTCAAACAGTCAAAAACTGTATGTGACGTATGGGAGAAAATCATCTCGCACGCTTTCAAAATCCTTCCAACAATTTAACTATAAATAGTTGAAAGACGAAAAATAATAGTAATAATAATAATAATAATAATAATAATAATAAAATAATAATAATAATAATAATAATAAATTTAAAAACGCGAAAGATTAACATTTCAAAAACTAGATATTTTCGTTGCCGAATTATAGAAACTTATTTTTAACGGTAAAGGAACGAACAGATTAGATTTTTCTGTATTGTTAACAAAATAAAACTCACCCTAAGCTCCACTACCACTACAAGCGAAAGGAAAGTTCAACAAAACGTGCGCATAGTGAAGCTACATTTACGTGCAGAAGCAAATCAAGTAGCCATCTCAGCATTTGCTCAGTTCGTGGTGTTGCTGTTCATGGAATTCGTGGTGTTGCTGTAGATTCTCGAATCTGAAACATTGTTCGCAAAGAGTAGAAATACCGTTCTGGCCCGAAAGAACATTATTTACTCATTTACCTAATTCTTGCAGATTGTGCACTAGGGGACCGCAGGGTTAGAGGGACGCAGGGTTAAGACATATCAACTTCCTTTTATCGTTAACGATATGTCCTCGTCCATGAAGAGTTTTGTTTGTTGGTGACACAAATGTACGTTTCAATAAAGAAACAATAAATAGTACGATTTAAGAAGTATCAAATTGGTTTCGTATAACAAATTACGTTAACGAAGAAATAACTTCATTGTTTTGCATTTAAAACCGGGAATCACACACGTCATTTAAAATTAATAATACGTAATTGGCTGATGAAAAGGTAAGATAATTTCTGGGTATCTCAACTCCGTCAAACCTCAAATGGAATATTCATGTAAACGAACACTTAATTAACTTCATTATGTTACGCATTTACATTTCTTTTACTTCCTTCAGCCTTCATGCAGCTTGTTGCGTGTATTTTGCAAATGTACAGTACTGGAAACATAAATTGATCGCGGCCGTCTGCGGCCAAGTTCAGCTTTTGCGCGGTTTGGTCATGACGAAACGTCACAGCGCATGCAGTCATGTCGAAACAAGCCCTTGTCATGACGAAATGTCAAAGGCGGAGCCTCAAAAACCATCATAGCCAATCTCAACGCAGGGGGGAGTGCCCTAACAAAATTACCACGTACAAAATTGCGGGTGCCGCTAGTTCAGATGTGAAGATTTTCAAATAAAAATACATAGAAAGAAACACTTGTATGAATATGAAAGTAAATTCATTGAAATATATATAAACACATAGCACTTAACCACTGTTAACACAATTTGTTTGAAGAAATTACATTGATATCAGATAAAAAACAACTAATTTTAAGATTATTACGTTCTTATAGACATTTAAATTCCAATATTCTTGTCCAAACACAATTTATGAACTTTATCAAATGACAAGTTTACTACAGAATTTTGCGATAAGAAAAACGATTATAATTTCATATTTTCAATTGTTCATATGTATATTACATTTGCAAAAATGCAAAATACTGTCTTTCTCGAATCGTTAGGACAGCTAGGGAACCATTTCAATTAAAGAAACTAAAATTCAAAGACCAGCTGTATCACTTTTATCACTAAAGTAACAATTAAACTAGATATTAAGCAATTAATTTGCATCTCATGTCAAAATTGTTATTTTGCTATCATAAAATTAAGGACAACTTGGGTACACTCCCCGGCAGGAATAGCGCACATTTCGGAATTGTTTATAAAATTGTTTATTGTTGTAAAATTGTTAATTCGCAGTTTTTGGTTCTGGGACATCAGAAAACCCTTCTCACTTTAGAATTGCAAAAATTGGAAATTGTTTATAATTTTACAAATTTTGCAAATCTTTTTTATTCTCTCATCTCAATTCCTTTACATAAGATGCAAAATTCCGCAATCCAACCGAATCTATCGCCTTTCGTTTTCGAGATACGCAATTGTTTATAGGATCTTAGCGACTGATGCCAACCCTCACTTGTTTCCAACCCCCAATTCATTCGATCTTGGTAGTCAAGTATAAAATTCAAATAGATTTGCAGTGTCTTGCTTTCAGCTCATTAAATTGTATTAACTATTTGTGACACGACAAATCGATGGAAATTGTTGCTCATGAGCTTTCTTAACTTTCGAAATTAATTTCTATTCTTCATGTATCGTTGAAACAGTAGTTTGGTTATTTTGATTCGTCTGTGTCATAAATAAATTCTTTGGCAAATTTCAAAACGCTGAGACTAACTGTAGTCCTGCAAATTTGAAGATTTCTTTGTGGTTGGATGCATTTTATTCAGTGGTGCAAAGTGTATGCCAATATGTTCAATGTCTAGCGAGGAAATTCATTATCAACAAATTATTTTGCAAAATGCTTTTGGACAGAGCGGTGCCATGATAGATCATTTTCATATTTATTTCACGAGGCAAGTTTTAGACAGCAGATATATTCTGTGTATTATTTTTAATTTTGGTGAAATTGAATGACATGTGAATTTTCAAATAGAACCATACATTTTTTACCTGTAATGAATATATCACTAAGAGGAATTCAATCATGTCTCATTTGTTAATAATTTAAAGAGTAAAATGTATATTTGACACCGGGCTTGAGCAATCCTCAACTATAAGACAAGCAAGGCTTATCATTGGCTCTTCTAGTAATTCAAGTGGCCTATCCTCGGAAGATTTCCCCATTCTTCTCGCCTTAAAAGGCATGAGAGGCCGAGTCTGTGGTATGTGCCACCAATCCAATAACACTTCCCTCCCCTGGAGAATGCTTCCTTACTCCCTTTTGTGGGAACACGTTCTTGTCGTGTATTATATTGTGAAAAATAATTTAAATTCAATATAATAAACGAATAAGAGTTTTGTTTACATTGTAATGTTATACACATTTAAATTTAGAAATAAGACATGCAACTAAACAGTACACACATGTTTTAGGAAAACGAAAATTATTTCTTATTATTACACTCATTTAAGTACACCATCAACCGATGATTTGTTCTGGTAAAATCGATTTTATACATAATTGACATGTAATGATAGAAACTTCTAATGTCTGGTATGGGAAATTAAGTATGAGCTCAGTTAATTTTAACGAGAGAGCAATTTCGCGATGAAAATGTTAATTAATGTATATATTCCAAATCCATATGCTTCCTTATTTTAATTAACGTTGCTTCCATTTCCATTGAAGGCAAGGACATAACATCCCTCACGCGCCTATGTTTTGAAATGACCCTCAGAAAGGTCACTTGCTCGAGTCGCCGTGTTATTGAATTGAAATCTTTGAATTGAAATGTTTTGATAGTATATTGAGTATACAATTCTTTCAGACATGGTGATTTTTAACTAAATGCAGAGATTTCTGTTAGCAACGTGCAATGTGGCATTTGGGGTTGCCTTCGGCGCCGCACTTCTGCGAGAACAGGGAAAGATCGCGAAGCTACTTTACCCGAAAGCGACAGTGTCGACGGCTGCAAGAGGAAAATTGCACGTTTAATTTCAAATCTCAAGTCTCATAATATAAATATATAAAAACGGGTTTATACGGTTATATTATTATCGGTTTTTTACATTACTACCAATGCGTGAACTATTTTTTATTTAGTCGCAAAATATAAAAAAATACTAATACAGCCTTACCAGTCAGTTTGAATTCATGTAATTCTGCACTTACAAAGTTAATTGTGAATGAACTTAAATAATTAAGTAATTTAAATTAATGAAATTAAGCTTACAAATTAAAGACTATTGAAATATTTTATTGATGTTTCTCAAGAAAATGTTTGAGTCTATCAAACGGAGATGGGGAGGTACGATTTCTCTAATTGTAAATTTGGAGTCAGAAAATAAACGGACGAAGAATATTGCCTGGGAAGTGGGAAAATGAATATTACGCAACACTGTCGCTTAATGTCATCATTTGACGACTTTCTTGCTATCGAAATATCAAAATATTTTAGAAGATAACATTATTATTCAGCTTCATTTGTTAGCATAACGAACTCGATAAATGGATTAAGACGTACTTTCGTTGGGACTCATCAGGGCTTTAACCTATCACACGGTAAAGAAATTATTTGCTCAATGAACATAAGATAAAATTAATAGTTTTTTACGAACGTTATTCTGGTGTTTCCATCACCAAACAATTGTAATATCAAAAAACTAGACTATTACTATGCATGCCGCCATTAGTTTTTATCAATCACAATTTCGGTAAAACGTACTGCTACTACTTCAGTCAGAACATTATAATATGTAAGTTCAGTACATTGTCCATAATCGTTACACTATGCAAAATTGTGTGGAGTGGATAGTTGTCAGAAAATAACTCCACTTACTCGTATTGATATACAGGACAGTTTAGTTAACTGGGAGAGATATGTTTTTGTTTTTTTTTGCATTTGTTTATCTTAGGTTAGCCAAACTTATTATATAATAATATGAAGTTAATATAAGAAACAGTAATACAAATAATTAATTTTCAAGTTTTAGAAATTTCTGGGATGCAGAAACGTAGACGAAAAATGATCCACTTAACTGCAGTATGGGATTAACTGAGGCTCTTATTGTGGTGAAGTGAATTATTAAGAGCATGTTGAACACAGTTCTACGAGTAATTATAAATAGGAGACAGATTTTAATAAATATCATTTTTACTTTCTTGCATACCTACGTATATACGGAGTAATATACGTAATGTAGAGAAAGTTATGTAATGCTGCGCAAAAAAACGGCGGATTTTCGGCAGAAAAAAATTCATTGCCGGATCCTGATGAAGAAAAAGTGGATAAATGCAGTTTCTTAATTAAGAGAAAAAGTGCTCTAATACGTGATGCAACCATAATCCCTATTTTGTTGGTCCTTGATGCCGAAAACTCAATTGAAAGCGAAACGCCCGCCGTCTGTCCGTCGGTGAACACTAGCGCATAAACCATGTGTAGGATTTTTTCAAATTGAAGAAACATCTATCTGTATGAAGCTTTGAAATTTTGAAATCCATTCTTTTAAACTTGGGGTTTTTGGATCAAGCCCCACGGACATTCTCGAAATTTTCTAAAGTTTTGCTCAAAATTTTTTCTTTAAATTTATTGTAATAACAGAGGAAAATACACTTATAAAAGTGGCATAGGTTCAATTTTCACGGTTAACAGAATTTTCGAAAATTGCAAAAGTTTGAATTTTTCTGGCGTCTTCCCACAACTGAAAAAATTGCAAATTTTCCCTTCAAATTAAATTTGTTATCCATAATTACTCCTTTCATTAAGGTCTTGCACATTGTTTTGAAAATTTTAAGTTTCCTCGAATATGGCGTACAATATTTTCAATTTAAAAAAAACAAAAAAAGATTTTCTCTGTCTTGTCTCTCACGTAGCTCATATTTTCACTATAGACAATTTGTTCACATTATTGTATTTATGTATACATATGCTCTTAATAATGTTGAATAAAATTTCTCGAAAACTCAACATTTTTTTTTGTGAAAATGAGCACAAAATCCCGCATTTTTAGAAACACTCAAACGCCATTTTCTCAAAAATTGCTCCAATTTTTCGTTTCATACGTTTTCAACAAATAGTACTAATTGCACTGTTTAGTATGACGTTAAATTCATTTTTGTGTACTCTTTCGGTTTTTTTAAAATACACAGATGTAATTTTTATGTACCTCTCACACAGTTATTATAAACATTTGCATTGATTCGCATTTATAAGTGAAAGTGTTTCGAATGAAGTTTTCGAAAACTCAAGAGATTCCTCTTAAAAAGAGTTTCAAATTCCTCCTTTACAGTAATGCTTAATCGCCATTTTCTTAAAACACCACTTCAAATTTTTCAATGAAAATTTCTATTTAGGACAAGGTTTTCTTCTTTAATATTCTGGAATGCTAATATTCTATATATACGTTCTACTATTTGGAAACCGAAAAGAAGAGAAAAAAGTCGAAAAATGTGTTTTGGGTGACGATAGATGACAGCTGGCGAGAGAATGTAGGAAGATCTTAAAGCCAGTCCACACAAGGAAAATTAGAAAAATTAGCTACGAGAAAGTCTGTGCCATTCGGTAGCACCTCTAGATACCTTTTTCGCATATTTCATATATTTTAACATAATTTTAATAGTATTTAAAATACTTTTACGAGATGCAACAATAATTCTTTCTTTCTTTATTTATTTATTTTACGTCAAAAAACAGTTAAAAACTGCGTATGACGTGCTATGGGGAAAAGGGAATTGTGTGCACATTTTCAAAATTTTGTGATCCCTACACTAAGTCATATACTACTTACATTTTGAAAAAAAGGAGCTCCCATGTAATAAAATCTATTTTCAAGGATAGAAGGGCAATAAATTTTGGCTCCTATCCATGTTGTCCTTCGGAATATCACCACCGCGATAACATGGAAACGATAATTGTATTTCCCACTGATTTCTAGAAGACGTGCACAGAAAATGAAGTTACATTTATGTCCAGAAGAAACACTACGGGCCATCTCAGCATTTGCTCAATGGATCAGGGAAACTGGACGAAAAACCTGAACGAGATTGGGGTCATTGACCCGGAGGCTGCAATACAATACTTGTTACAGGTTGTTTATACACATTTATACATTTCAAATGGTAAATAATGCATTGTGTATCATTCTTAAAATTAATGTTACTTTTCTTGTGAAGCTCAGTATAGTCTCTAATTGTATTGAAACAGTTATGCAGTAGAAACGATTTCACTTGGGATTTAAACTTTTCTATCGAATTTAATCGTTTAATGTCATCTGGCAAAGTGTTGTAAAATAATGTACATGTATTGTATGTGAATTTTTTGTAATTTGATATGTCACCTGATGAAATTTCTACGTCGAGTGTTCTAGTAATAGAATTGGCATTTTCTGAAAATATATTCCCGCCTTTAAGCAAGTCATTTTTGACAAAAGCCACTGATTCGTAAATAAACAGACAAGGTAGTGAGTGGTAAAATTCCTATAATAATGAAGAGAGGCTTCCATGAATCACGTGGGTAGGATTTGGTTATTATTTGTACAATTCGTTTTTGTAATCTAAAAGTCTGGGTGATATAAGATGTATTTCCCCAGAATATTATGCCATATCTCAGGCGGGAATGAACATTCGCGAAATATACACAACGAACAGTATGAAGGCTGGCTGAATTTGCAAAAATTCTGAACGCGTAGCGTAATGAACATAATTTTGTGTTCAATTCATTTAAATGGACGTTCCGTTTAAGGTTTGACTGAATTGACAGACCTAAAATTTTGTTCCATAACATCAGTCAATGGTACACCGTTCATTTTCAATGGAACACAGTCTTGTTTATTTGAAATGGAAAACTGCATTAAAATCGTTTTCTTTTCGTTTACTATTAATTTGTTATTTTGGACAATTCCTTCAGACAATTCCTGAGTAACCTATTCCATTTCTTCGTTCACAAATTTTAATGTCAATCGTATGAAAGCTAAGGTTGCTGTGACGCCTATCAACACCATTGTGGGTGCGGCGGATTTCACGAAAACTAAAGACAGAGATTTCGTGGTCCAGTTCAAACCAAACATTTGCAAGTGAAGTTCACTTGAACGAAAGGCAGCAGACATGATTACATCAGTAAGTATTCAACAGCTTGAGTAGTTCATCTGACCTTTTTGGATCAATTTCTTATGTCATTTTATGTTTGCTTTTTAAACATTTTAAAAACATTTTTAGAGTATTTTAATGGTCATTCTTCGTAATGATTTAGGTTATCACAACTATCGTTGTGAGCAGCAGGTCACTAAAACTCCTCAGTACAGGCTGAATTCGATTACCATTTAACAACGTAGTATTGAATATTCATCACCGTCGCTCTATCGCAGATGCTGTAGCAATGATGGTTGTCACTGAACCATATCAGCCGGTGCTCTTGGGTGTAGGTTGCTTTTTGATTGATCTTGCTGTCACTATAATTCTCCTGAATTCTCAATTAAAAATATTAAGATTTTTATACATAAAGGTTTTTGAGGACTTAACTGAGCCACTATCCACCTAATCTCAAAAGATTTGAATATAAATAAATGTTATTATAACTAAACGTTAAGCATTATACTCGGCGAAAACTACATACTTCATCAAAGGTAAAAAGTTCCTGATTTCATGAATATACAGTTCTTATTTTATTATATTTATTGATCTGTAAGTTTTAATTAAATTATCGAGAAAATTGCACTCACCTCACATTTAAAAGCGAAATATCTCTTTAATCGGCTACCACATCCAGTGACATAACAGCTTTAAATGTGCCAGGGAGTCACCCTTTTAATACAAATTCAAATAATTTTTCACTTCAAGAACATTTTAACTTTCTCAACATCTGTTTTCTGCATTATTTTCTTTAGACATGTTTTTTTCTCTATAGTCACTAAATACCGTAGATGTCCATGTGACTTACAATAAATTAAAAAGAATATTTTAGGTGAGCTGACTGACTAAATCCCACATCACCATGCCCACTTTACATGATGGTTATATAAATTTCCCTCTCTAAACTAGTTTATTATTCTCAAATACATATGAGTATTCTTTGTCATATTCTCACGCTCAAATGACATTAGATTCAAATTTCCTCCACATATGTTGGTGCCAGATCTTTAAACGTCTAGCGCATGCAATATATATATATATATATATATATATATATATATATATATTGTGACGTCACGGGATTATACGAACCCGTAACGCCACCATATGCCACGAGAGAAAACCAGAACACCGAGAAATAGGGTACGCGGCGGAGCGATGGTCCGAGAAAGCGACATCTACCCGCAGGTTTTCGCACTCCGATGTCCGAAGTTGCGGATAATATTTTCTTGAGAGGGCGCGAAGGAGGAGAAAATTCACCCCTCCAGAAATTTCCCCAGGCGGAGACGCATAAATACCGCGACGCACTTCGGGAGAGCTCTCTTACAACTTCGACAGCGACGGCGACTCAACTTCCTTCTTCGGCGATAGTCATTTGTTAGTGCAGGAGTATAATTTTACTTGCTTTAGTTAAAGCTGATTTAAGAAACGCGGTAATAAGTGATAGAATTCAGAAGGGAAGTGCATGTACAGTGTTAGCACTAACATTACGCGAGTAAGCAAGCGATGTGACTGCTTGAACCGGAAATAGTTTCATAATTGCAATAAATTCGCGCAGAAGGACTCCGAACGAAATCCAGCATTTAATTTTGTACGCCACGACCACGCACGCTCAAAGTGTGGTATGTCGGCCGAGTGCTAGAAATATTCAATTCAAGTACGTTAGTTATTCAAAGCTGGGAGCGCGAGCAACGGGTACGCGGCAGACGGCAGAAGGACGACTTCAGTGAAGACTCAACCGTAGGCGAGAAGGACTTGGACCACATACGTGGATGGTACGAGCCCGAGATCGAGAGAAAGGTTTGGAATTTCGACGGGTGGCGGCATCCTGAGATCAAGCGAAAGAAGTGGTGTAACCGCGGGACATCGAGCCAGTCAAATGACGTGGCGAGGACTGCGAGCGACCGAACACCCCAAGGTTAACTGACGGCGAGCGGGAAGGAAATGTCGAGGTGAAGAACTGGTAACTTCTATTCGGTAATTTGTTGGGAAACCGTGCAGTTTTAAACACCAGGCGAAGCGTCCTAAAATAGGTGAAAGTTCCAAATAATTACTGGAAAAAATATTTTGAACGTATGAGCGGCAGTTTAGATTTCATTCGCTGTACGCACAAGTAAATTCGTTGAATGCCATATCATGTACAACTTTTCTAAAGTAAATTATAATTTTTCATGTAATGTAAAAGTAATCTTATTTGAAAGTCATGTTTCCATTGTATGATGTCAGGGAAAATCAGTTACTATAATTTTGTAAAGGGTACGATTTAGTAACGTGTGTGTCACGTTTATTCTTGTGTTAGAGTTTACAGCTTTGTAATAAATGCGCAGCTCTAGGCTGACCTCTGTGAAGTCTATAATAGAATAATTGTAGAGAATCACTTAAAGGGCCGTGCATGGAGAAAACTTAAGATTAACAAAAGCTAAATGAGGTACACGAAATAATTGAGAAAGAGGTAGAAGCAAGAAGTATTGTGAATAGTGCTTATTGAAGTATTCAGGCAGTCAAGGTGACGCCTATACATTCTTTTGTGGTTGTGTTATTTCTGTTCTTTTTGTTTCTGTTTTCTTTGCAGTGACCATCTACGCAAAGTGCATACTTTATTGTATATTTGTCCCAGTGTGTAATTTGTTTTACTGAATATATGCTCATTTTACCAGAATTTTACATAATTCATTGTGTCAAAGGTTCAGACCTTTCTCATAACCGAAAGATCCTGCTTCCTAAGAATTCAAAGCTCGCTTCACGAGCATTCATAGTTTCACGCTTCATCGCCACCGGCTGGAAGGTAGTAGGTGGGCGTGTTATATAATATATATAAATATATATATATATATATAATATATATATATATATATAATTGTGTAATAATTTCTACTTATTTATATTTATTATTCCAATGGTAATCTAAATATTATAAAATATAAAAGTAATAAATATTTGGTCGGTTTCTTGGTAGAGGGGATGAAGTCCCCAATTCTACGAAAATTGACCAATTGAATAACAAAAATTCAACTAATGTTAAAACGATAATAATATAGAAGATGTAGCATTACAATAAATACTCTGAAAATCGAAAGGAAGGTTTAGAAACCTGTAAATCAATTTTATCCAAAACAACCAATGTTTGGACTTGATATTTTATCAATATCCTGCGATATTTAAGAAGCTATTTAAACAGTAAAAAAGATAAAAACGCTTTACACATTTATGGGCTTTAAGAGTAATACAAATTTATTGGGGATCCTATTGTATTTTATTTCAATTATCTATGTCCCCGTCTGAAGTTGAGACTCATGGCAGTTGCTTAGGCCAAAGAACGGCCTTGCAAACAACTAGAAAGCTCTAGCAGAAACTTCTACTACATAATATGAACGATGTGTTAAGATATCAAGTTTAAAAGGAATAAAAATATCAAGTTTAGAAATTAATACTACTCTTTTTATTCCCTTATATTACAAAGATTCAAAATGTTACCAACTCTCTGATATTTGGAAACAAAATACAATGGCCGTTTTTGTAAGCTTAAAATGTCTTCGTACACGCCTGTTGAACAGAACATATTACGTTATTTAATACTGGGTATGAATTCCACTTGCTTTGATTGTTGTCTCTAGTCTTTGCAACATAGATTTCAGCAACGTTACCGTAGTCACAGGGTGAATTAAACTTCGTTCTCTCAGACATGCATGTTTAATATTTTTTATTAGACAAACTGTATTTTCTATATTCTGTCCCATAACTGACCACATATGACCTACAGGGTCATATGTGATCAGTGAATGTCAGGGAATTTAAGAAGTGAATGAATTTGCTTTCTTACTGTTTTAAGGTAGCTATGATCTAGTGGCGCCTCTAGAGTGACCAGATTAGTAACCAGAGAGGGCACCAAATATAAGAATATTTACCACTTAAATGTCCGACCTCTTTTCATTACTGGACATGGATTGATGCACAAGTCTGGTCTAAGGGATCCCAATTCTTTTGTGAACATTCTGTCTTCATAATTCAAGTTTCTGTTGGGTAAATATATTACTTCATTCATCTTAAAAATGGATGACGATATTCATATTGTTTTGTGAACTTTTTAATTTAAAACACGTTTACGAATTCTCGTACAGATCAAAATTTAACCAATTTCGCACAGAAGCATTGAGGATCAGATTTTTTTAACACCGTGGTAACATACGTTCCTAACGTGTTAGCAAATTTCAAAATTTACGCAGACACATGGCGCGGTCGCACATGATTTATGACCGACGAGTACAATAAGCGCACATAATTCCCTCACACTAAACCATCCTCGTGTTAAAGGGCCAAGCAGCGGCCAAAGGCCTCCTGTGACCAATGCCCTGTTGCCAAATCTTGAGCTGTTGCCACTTGCTCGGTTATCGCTTTCGAGCAAGGATAGCAAAAGGCACATTGCAGGCGTGGAGAGCCGTTACAGTTCTGTCGGAAAATAAAGAGTTCCAGTTCACTGGAACTGGTAATCACTGGATTCTCAAAAATATTTGATTACAAAAAATCTTCCATTGACACAGTTATTCACTTTCTGTTCATTGGACTACAAATACTAACAATACAGAAGCCAGTTTAATTTTCTTGTTTTATTGATAACGGTTACGAAATATATTACAACTTTTACACTACTAACACTTCATTCTTCTAATAAACCTTAAGGAAACGACAGAGACACGGCTGAGAGGTAAAAAAATATATAATTATTGAAAAGCAAAACGCTATATAAAATTCCACGTCTACAACTGATTTCAAAGTCATTTGTCAGATACATACTCTAATGAATAGAATAAAAAAAATAGTGCAGGCGAGGATTTGAACTCGAGATCTTCAGCACAAGAAGAAGCCAACCAACCTAATACGCTACGAAATTGTCTGTGGGCAGGTCGCTTATGTAGTGTTTTGAATATTACAATGTTCTTGACGCCAGAAAATTCTTTCGAAAAATCGTAAAGCTACTGTTGTTTTTTTTCAGACAAAATTCGAAATAAAACGTATTTTAAAATTTAGTATTTAAAACGATTGTACTTGGAAATAAATCTCCAGTATGTGTATTGGTGGTGTTCAAAAACATATAAAAATTTTAATTTAAAGACTAATATTGAGCAGATTGCATTAAGAAAGAAATATAATATAATTATCTTTCGTCTAACGAAGTGTATTCTTCAGACAACATTCACAAAAGTAACGAATAGTACACCGAAAACTGCCAGAATAGCAAACATTCGTTTCGGTATATTTTTCATTTTTAGAGGAATATCATTTTATCACACAAGAGATCTTCATTGTATTAATTGTAATAATTGATTATATGTATTGTAATAATTTTTTCAAATATACAATTTGTCCGATTTGTTACACACGATTCAAGCAGGAAGCTTTAAGTTGAATTTACTATGCGCACGAATAATATGAAACAATTGAATATTTGTAATATTGAAAAATTAAAACTTTGTAATGGAAATAAGACTTACTATGTTATTAAGTACACGTGCAAAGGTTGCGATAGCTCAGTGGCAACGTTACAGTTTTCCCTGTAACGTTGCTAACCGCAAAGCCCTAGCGTTCGAGTTCCGACGTTGGCGGATGTTCGACTGTGGTTACATATCTAGGTCGAAAAACCTTGGAGCCGTTTTAAAAAAAGTTTGAAAATGCTCCCCAGGGGCTTCAATTACATTAACCCCAAAATGTAAAGAATTATTTTCAAAATCGCAGGGCCTCGATTCGGGCCAGATCGTTAATGGAAAATTAATTTTGACAAAAATTCTACAAATAGTTTACATACTAGTGTTCACAGAGAAACAGACAGACAGAAGAGCGGACACATGGACGAAGAGACGGACGTTTTGAAATAATAATTACACTCTCTTGGTAACTTAAGACCCCAAAAGGTGTATTTCCATTAAAATCTCAACAGCGATTTACTGCAGCATTACATACATACCTCTCTAAATATTACTTTTGTTACTCCCAATGTTTACGAGAAAGTATATATATATATATATATATATATATATATATATATATATATATATATATATATATATATAGACACACACACACACGCACGCACGCACACACACACATACACACACACCACAGGGGTCCAAGGGGATGTGATGCGATTACAAGTCTCTCGGAAGAGAGTCTCCTAGCCTCTCCATCCTAACTCCGCTCTCACCTTCAAGAGGTGGACCCTGTCGAGTCGAGTAACCCGTGCCAAGGCTGTGGTAACCAATCCCACCGACGGTATGGGTCGACCAACAGACGAGAGAAGGGGGTTCTGACAAGACTCCTCTCGGAATGGCATGTAACCGCCGTACTGGAGCGCCCCGAAAGTATGTCGGGATACGGTCTGGTTGGTTACAACCCTGGCCCAGGGTAAAGGGTGAAGCCGGGGGAGCCTGTAACCCCTAAGCGACGTGTCAGGTCAAGAGGCAATTAAAATACCTCTCACGGACCAACAGGCGGGAAGGACACCCCAGTCAAAAACCAATATGGAAGGTCTTTTGGGATCTCAGTTTACGGTGAAGGGGCCCGGATCCCCAGTACCGGCGTCTGTTGGGAGTGAGCAAGCGGGCTCCCAGGCGTCGTCAACCAGCGACCGCAGTACTTTAGCAGTGGACCACTGGACTGCTGTAGTATCCTTTGCTACTAGTGATGATCTTGCGAAACAACAGGCATTGTGTAGCCTTGAGAAGAAAATAACTGAGCTTCTCAATTTTGTTAAGCCTCGCTATAATGTTCATGGTGAGATTAAGAAATTGGCGTATTCGATCTATACGCACTTTAACGAGGTGGTATCACTGCAAAAAGGAGGATAACCCAGACCAGATCCTCAGTGCAACAAAACTACTGGAAGGAAGAGTGCACTCAGACGTCCCCTGAGAAGGTGGCTGCGGGAGTACTAGTAACGAGAAGCGATCCTTCGCGAAACCGGAACTCCCAGGTGCCCAAGGTAAGGAAGGAGTCTGCGAAAAACGGAGATAAAATCCGGGCAGAAATACCTTCTGCGGAAATACCACGAGAAGATCCCGAAGTGGCACGAGAAGAGCCCGAGTGGCAAGTGGTCACTCGTAAGAGAACGCGTATGCGTTCTAAAACGCGGAAAAGGCCACCCAGACCAGATGCCCTGATGATCAAGAAGAAGGACGACGCGCGTCGTACGGACCTTAAAAAAGTGAGCTTAAACCAAAAAAGGAAAGGACGCTGATGAAAGGCGATCTCCTTCTGCAACTGAAGCGGTCTGCCGGAGGACAAACTACAGATTTTCAGTCCTCTGTAAAGAAGGTGTTTGGATCGGACGCTGATGAAAGGGCTCTCACTCACACCGTGACTATTCAGGTGAAGGACCTGGATGAGGTCACAACTAAAGAGGAAGTGCATAGGGCTCTGGTGGACAAACTTCCCGAAGCCAGTGATCTCCCAGCTACTGTGGTCAAATCCCTAAGACCATCCTATGATGGAACACAGGTAGCAATAATCAGCGTTCCTGTTGCGGTGGCTAACAAATTGTTGGCCATCGGTAAAATAAGAATAGGATGGGTGTACTGCACTCTGCGTGAGAAGAAGGTCCCCCTGAGGTGTTACAGATGTTTGGATTTTGGACACCTCAGAAAAGCATGTAAAACACACATGACCGGTCCAACTTGTGCATGAATTGTGGTGGTGATGATCACCTTGCTAAGTCATGCACAAATGACGCAAAGTGCTTGCTTTGCGAAGAAAAGGGGAAACAAGGCAGACATGCTACTGGGTGCAACAGGTGTCCATCGTACCAAAACGCGCAGAAAGCAATAACGGATAGAAAATGAGAATTATACAACTCAATCTCAACCATTGCGCAGTCGCCCAGGATATCCTGGCACAGTCGGTTGGGAGGCTGATTTAGCAATAGTATGCGAGCAGTATACTAACCGTGAAGATACAGCGTGGGTATCTGACATTCACAACCAGGCGGCAATCTGGGCCTGTGGAAACACACATTCCAGCAAGTAATGACGAGACCCGGAGCTGGATTTGTCTGGGTAAAAATCAACGGCGTTTACATCTACAGCTGTTATGCCTCACCAAACGCAACAATGGACGAGTTTGAGCAGTTCCTTGACCGCTTAGTATACGACGCAAGAGGACGAAGCCCTTTGGTGATAGCTGGAGATTTCAACGCCTGGGCGGTTGAGTGGGGCAGTTCGTCCACTAATGAGCGAGGTCGAGCAGTTCTGACATCCCTCCCCTACTGAATGTAGAGCTCGCCAACACAGGAGACATACACACCATCCGCCGAGGGGGCGTGGGGTCTGTTGTGGATCTGACGTTCATGTCAGATAATCTTTTGAGAATGGGAGTGTTCTGGAGAGTTAGTGAACACTATACCCATAGTGACCACCAGGCACTTTTGTACGAGGTGAAAAATCAGCGGAGGGATAATTTTGTGCCGAAATATCAGCCAGCTGGGTGGAATGCAAAAACGTTCGACGAAGAAGTTTTCCGGCAATGTTTGGAGACGAGAGTGCCAACAGGTACCGCAGATGACAAAGCTGGGGAGGTGATGAAATGGATAACCAAAGCATGTGATGCGGCTATGTCTAGACGGGGCGCAATCTCTCGACGTTCACCAGTTTACTGGTGGACTGAGGAAATCGCCCAATTACGACGGAGGTGCCTTCGAGCCAGAAGACAGTACCAGAGAGCTCGTGGCAGAGACAACTTTCCTCAATTGCAAGAGCAATACAAACTCGCTCGAAGCCAGTTGAAGATAGAGATCCGCAAGAGCAAACGCTTCACCTACGTTCTCCAACTTGCCCCAGTATGCTGCTCAGAATTGTGACAGCCCTATTCCCGAGCCACCCCGGTGACTCAGTTAATATAGCGTTATCTGAGCTAGAAATAATTTCTCCAGTCACGCAAGAAGAAATTCTGCACGCAATCAGCAGAATCGGCAACACAAAGGCTCCCGGACCAGATAGCATTCCCAATATTGCCCTCAAGACTGCGATACTCGCTCACACCGACATCTTTGTGGATCTTTATTATTCGTGCTTGAGGGAAGGGGTGTATCCAGGGAGATGGAAAAAACGCTTGGTGCTCCTCCCTAAGGGGAGTAGGTTACAGCACACCACAGAGTAGGTTACACGCAAAAAAACTCACCAATTACAGAGCCTGAATTCCTGCCCGTCAGAATGCAGTTGTAATGCTATTACATAAACAGGGGGTCCCACCAACTATGGACCACCCCCACAACTTCTAAACGGTTCAGGATAACGAAATGCAGGTTTTGCTGAACAACGCGAAATCATGGGGCAAGTAACAAATCGTGGATAAATTGTTTATAATATTTTTAATTTTCGAGAAATATAATCATCTTCGATTTTTTAAATGGAACTATATATTTTAATCTCCAGCAATGAATAGACCATGAAAAGAGGATTAAAATGATGTATCATTTGCTAATATTTTGATAGTAATTTGAGTATAAAATTAAGCTTTCTGACATGTGATTTTGAATTAACCGGGTGATCGTGTAGCAGCCCTTGCAACTCTCGCTTTTGGGGAAAGTGGCCATCACGGCGTCTAGACTGTTGCGTCTTGACTGAGAGGGGTGGCAGTGGGGAATAAGAGGCATAAATACAGCAATTCTTGGTGATGGCACAGACATCACACTAAGAAATACCAATTTTAACAATCAGAATGGGAGATTTGTTCCATTTATTTATTTGGATTTAACTTGCCTTCTACTAAAATTTCAAAACATTGATCGTTCCAAAGAACGATACAAAAAAATTGGTAGCGTAAAGAAGATGTTAATAATAATAAATATCATTTTCAAACTGAACAAGGAGCCAACCACCGTCTCTTCGTTGGTAATGTCATTTTTAATTAAAATGATCGCTCGTCCACTTTGCAACCATACGACTGCTGTTCTTGAATGGAAAAGAATACGGTACACTTCCGTCTTCTGCATTTTGAAGTTTGAGGCAGCACTTGGCGCTATGAAATGAGAAACTCTCTAATCAGTATGACCAGTAGCGAATACAGATATACATTTTTGTTAAAGTTTGGTAAATTTTCACTGATAGAACTGTCAAGAGTATTTCAAGTTTTTTATTACTTTGTTCTTCTGGTAGTACGTGTTTAAACAGGACGTTTAGGTACCGTGAATAATAAGAGAAAATGTCTACCTATCTATAATTTGATGAATTAATCAAGAGATTACAATGAAAATCTTTAAGAATTCCTTCGCTTCCCATACATTAAAATGATGGCTTGTTTCTGCACCGAGTTAGATTTTGTTAATTTAGATTATTTTATATTATTATTATCACCTTTATTATTATTATTAATATTATTATTAATAATAAAATTATCGTTTTCGCTACAATATTTTTTTATTTTGTTCCTTTCGATTATCGTTGATTTGGAATTTCAGAAGAAGAAAAGTTCAACTCAGATGAACAACTGGGAAAAATTCTCATTCAGGTCGTTAAAATTGATGTTTGTTCATAATTTTTTCATGTCAAGATCATGAATTGCTGCAATTACACTTTCATCCTACACCGCCATCCCTCTTACACTTCTCTCTTAACAAAACAGTATCAACGTCACGAAGGCCACCTTCCCAAAACGGCGACTGTTGCAAAGGTTGCACGTTTACTTGAAAATCTAATGCCAAAAAATCTAATTTAATACTCAAACTACTCTTAAAATACTAACATATGATACATTACTTTATTCCAATGTTCATGATCTATCCATTGCTGATGAAAAAATAGATAGTTCAATTTAAAAAATAAACGATGTACCAGCATGTTACCTGTCCCATGAATCTGCATTGTTCAGTGAAAACTACAACTCGATACCCTGAACCGTTTAGAAGTTATGGGGGTGGTCCATATTTGGTGGGACACCTGGTATCAAATAAACATGAGAAACCCTATGTAACATGATTGATGATAAATGAAAGCAATTGCAGTATACTAAGCGAATGAATAAGGATGACGAAATACGTCTCGCAGTGGAAACCTCGAAATGTTGACTTTTCATAGTGTCAAATTCGGTAGCTATATTTTCTTAATTAAACCGCAGAATATCCAAGCAGTTATTTCAAATTAAATAAAACTACAATTTTATTGACAATAATACTAACCTGATATGACTTTCTACAAACAATTACGAGAAGATGTGAACTTCATTTCAAATTTTCATTCTAAGTCGTTACTTTTAATTTTAACGATTATGTTAATGTTTGCTACTCAGAGACACGGAGCACGCTCGAAAGAACACATTAAGTAAACGAAATTGAGGATATTATGATCATTATGTAGCTTCATTGTTGAAATGACGACTGATTCTTTCATATGAGATTTTCTGTGTTTCATGAAGATGACCTCGGCGTATACGTATTTCGAAGACATGAAAACTTCCATGATTTTGACGCGATAAGCGATGACCTCAAACAATCCACTTAGATTCAGAGGGTAGTGTCAAAAACATTGGCGTGTTAGTGTCGAATGGAAAAGAATGCTTCTAGCAATTGTTCTGAACTTGGAATAATTGAATTTTAAAAACATGTTTATTTGCAAACTTTGCACCTTCATTGAAATTTACTTAACTGCATACGTTAGTTCACATTCCTTCATTTACAAATGTCCATAAATAAATATATGTCAATACCATATTATAATAGTATTATTACTTTTTCGCTTATTCCATGCTGATGCTATATGCTTCTAAAGGCAGCAGACTTACTGGTTAGAATGAAATTGTGGATGTTATAACAATGTATTTCGTATTTGGAACGTGTGAATACTGAGGAGCCGGAACTTTAATGTCTATATTTATACGTGAAGACAATTAATGCAAAATTATTGTTTCCTTGTATATTTAATTTGAAATTTTTTTCACAATTTTATATGTAAAGAATTGTCTTCCTAAGAGGGTGGATAAAGGCTTCCTCGAGGGAAAGTGAGTGTTACGATTTACGCTTACAAGCTCAGGCTATTTCGCCTTGAAACGTGTGGAGGAAGGACGCAATTTTCACCAGGGGGGGTATTTCTAGAAGCCAATTGATGACTCTTTCTTGCTCCCAAGTTGAAGATTGTTCGGTAGCCGACTTGAGTAGTATTTTAAAATGTATGCTGTAATTGTTAAACAAATAGAACTTAAAGTATTTAGAATAAAATGAAAAATTAGGGAGCTGAAAACCAGGAATATCTAAAGAGTAACAATTTTCGTGGCAATATATGCAAGCGTTGTGGCCGCTTGTCCTCTCCACCCCCGTTAGGAACTACAAATGTATTTCGGAGAAACTAAGCGAGCCGTTGCAAAACGGCTTGTAGAAAAGCTTAGCGTGGGAACTGCCAAAAATATAGGTGTCATGACATGCTAATTTCTTATAAACAATTACGTATCTCGAAAAGCTATTGATTGCGGAATATTAAGCAATTTTAAAAAAGCAATCGAAAGAAATGTATAAACAATTCTAAAGTGGGAAGGGTTTTCTGATGTCCCAGAACCAAAAACTGCGAATTAACAATTTTGCAACAATTAACAATTTTATAAACAATTCCGTAATGTGCGCTATTCTTGCCGGGGAGTGTCCCCAATTTAATTTAACAACAATTAAACTTAACAATTAATTAACAATTTAATCAGCTGAATGCAAGACACTGCAAATCTATTTGAATATTATACTTGACTGCCAAATCGAATGAATTGGGGGTTGGAAACAAGTGAGGGTTGGCATCAGTCGCTAAGATCCTATAAACAATTGCGTATCTCGAAAACGAAAGGCGATAGATCCGGTTGGATTGCGGAATTTTGCATCTTATGTAAAGGGAATTGAGATGAGAGAATAAAAAAGATTTGCAAAATTTGTAAAATTATAAAAATTTTTTTTAAAATTATAAACAATTCCGAAATGTGCGCTATTCCTGCCGAGGAGTGTACCCAAGTTGTCCTTAATTTTATGATAGCAAAATAACAATTTTGACATGAGATGCAAATTAATTGCTTAATATCTAGTTTAATTGTTACTTTAGTAATAAAAGTGATACAGTTGGTCTTTGAATTTTAGTTTCTTTAATTGAAATGGTTCCCTAGCTGTCCTAACGATTCGAGAAAGACAGTATTTTGCATTTTTGGAAATGTAATATACATATGAACAATTGAAAATATGAAATTATAATCGTTTTTCTTATCGCAAAATTCTGTAGTAAACTTAATATAATAAAGTTGTCACATATATTTGATAATTTGTTAGGATGTTCATACAAGTGTTTCTTCCATGTATTTTTTATTTGAAAATACTTCCACATCTGAACTAGCGGCGCCCGCCATTTTGTACGTGGTAATTTTGTTAGGCACTCCTGCGTTGAGATTGCAGATGGTTTGAGGCTCCGCCTTCGACGTTTCATCATGACAAGGGCTGGCCAAGCCGTGCAAAAGCTGAACTTAGCCGCAGACGGCCGCGATCAATTTATGTTTCCAGTACTGTACTTTCCCACCTAAGATACAGAAAAATATTCTGAAGCTCATCCTATACTACCCAGACTTTTAGACTGCAGAAACATTTGTGCGAACAATAAACAAATGTCAACGTGATTCAAGCAAGCATCTCTTCATAGCGTACTATATTTATGTACGAATCAGATTTTCTCAAAACTGACTTACTTAACGGTGGGAACTTATGTTCATGCAAAACATATTTATAATTACAACACGCGTGATAGAAATCATATTCATCAGGCGTCAGTCAAATTTATTTCGCCGAAAAAGAAAAAAAATTCTCCGCACGTGACACATCCGAATCTCAAGAGAGACACCTGCTTATGGGCGAAAAGTAGTACGTTTCTTCAACCAAACACAGATACGTTTTTCTCTCGGGAGTATTACGAAAGCTGCGATTCGTCACCGTATCTGAGTTTGAGTGAATATGTGATGCAAAAATAATGCATGATCCGACATATTCCACCTATTAATCTATACGCAATTCAATTCCTTAACTACTGTGTATTACTAGGTAGTAGTACTGGAAACTGAGTGATAGGTTTCCCTCCTATTCTTTCCCGTCGTTTCAATCGGAGGCTCCGAGTGATCACTGGTTGGTTCTTCACCGCGATATTCAAATATCTCACATTTTCCATTCTCGTGTATTTCCTTTAACCAGACGGTGATATATTCACAACGCGACATTCTCATAAATGGAGAGAAATTTCAGATCAACACAATCGACATGAGAAAAATAACCTTCTCAGACGATGTGGTTCTGGTTATCTGTGGAGCAAAAAACAATTAAAAATGTGAGGTAAGAATATGTAATTTAACTTGTTATTCATGACATGTGCTGTACCATTACTGTACCATACAAATTAATATTATTATTATTGTTATTAGTAGTATTAGCACTAGTAGCATTAGCATTAGCATTAGCGGCAGCGGCAGTAGCAGTAGCAGTAGCAGTAGTGCTATGCAGCAGCAGCAGCAGGGGAGTAGCAGAGCACGTTGTACGATGAGCAGCAGAGCAGCAGCAGTAGGAGGAGCAGTAGCGGAGAGCGGTAGCAAGAGTAGCGGTAGCGGGAGAGCGTAGCGTAGTAGCGGTAGCGTGTAGCTGTAGCGGCAGTAGCGGCAGGCGGAGCGGCAGTGGCGGTAGCGGAGTAGCGGTAGCGGGAGTAGCGGTAGCGGCAGTAGCGGTAGCGGCAGTAGCGGTAGCGGCAGTAGCGGTAGCGGCAGTGCGGTAGCGGCAGAGCGGTAGCGGCAGTAGCGGTAGCGGCAGCGGCAGAGCGGCAGTAGTGGTAGTGGCAGTAGCGGTAGCGGCAGTAGCGGTAGCGGGGAGCGGTAGCGGCAGTAGCGGTAGCGGCAGTAGCGGTAGCGGAGTAGCGGTAGCGGCAGTAGCGGTAGCGGCAGTAGCGGTAGCGGGAGTAGCGGTAGCGGAGTAGCGGTAGTGAGCGGTAGCGGAGGGCAGTAGCGTAGCCAGTTAGCGGTAGCGGGAGTAGCGGTAGTGGAGTAGCGGTAAGGTAGTCGTCGTGGTGGTAGTAGTAGTAGTGGTGGTAGTAGTAGTAATGGGGGGTGGGGTAGTCGCGTCGTGGTAGTCGTCGTCGTGGTAGTCGTGGTAGTCGTAGCAGAGCTAGTAGTAGTAGAGTAGTAGTAGGGAGCACAAATATTTTTGGCATTTTTCTCCCTACGCGTCATACATCAAGCTAAGACATGTAGTCAGCAGATACGTAAGCCCATTCTGATTGGTCCAGTAAATTGTGCGGGTCTCCTCGGGTGAACGAATGGAATCGGACCTCCGATTCCTTTTGTCGGTCGATTATCTGTCTCTTGAACCGGAGATAACAGGAGTGGTGTAATCACGAGCTCAGATTCAATTACTCGGGGCCAGGATCCGCATGCCAGCACTACTAGGGAGAATCATTTTTCAAAATCGTCACGTTACGCCCTATTTGGTGCTTGTCTAACCGTTTCATATTGGTGATTTTACGCCACTGGTTATTCGCAACATATAAAACTCGGATCTTGAAACGGAACGTTCTCTCGCTGTACTGGCCTTGATGCCTTGCTGCACTCGTAAACTTGTTCGTCCGACCCTCGACGTGGTTTGGCAACTACGGCGGTGCCGCTCCCGTTGACATTTCTGGCTTTTCCACCTCATTATGTGATTCACGCGCTGCATTTAGATGTCTATCTCTTGCTGGTCTGCGCGAACGAAACCCGTTTCAAAGCAGCGAATGGCAACAAACTCCGAACCTAAAACTTGAGGGGTTTCTTCTCCTTTTAATTTTTGGAAGACCCATAAGAGCATTTTTTCGTATTCAGTCTTACGCGTATAATGTGCATTTGTAAACATTGTGTAGTGTGATGTGTAGTGCAATGCAGTGCAGCGCAGTGCAGTGTAGTGTGGCGTAACGAAGTAAGTGAAGTCTCTGTGCACAACGTTACAATGCAATTATGGAGTGTACACAATGCAAGACAATTAGTATTTTGATCATTATATTTTATTACTTTATTTCAACTACACCTAATATCATTATAGTAATTTATTTATTTATTTTACGTCAAAAAACAGTTTAAATAAACTACTTGAAATTTGAAGGGAAAAAAGTATTTATATTAACATAAGGAAGGATACATTTTTAAAGATGTGTGCTATACAGAAGAAATTCTGCGTAAAAGCAATGAAGAAACGAACCGCGAAAGGCGGACACAACTCTGTATGTTTGTGCAGTATTAGTAATTGATCAGTGGTTGCGAAATGAATAAAAGAAATCTTGAATGTGGAAGACAAGTAATGAACACTTTAAAAAATAGAAAATAAGAAATAATATTCAGACATCATTCATGAAAAGTTAAGAGGTTACGTACGTGTGAAAAATTTCACTGGGAATACCAAAATATAATCGAAGTAAACTCACTGTAAGTACAGACAAAATCAAAACATTGAACAATACTTGCACATATATAACACTGTTCACGACACATATTATATGTTAAAAAATTTCGTTTTAAATACAGCTTTGTCCGTGACAACTGGATCATTTTGAAAAACGTTTGAATTGTCAAGAAACAACTCTTCCCCTTCAAAAGAATTGAATAAATCTTAACGTAAAAATTTAGAAATATTATCCAATTTCAGTTCAGTGCTCAATAAGTGATGCTACAACAAAAAACCTTAAAACATGTCAGCCATAATTTGTAAAACTCATTACTATAGAGCGATTTTCCTAAGGATGAGCCAAAGTAACAGCCAGTGCTGGCAACATAACTGAAGGTTCTGTGGTCGTTGTGCCCTTGGGCCCATTAGACTCCCTTTCTCGCATTCGTTCGTTTGCAGTTGGCTAACTTGTAAATAGCTTCCACACTTGCTTTTGTGGTGTCCTTGTCCGACAAAAATATAGTGCGCTGCGAAATAATTGATATTAGGAAGTGCAGTGTAATGTGTCTTCTGTAAAATTCTTTTTCTTTATATATTACATTGAATTTACTTTTTGTGTTATAAATATGTTTATTTTAAAACCGAGACGATATTTTAAATGCGAGATGCGTACCGGTGCAAGTGTTTCCGGCTTAAAATAATTTTTCTTTCTATTTACATTCGTGGCAGATTTCTTTTACTGATTGTGAGAGCATGTTGAGAGATTTTCCACATACGTAATTGAATTTAAATATTTCCCGGACTCACGTACGTGCATATACCTCAGCGAAACTCTTAGACTTCTTTATTGGGATGTTTTTACGGAGCCATTAGCCAAGGCGCGTGACGGAACAGTTGTCGCGAACTGTCACTTGGGCTCATCCTTAGGAAAATCGCTCTATAATTATGTCCACAAATTAGCAAATTCAAAAATGCAAAATTACGCCAAACTACTCATATTTTTTTAAAAGAGACGTACGCAGGTAATTTTAAAAGAAGTACGTGGGTAACCGGTTTTACTTTCTCGTATACATACATATATACGTAGTATAGAGAAAGTTATGTAATGCTGCGGAAAATGGATTACGATATTTTAACGGAAATACACGTTTTGTTGTCCCTTGATACCGAAAAAGTGTTTTTTTGAAAACGTCGGTTCGTCGTCTGTGAACACTGTAGCGCGTAAACCATGTGTACAATCTTTTCCAAATTGAAGAAATGCTCTGCGATCTGGCTCTAGTTGAAGCTTGAGATTTTGAAAAACATTCTTTAATATTTGGGGGTTCTTTACATGAAGCCCCCCGAACATTTTAAAAATTTTCTCAAAAATGGCTACAAATTTTTTCTTTAATTTTTTGTATGCTTAGTGCCACACAAACCCTATACGACAACATAAACGCCATATTGCTCAATTCTTTTGTTTTTTTTCACAAATTACAAAAATGTAATTTATTTGACTTGTCTCTCACTCGGTATTACTTTAGAGGCGATTTCTTCACAGTATTATATTTATGAGTACATGTGTTTTAAATAATGTCAAATAAGTTTCTCAAAAACACAACAGTTTTCTGTAAAATTTAACTCAAAATCCCGCATTTTCAGAAACGCTCAAACGCCATTTTCTTAAATATAGCTCCAAATTTTGTCTTCAAACTTTTGCAAGGGATAGTAGAAATGGCACTGTTTAATATGACGTAAAGTTCAATTTGGTGTACTCTTTTGTTTGTTTTTAAATTACACAAATGTAATATTTAATATCTCTTACGCCGTTAATACGCACATTTCAATGGATTTGTAAACATTATTGCATTTGTGAGTGGAAGTGCTTAAAATGACTTCAAATGAAGTTATTCGAAAAATCAATAGATTCTTGTGAAAAAGAGCTTCCAATTACGGAATTACAGTAACACTTAAGTTGAACTTCGGTTGAAAAGCGAGCCCAGACGTTGGCTGCAAGGTTATTGGAGAGCAAGAAATGTTGAGAAACATTTTGAAAGTGGCGTAAAGTGACAATTTTCGATGGTGACCAACCAAAAATGACAGAATGAAGGTATAATTGAAATAAAAGATGCAATATTTGAAATAAAAGTGCTTATCTGTTTCTGTTTCAATGACTTGCAACTGTGATAATTTTGGCATTTAAAATTCAGACCAACCAAAAATGACAATGGGCGTCCAATGCACCAGGTGCTGTGTCTCTACTCGTCACGTCACTATCTTGCCCTGCCCTAGCTCTAACTTACAATTGGGTGCCACAATACCTTCGCTTATCGGTTGCCCGTACCTCTGCTAGCTCGAATCATTATTTATATCCTACCGGGTCGTGGTCCGCGTGCTCACTCCATACGGAGTTGAGGTAAGGGTCCGTTTCGTTCGTGCCTGGGTCAGGTCAATTTTATACAACTACTGAATAAAAACACATGGATTCAAGGTAATTATGAGCCATGTGGGATGCTCATACATTTAATTTCGTGTTTCCTTTGCTTATATCCTATCCATAAGCACTGTTTGCCCCTCCGACTTGCGAAACATGACAACACAAATACATAAACACACAGGAGAAGAAAATATAAACATGCACACTGAAAATATAATACAAAATCTCATACATACATCAGAATCCCATTCTGTCGTGACCTTTTTATAATCCTATCCTTAACCTAATATCAGGACTTGGTCTTCGACAGAATTTTTCTTTCTTTGGACTTGCGCGTAAACAAACAAAAAAAATACAGTAATTGCACAATTCGTGCCACTTCCCTTTTCGCAGCGATGTCACTTCCTGTCAGCGCCCGTCGTTGCTAGTTGTAACGTGCATTTTTCATGCACGCAGTTCCCGTTCAGCTGCCATCCCAGATGCACTCGTCCATTTAAAAATTACCAAATGCGTCCACGATTATTGTTCCTTTCACTAATCGCGTCTTCCCTAAAGGTTACTTCTATTTCTCGCGACGTATTTAGCTTTTGCGACGCTCCTGTTTCCTGCGCCTAACTTGAGTGAATACTGTCCATGCGGATTTTTTCGTGAATTTCTAAACAAATTAAATTGAATTTTAGCTCCACTTAATCTGAACAACTAATTTTATATAACCGAAAATAACTTAAGAACTTTTGCACAACACTTCCGCGAAATTTCTCCAAAAATTTAACATAGCATCGAAACGCGTGCGATCATCATCATCATCCGAAGTCATTCTGTCTGTAACACATTTTACATTGTTGGTCCACACAATCCAAGTGACTGTCTTTTATCAAACACATGCCCATCACCATAAAAAATGTTCGAAAACTTTTACATTATCACTGTTTTCGGGCATCTTGCGTCTTACTGTCTGTTTCATAATTTTACTAACTTTCATTTTGTAATCGTCCATTACAATTCCCTTTTCCTGTTTTCCTTTTTCCAAAACCTTATTTTTCGTCTTCTCAACTCGTGATGACGTCACTTGCATCTTCGGTCGCTCTTTCAATTCTTTCTTAATCCGCTATGCTATGAAACTGGATAATAATTTATTCCGAGCCTTACATAAACTCCCCCGCGCCGTGACTAATTTTGCCCTGATCCAAATATTTTCTCTATAACTTCAAAGTTTGCCCAAATCCACCCAGGCATTCACTGGATATTCAATAAAACTCGTCTTGTTGTATACTTCCATAAGTACAACAATGGGTGCCATGTCATCAATCTTCGCCTTGTTATACATGCAATTTACACAATTTATGATATTTACGGAACCCGTGGCTCGAATAATGTGATTCTTGTTTTAAAATGTTCCTAAATTTGGGTTCTATTCACTATTCATAACACCTATTTCGCCCTTATGTTTTCTATTACTTTTCCCAGTAATTATTATTACGGGCGCTGTTGTCTATTGTTTATTTCATTCTTAGTTCCTCTTTACTTACATGGTTTTCTTTGTTCTTTGTATTCCTTGCGAGCTAGTCTAAATCATTACAATATATATATATATATATATATATATATATATATATATATATATATATATTGAAATAAACTGCAATTATATTCAAACAAACTCGATCAGAGGAACACAGAGAAAACAAATATCTTTCTGTCTTGCTACTTCATTGCTAGAATTGGCTCAATGAAAAATCATATATTCATTTCACCAAAAACATGGACATTGTTAAACAATTTAAAACAATTTTATTACTGTATAACTTTGCAATATAAAATTATACGTTTGTCATGACCGTTTCCAACCTTATGTCTTCGCGCGCTTTTTATCATCTCCGACGCCGCCGTCCTCGAGTCCAGACTTTCATCTTCTCTCTTTTTCTCAGAAGCACACTTCAATCACCGTTCAGCAGATCAATAAACTATTTGCTGCTAGCATTCAGTCCAATCACTGACAACTTCACCCAAGCCCTCAATGTCCCTCCAACTCGTTCACTTGAAATATTTTAAGCTCCACTGTCACACTTAGTATTCAAATTTTGATGTTCTCTCAATATCCATTCCCTAGTAATTACAAGTCCCCAAAGAAAAAAAAACTCCTAACATTAATTGGAGCAAGATCGTTCGAGGCTGACATCGGTCAGAATGAATGTCCCTCGTATTCTTTCAGCCCTGCAAAGCTCAATCCATCTTTTCGATTGTTTGTTGCAGTTAACATTTGATATACTTTCGTACCTGGCCAATCTCTAAATTTCTTGCAAAACGAACTAGCCGTCTTCGACTGTCACTGCCTTTTCGGCCAATCCCTGAATTATACAGAATTAACTAGCCGTCTCCACCCGATTGTCACTGCATGAATATGTTGACCTTGACGACGGCTCGCTTACCGTTGTTATGCTAGCATATTCACATAATTTGTCCCCTTTAATTGACGCCATTTATAATAAATATTGTACAATATTCAGTGACATATTCTTAGCTAAAATATTCTTAGCCTTCTCACATTTATATTCCGTCAAAATAGTTCAAAGTTTTCCACTTACCTGGAATATTGCGTGCCAGCATGGATGATGGTGTTAATCTATGGTGCCAGTCTTACGCCATCACCAGTCCTTGCTCCGTTGACATCCGGTAAATACCGTTTCTCCAAGTAACTAGGACGTCCATGTTCACCTTCGCTTATGCTTTCATTATGTAAACTTTTCATATAACTCGCTATGTTTTTCTCTTCAAACAAATTGGTGACCTGCGGTTCGGCGATCAAAACACCCTCTCGCGCGACCATCTACCATGCCACCTCAAATCATTCTGTTTTTTCACTGCTAGTTAACACGAAAGTTAAAATAGTTGCCCTCCACTTTAGCCTTCAACTTCTGCAGAATATATTTTTTATCGTTTATATAGAGATTTTAAGAATTATCAGGTCACTTACTCCCACGATTAACGACAATATTTTGATGCTGTTTTATCTAAAATCTATTTGATTTATTCCCTTTAATCCTTTTAAAATTGGATATTAAATCATGAACCTTCCGACTTTCTTCCTTCAACTGGCTTTTATATTTTCTTGTTCCTTTTAATTTAATTATCAAAATTCAACATCTATACCAATGTTTGTATAATTTACATCTTTTTCTTCCCCTGATGCCTCTCAGCGTCGGGTTAGCCATTCGACATACTCCTTTTTGTCTTGTGCCTTGCGCTTCTCCTCTCCTAGTGTTGCTCCGCTCCTTGGGCATATATCCTGTATATAGGCGTTCCATGTTCCTCTTGGCCTTCCAGGTGGTCTCTTTTCCTTCGATAATTTGTTTCGGTTTTCTATCCTCTGCCATTCTAGCAACATGTCCGTACCACTTCAGAGCCTTATTTTCCATTTCTTTGAGTAGCGGGGTAACTTTTAGTTCCTCTCTGATTGTATTATTCCTGATTCGATCTCTGCTTGTTTTCCCTACTATCCTGCGTAGGAATTTCATTTCCACAGCTGTGACTACTTTTTGTTTTCGTATTATGTGGCATACTTTCAGTTCCATATATAAATGTTGGTATATATACGAACTTATAAATTTGTAGTTTTGTTTTAGTGCCATCATTCATTCTTAACAAGTTCTTATTTATTTGATAATACACAGGGTTTGCTTTCTTCACTCTATTATTCAGTTCTTCCTAATATTTTCTGTTTTCCGAAATTATTGTTCCTAGATACTCATAGCTTGTTACTTGCTCCATGCTTTCCTCTCTCCACTTGATGTTCATTTCTTCCTTTTCTTTGCCTATACACATTACCTTGCTCTTATTGAAGTTTATCTTCATACCCCTATCCTCCAGTGCATACCCCCACTCAATTATCATCTCTTGCAGCTCTCTTGGGTTTTTGGCGAGCAATAAAATATCGTCCGCATACACCAATGCTTGTATCCATACTGGTCTCATTTTCCAATTTTACCATTTTTAGTACGCCTTTTGGTTTGTTTAATAACCTGATCCATAAAGTAGTAGAGACCTCAATGAATCTCCCCGTTTAGCTTCTTTGCCCATTCTAAATCTACCGCTGAGTTGTCCATCCAGCCCTACTGTACCATGCACATTTTTATAAATTCTTTTAATTACTCTCATAATTTTGCTTGAAACCTTTGCTTTCTCCAGTGCATCCCATATTTCTTTCCTGGGTACTGTATCAAATGCTGACTTTAAATCTATGTAAACTGTGGATATTGTTTTCCCCCTTCCTCAGTGTTTTTTTTTCAATTACGATTCTTAGAGTGTAAATATGGTCTTGTGTTTATCTGTGTGGTCTAAAGACCCCTTGCTCCTCTTCCAAATCTTCTACCTCCGTCCTCAATTTTACTTACACTATCCTGGAGTACAATATACTTATGCAGGATGACAAATAAATCGCACCGTAATTTTCACAATTGACAGTGCTCCTTTTTATGTAGAGGTACTATTATATTTTCTTCCCATTCCGCGGTATTCTTTCTTCTCTCCATATCTGTTGACACAATGCTGTTATCCATGTCCTTCCCGTTTTCCCAATATACTTTATCATTTCTGGTGATATTCCGTCTGGACCAGCTGCCTTCCCAACTTGAATTCTTCTTATTGCTTCTTCTAGCTCTTTCCGTTATGGGATCCTCCTCCACCTCTGCTCCTCTCCCCTGGTATCTCTCACTCACCAGGTTCGATTCGCCTTCCCCCTCTTTCCCATTTCCCAGTGGCTCATGGAGTTCTTGACTCTCACTCAACTCCCTCCAGTCACCAGTGGTCACCTGTTATTACCATTAAAGATGTTTTCATAATACTTCCTCCAGGTTTCTAGTACTTCTGTCTGTTCTGTCTTTAAGTTGTTATTTGGATCCCTTATGCTTCTGACCGTTTTCTTATGTTTCCCTCTTAGTCCATTTACTACCTGCCAAAAGTCTTTCTTGTTCTTATGGTACTTTTCCTCCATTTCTGTTACAAACATTTCCCATGTCTCCGCCTTTGCCTTCTTCACTTCTAGTTTTGCTCTATTTCTACTTTCTACGTCCTTTTCCCAATCTTCTTGCGTCCTTGATACCATATATGCGGCGTACGCTTTATTTTTTCTTCTTTACCCATTCCTTGACCACCTCGTTCCACCATCTACTCCTTTTAAAACGCGTATTTACTCTCTTACTACCACATACCTCTATCGCTGCTTCTAGCATCGTTTCTTTCAGTTTCTTCCATTCTTCCTCGATTCCTTCCCTAACCTCTCTCTGTTTCGTTTTCAGTCTTTCTTCAACTGCTTGTTCATATCTCTTCTTACTTTCCTCCATTCTCAATTTTTCACTTTTAATTTTAAAACATTTCTTAAAACGTTCTCTAGGTGGATTTTTAATACGGGTTTTCATCACCACCAGTTTATGTTCCATTACTGCATTTCGAAATGTATGTAATCAATCATACTTTTAACTATCATCTGGTTTCTTTTTGTTTCAAAGGTGCATTTGTGTATTTTTTGTGTGGAAACCACGTATTTCCTATCAGCAATTGATTATCTATACAACATTCTAACTTCCGCTCCCCATTATCATTCCTTGTTTTCTCCACTCCATATTTCCCCATACTACCCTTTCCTTTCCGCGCATCCAATCCTATTCGGGCATTCCAGTCATACATTATCCTGCACGGTCACTCGCACTTGTGTTTGATTTCTGTGTGCTCTCTGAAGTTCGGAATAGAATATTTTCTTTTCTATTGTATCTTTATCTTCCGGTGGTGAACATGTACTGACCAGTACCCTCTTTGCTAACTGCCCACTCTCATAATTCTTGCATTTACTGGTTCCCAATTTATAACTCTCTTATTAATTTCCGGGTTCACGATAATACCTACTCCCCCAACTGCCCTTGTTTTAATACCCACTCCGCTATATCTCATTACATACCCTTTATGCAATTCCACCTCTCCTACTCCCTTCTTTTTAACTTCACTAATACGCAAAATCTTTAAATTGTACTTTTCCATCTCTTCTACTATTTCCAATTCCTTGCGCGGTCGTCTAAGTTGTCTTTCTTGTCCGAGGCTGGCAGTTTCTCTGAATCTGCCTGTGAGTGGTATCGTTGGGTTGGCCCTACGTCACTCTGCCCAGAGGGGATGACCCCTTTCCGCCTCTGAACCTGCGTGATTTTGTTCAGGGTTTTGTCTCCTAGCCTTTGGAGATCCCTCTCCTCCCTGCAAGGCAGCAGGTTGGTTTTCTGTCAGGGTTTCCTTCCCTTAGCCTTTGGAGATCCCTCTCCTCCCTGCAAGGTAGCAGGTTGTTTTCTGTCAGTTCCTTCCCTTAGCCTTTGGAGATCCTCTCCTCCCTGCACAGGCCAGCATTTAGTTTCTGTCAGGGTTTCCTTCCTTAGCCTTTGGAGATCCCTCTCTCCTGCAAGGCAGCAGAGGTGAGGATTTTCTGTCAGGTTTCCAGCTTCCCTTAGCCTTTGGAGTCCTCCTCCTGCAAGGCACTTGGTTGGTTTTCTGTCAGGTTCTTCCCTTAACCTTTGGAATCCTCTCCTCCCTGCAGTATGTTAGGTTTTTCTGTCAGGGTTTCCTTCCCTTAGCCTTTGGAGATCCCTCTCACTCCCTGCAAGGCAACCCGGGATTTAGTTTTCTGTCAGTTTTGCCTTCCCTTAGCCTTTGGGATCCCTCTCACTCCTGCAAGGCAACCACAGATTTAGTTTTTCTCATCAGAGGTTTCTTCCTTATGGCGCTGAGATCCCTCTCTCCTCCCTGCCAAAGGTAGCAGGTTGGTTTTTCTGTCAGGGTTTCCTTCCCTTAGCCTTTGGAGATCCCTCTCTCCCTGCAAGGTAGCAGGTTGGTTTCTGTCAAGGTTTCCTTCCATAGCACTGGAGATCCCATCTCCTCCCACTGCAAGGCAACAGGTTGGTTTCTGTCAGGTTCCTTCCCTTAGCCTTTGAGTCCTCTCTCCCTGCAAGGCAACGGTTGCGTTTCTGTCAGGGTTTTCTCCCCTAGCCTTTGCCCTCTCTGCAAGGCAGCAGGTTGTTTTCTATCAGGGTTTCCATCCCTTAGCCTTTGGAGATCTCTATCTGCAGGCAGCAGGTTGGTTTTCTGTCCAGGTTTCTTCTTAGCCTTTGGAGATCTCCTCCCTGCAAGGTAGCAGGTTGGTTTCTGTCAGGGTTTCCTTCCCTTAGCCTTTGGAAGTCCCTCCTCCCTGCAAGGTAGCAGGTTGGGTTTCTGTCAGGTTTCCTTCCCGCCAGCCTTTGGAGATCCCTCTCCTCCCTGCAAGGCAGCAGGTTGGTTTTCTGTCAGGGTTTCCTTCCCTTAGCCTTTGGAGATCCCTCTCCTCCCTGCAAGGTAGCAGGTTGGTTTTCTGTCAGGGTTTCCTTCCCTTAGCCTTTGGAGATCCCTCTCCTCCCTGCAAGGCAGCAGGTTGGTTTTCTGTCAGGTTTCCTTCCCTTAGCCTTTGGAGATCCCTCTCCTCCCTGCAAGGTAGCAGGTTGGTTTTCTGTCAGGGTTTCCTTCCCTTAGCCTTTGGAGATCCCTCTCCTCCCTGCAAGGCAGCAGGTTGGTTTTCTGTCAGGGTTTCCTTCCCTTAGCCTTTGGAGATCCCTCTCCTTCCTGCAGGTAGCAGGTGGAGTTTTCTGTCAGGGTTTCCTTCCCATAGCCTTTGGAGATCCTCTCCTCCTGCAAGGCAACAGGTTGGTTTTCTGTCAGGGTTTCCTTCCCTTGCCTTTGGAGATCCTCACCTCCCTGCAAAGGTAGCAGGTTGGTTTTCTATCAGGGTTCCTTAGCCTTTGAGAGATCTCTCACTCCCTACCAAGGCAGCAGGTTGGTTTTCTGTCAGGGTTTCATTCCCGCCAGCCTTTGGAGATCTCTCTCTGCAAGGTAGCAGGTTGGTTTTCTGTCAGGGTTTCCTTCCACTTAGCCTTCCACAAGGAGATCCCTCTCCTCTGCAGGCAGCAGGTTGGTTTTCTGTCAGGGTTCCTTCCATAGCCTTTGGAATCCCTCCTCCCTGCAAGGTAGCAGGTTGGTTTTCTGTCAGGGTTTTCCTTCCCTTAGCCTTTGGTCTACTCCCTACCTGCAAGGCAGCAGGTTAGTTTCTGTACAGGGTTTCCCTTGGCCTTTGGAGATCCTCTCTCTCTCCCTGCAAGGTAGCAGGTTGGATTTTCTGTCAGAGGTTTCCTTCCCTTGCCTTTTGAGATCCCTCTCTCACTCCTGCAAAATAACCCAGGAGTTGGGTTTTCTGTCAGGGTTTCCTTCCCTTAGCCTTTGGGCTAAACCCTACCCGCAAGGCAGCAGGTTGGTTTTCTAATCAGGGTTTCCCTTCCCTTGGCCTTTGGAGATCCTCTCCTCCCTGACAAGGCAGCAGGTTGGTTTTCTGCTCAGGGTTTCTTCCCTCCCAGCCTTTGGAGATCCCTCTCACTCCTGCAAGGCAACAGGTTGGTTTTCTGTCAGGGTTCCTTCCCTTAGCCTTTGGAGATCCCTCTCTCCCTACCAAGGCAGCAGTTGGTTTCATCTGGGTTTCTTTCCCTTAGCCTTTGGGTCCCTCCCACCCCTGCAAAGGCAGCAGAGTTGGTTTTTCTGTCAGTTTCCTTCCCTTGGCCTTTGGAGATCCCTCTCCTCCTGCAAGGCAACAGGTTGATTTTCTGTCAGGATTTCCTTCCCTTAGCCTTTGGAGTCCCTCTCCTCCTGCCAAGGTAGCAGGTTGGTTTCTGTCAGGGTTTCGCCCTTAGCCTTTGAGTCCCTCTCACTCCTGGAGTAGCAGGTTGGTTTTCTGTCAGGGTTTCCTTCCCTTAGCCATTGGAGATCCTCTCCTCCCTGCAAGACTGGCCTTAAGGTTGGTTTTTCTGTCAGGGTTTCCTTCCCTTAGCCTTTGGAGATCCCTCTACTCCCTGCAGGTAGCAGGTTGGTTTTCTGTCAGGGTTTCCTTCCCTTAGCCTTTGGAGATCCCTCTCCTCCCTGCAAGGCAGCAGGTTGGTTTTCTGTCAGGGTTTCCTTCCCTTAGCCTTTGGAGATCCCTCTCCTCCCTGCAAGGTAGCAGGTTGGTTTCTGTCAGGGTTTCCTTCCCTTAGCCCTCGGAGATCCTCTCACTCCTGAAAGTGCAGGTTGTTGGTTTTCTGTCAGGATTTCCTTCCCTTAGCCTTTGGAGACCCCTCTCCTCCCTGAGACAGCAGGATGGTTTTCTGTCAGGATTTCCTTCCCTTAGCCTTTGGAGACCCCTCTCCTCCCTGAGACAGCAGGTTGGTTTTCTGTCAGGGTTTTCCTTCCCTTAGCCCCTCCCCTCCCTGCAAGGCAGCAGGTTGATTTCATCAGGGTTTCCTTCCCTTGTGGCTTTGAGTCCTCACTCCCTGCAAAGCCTTGAGTTGGTTTTCTGTGGGGTTTCCTTCCCTTAGCCTTTGGAAGTCCTCTCCTCCCTGCAAGGTAGCAGGGGTTGGTTTTCTGTCAGGGGTTTCCCTTCCCATGGCCTTGGAGATCCCTCTCACTCCTGCAAGGTAGCAGGTTGGTTTTCTGTCAGGTTTCCTTCCCTTAGCCTTTAGGAGATCTCTCACTCCTGAGGCAACGGGTTGGTTTCTGTCAGGGTTTCCTTCCTTAGCCTTTGGATCCCTCTCACTCCTGCAAGGTAGCAGGTTGGTTTTTCTGTCGGGGTTTCCTTCCCACTTAGCCTTTGGAGATCCTCTCCTCCCTGCAGGCAGCAAGGCTGGATTTTCTGTCAGGGTTTCTTCCTCCAGCCTTTGGAGTCCTCCTCCCTGCAGGTAGTGGGTTGGTTTTCTGTCAGGGTTTCCTTCCCTTAGCCTTTGGAGATCCCTCTCCTCCTGCAAAGGCAGCAGGTTGATTTCTGTCAGGTTCCTTCCCATAGCCTTTGGAGATCCCTCCTCCCTGCAAGGCAGCAGGTCGCTTTTCTGTCAGGGTTTCCTTCCCTTAGCCTTTGGAGATCCCTCTCCTCCCTGCAAGGCAGCAGGTTGGTTTTCTGTCAGGGTTTCCTTCCCTTAGCCTTTGGAGATCCCTCTCCTCCCTGCAAGGCAGCAGGTTGGTTTTCTGTCAGGGTTTCCTTCCCTTAGCCATTGGAGATCCCTCTCCTCCCTGCAAGGCAGCAGGTTGGTTTTCTGTCAGGGTTTCCTTCCCTTAGCCTTTGGAGATCCCTCTCCTCCCTGCAAGGTAGCAGGTTGGTTTTCTGTCGGGGTTTCCTTCCCTTAGCCTTTGGAGATCCCTCTCCTCCCTGCAAGGCAGCAGGTTGGTTTTCTGTCAGGGTTTCCTTCCCTTAGCCTTTGGAGATCCCTCTCCTCCCTGCAAGGTAACCAGGTTGGTTTTTCTGTCAGGGTTTCCTTCCCTTGGCAGCACGATCCCTCCTCCCTGCAGAGCCTTGGGTTAGTTTTCTGTCAGGTTTCCTTCCACACTTAGCCTTTGGGTCCCTCTCTACACTCCTGGTGCAGGTTGGTTTCTGTCCCCGGGGTTCCTTTATAGCCTTTGGGATCCTCTCCTGCCCATAAGGTAGCAGGTTGAAGTTTTTCTGTCAGGAGTTTCCTTCCCTTAGCGCTTGGTCCCTCTCACTCCTGCAAGGCAGCAGGTTGATTTTTCTGTCAGTTTCTTTCCCTTAGCCTTTGGAATCCCTCTCCTCCCTGCAAGGCAGCAGGTTGGTTTCTGTCAGGGTTTCCTTCCCTTAGCCTTTGGAGATCCCTCTCCTCCCTGCAAGGCAGCAGGTTGGTTTTCTGTCAGGGTTTCCTTCCCTTATCCCAATGCTCCCGTTTTCAGGCGCCGGAGACTCGCCCTCGCCCTGCTCTCATTAGCTGCTCTCCAAGTGAAAATACGAGTAATTATCGTGTTGAAAAATTTGGTTCCAAAGCACAGAATAACTTTAATGACTGGAACGTACATGGTTAAAATAAAAATCAACTGATTTATTAATACTTTTTGATTTTTTTAAACTTGCCTCTATTTCGATTTCACTTTCTTGTTGGGGATACATATACATACGTATATACGGGAGTAATATACGTAGAGAAAGTTATGTAATGCTACAAAAAATTGAATATGAGATTTCAACCAAAATACACGTTTTGGGGTCCCCTGATACTGAAAAAGTGTTTTTAAAACGTGTCTGTCCATCCGTCTGACGTATGTGAACAAACCTAGCGCCTAAATCACACGTACGATCTTTTCCCAATTGAACACTCTCCTGTATCTGGCTCTAGTTGAAGCTTTGAAATTTTGAAAAACAGTCCTTAAAATTTTGGGGTACTTTACATGAAGCCTCCCGGACATTTTCAAAATTTTCTCAAAAACCGCTCCAAATTTTTTCTTTAAATTTTTTGTAATAATAGAGTAAAATACACTTATAAAGGTGGCATAGGTTCGATTTTCCCAGTTAACTCTGAATTTTCTAAAATTGCAAAAAAAATTTCGGCGTCTTCCTACAACTATAATATTGAAGACAGAGATTTTTCCTTCAAATAATATTTGTTGTCCATAAATAGTTCTTTCAATAAGGTCATGTAGATTTTTTGAAAATTTTAGTAGTTTTCCTGCAATAGAGCGTGCAATATTTGCAATTTAAAAAAATACAAAAACAAGATTTGCTAAAAAAACTACTTAAAATGTTTTCTTTAAATTTTTTAAGTAGTGTTGGTGCCAAATAAACCCTATACCTTGACATAAACTTCACATTGCTCTATTCTTTTGTTTTTCGAAAAATTAAAAAAATGTATTTTTTTGACTTGTCTTAATCCGTCGGTAATATTTACACTAGAGGCGATTTCTACACTTTATTAGATTTATGATTATTCATTCATATTCATTCATATTCTTTCAATCCTTCAAAACTCGCTTCATCTTTTCAATTGTTTTTTTTTACAGACAAGTCTTGATGCACTTCCGTGCCTAGCCAATCCCTAAATTTCTTACAAAATGAACTAGCCGTCTCCGCGATTGTCACTGCATGAATATTGTTGATCTTGACGACGGCTCGCTTACCGTTGCTATGCTGGCATATTCACCTATATTTATCCCTATAATTTACGCTGTTTATAATAAATATCGTACCACATTATGTCTCACATATTGGTATGTCACAATATATTATTGCATTTGTGAGCGAAAGTACTTCAAATGACTTCCAATGAATTTTTTCGAAAACTCAATAGATTCCTGTGAAAAAGTGCTTCAAATTTCGCACTTACAGAAATGCTTAATAATTTTCTTAAAAACGGCTTCAAATTTTTCAATGAAAATTTCTATTTAGGACGACGTTACAGCCTTCTTTAATATAATTTAGGTTCTACTATTTGGAAACCGAAAAGTTGCGAAAATTAAAAAAAGAAAAAGAAAAAAAAAAGAAAAAAAAAAAAAAAAAGAAAAAAAAAAAGTCATTGGGATACTTTAAAGCAGGCAAGGAGGGACAAGACTGTACAGTACCAATCCACACCAAGGAAATTAGAAAACTTTACTACGAGAAATTCTGTGCCATTATGTGGCACACCTACTTTGTTTTTGAATGCATGTTCGTTTCGTAATTTGTTTTTGTATGAATTTGCTTTTTATGCTTTTTTGTATCATTCTTTAATTGTTATAATGGATGAAAATGTTTCTATCGGGTGAGTCTTCTTAATGAGAATTATTATTTTTGTATTTTTTCTTTAAAATGTATTTACAGAATTCGTTAAATGCTAAAAATGGAAATATCGCTGGAAACAATATTTTCAAATTTGGCGCATACTGACGTAATATTAATGACAGAGAGTATACATTGCGAACACAATAACGCATTGTCAAATCAACAGAAAGTGAACATCGATGAGCGCGTACTGAGAATGTTGACCGTAAAGAAAATAAAACAGTTTTAATATGCCAGTTGTTTGTGCCGAATTATCTGTATTTGTTTTCTTCGGTAGTAGCTTTTATTCTAGCAATAGTTAAGATGTTGTGCGAGAAAAATACGCTAGTCTTGTTTCGAAGTGATGTTTGAGGTTATGTACTCACTTTCTGTTTTTTACTTTTTACAACATATTTTACAAAATACAGTCGAAAAATATAATACAATCAAAATGTCTCTCACAGTTTATCAATAATTTGCCAATATTAAGTTATTGTACGTGCGGCGTGAAAACTGTCATGATTTTGGTATCTACCAAAAAGTAGACATTGAATTGTTTTTTGCTTAAGAAGGCATTAAGGAAAGCGTTTTTAATGTGTGATATGGAGCTGAGTTTAGGAACATTTTATTTGTAGTCATTAAGATATGGCAGAGAGTGGAATAATCTACCAACCTCTAAGTAACAGGGAACTATTATGTCGTTGGTTAAGTCATGTCAAACTTTCAAGGATTATTATCCTGGTGTCTGTCGTGCTCATTATTGTACCTCTTGTCACTCATTACTATTTATCCAAGGTAAGTGTACATTATCAGCCATTATTGTATACAAACAAAAAAGAGTTTCTGTATTTGCATATTGTTAAATGTGATTTTTTTTAAATCTCAGGTGGAAGCTGATGTGCCCAATGGAGATGTACATCGTACTCGGTCCAAACTTTCGAGTTTGGAGGCTTTTGAAGACTTCAGTACACTCAGAGCTTCTGATCTTAAACTTAGAATTGAGGAAATGTTAAGAATAAAAGGTTTGTTTTAATGAATTTCACTGCTCATAGTTAATTGAAGTGGTAAAGTGAGAAATAAAATCAATACCATACAAAATTTATTGGAAGTGTGATCAATATTATTGGATTATGAATATGAACAAAACAAACAAAACACCGAAGTGAGCTTTTGGAAAGAGTGTAAATATAGACTAGACCAATGAAATTGTGTTAAAAAAAAATTGAAATATTGAAATTTTAGTCATATAATAATTCAACCGAAAATGTTTTTGAAATATGTATATTTGAGGTATTTTATTTTGTATTATTCACTTTTGCTTAGATTCTGTGAGTGTGGAACTTCGTGAACTGGAAGCAAAGAGACAACGATTGCAGCTTGAAGTTACTGGCTTTACACAGCGAATTGAAGAGCTCAAACAGGAACTTGCTCGCCAACAAAATGATCTCGAACGACTTAAAATATCAGTTGAACAGGTAGTGATGTCCTTCAAAGGCCTTGATATTATTTATTTCATTCGATGTGACACCTCCTATTGATTTGAACACAATTCTATAACTTCATATGTTAGCGGTTGCATTTAGTGTATATGTATCTTGGATGTGTGATGTATTTAAAAGAAACCGAAAATTCTTTCCTCAAGAATACCGATTGGATTTATGAGTTAATACTTTACAGGACAAAATTATGCTAGCAAATGAGAACATTCTGTATGCATTATTATTTAATTAATTGTATTTTATTTCATGATAAAAAATTGTTAGATAACTCAGTTTTGTGAAGTCGATTTGGAAAGTTTCAAAGACTTCATCTAATGTTCAACTCACAGAAAATAGAAATCATATAGAGTACAAGTTTTCAAAATAAATAAAAAAGGTTGTCAAAGTTTATTGTAGCAACCTAAGGAGAAATAGATTGAAAGCACACATCAGTAAAATACATTTATTTGTGTTACTGTTACCTTCCTAAAACTATTAATCTTTTTATTGGCACTACTTTAAAGCAGAAGACAGATAATGTAATTTCTAGGTGACTTTATGGAAGATAAAAACTGGTTTGGAAATGGTTTTTATCCCTTTGGCCAGGGGCTTGGTGCTATCAGTAACTGGGGCCCCATTAGTACCCAGATGGTACCCGTCAAGGAATCCGATGTGTCTCAAATTGCTTAACTTCCATCACTTCACGGAGCATAGTGATACAATTCGATTAACCAGATGGAGTATCAGTGTGAAACCTGAAATTTAAATACATTTACTGTACTTCTACCATTGTTCTATGAGACACATACAGTTCACAAAATGTAACAATTGAACATCTATTAATGCACATGAGCTCCAGGCGACTCACAGATGTTTGCATTTCCTGTAATGAACATCTCCAACAAGCACTCTAGGACTGCATTTTGTTCTGGACTTTAGGACAGTCTCAAAATATAGAAATATCATGAGCCTTAATGAAAAATATTTTTATTTCTAAGAAAATTACATTAAAACTTTTTGACAGACCAGAGCAAAGATGTATTGTGTTCTAATGTTTGTATTGTAAACAAGACATGCAATATGTTTTTTGTACATGATGTATACTCTTCATTGATTCAATTTGCTTGTTTTAGCTACATTTCCATGTTTACAATTTTGCATAGTGTCGTAGCATCCAGAGCAATATTTACTCATGATTTTTCCATTTTATATCTTTTCCATTTGGGTAGAGAATGCTGTTGTAACTAGTCTAGGTTATCTTGTATTGTCAGAAGTCTTTGTTCTTACAGAGGGTGGATTATTTTTGGGTGGAATAAAATACTGATAAAAACAATGGAAATTGTCTGTGAAATACATGTAGCTCATAGGCATGTAGAGATTTTAATATTGTGTAATGCTTGTGAGCCATACAGTGATAGCAACTACTTCTCAAGTTCTGTCTTTCTTTTAACAGTTATTTTTCAGTAGTTCTTCATTAGCAGTTGTTCCGTTTTTCTGTTTAGCTTCTGTGTTTCATATAGCCTTTTACTCTGGCTATATAGAAGACGTTTTTATCAAAAAGTCACTTGGATATGCAGAAATATTTTTATCTGAGGGGGCAAGGAACTCCTTATGCTTTGTAAGAGTTCTTCATATATCAATTTCATACTTGGCATGAAGTCTAAAATAAGACTAACACTTTTGATTTTCAAGCTTATGGTATCAACTGGCTTCAAATACTTTTTCATCAATTGTGTACTTGCACAGAATTATTTATCAATATTTTACCTTAAATTGTATTTTTTTAAAATTAGTTTTTAATTGAAATTGGAGCCGAAATATCATTTATGAGACTTTTGTATGATATCATATTTGATTGTATTTTTATTTAATTTATTTATTAATTTATTTAACTCTTAGGCAATCGGCCCAAAAATAATAATTAAGTTAAGAATATAGGTTATTCTCATTAGATAACTTAATTTAATAGTATATGTTACATTTTTTATTTAAATATATTAAGAATAGGTAGATGCAGGCATGGATATAACTGTCTGTTTCCCATTTTGTAAAGTCTAGTAATGAAGGAATAGAAACCATATGATGTACTGTGTATTGAATTTTAAATGGATTCCCATTTCTCAAGTTGTATGTTTGCTCATTTTCAATAAATAAAGATTTTAATTCAGGAAACGATATCTCATTGTTAATAATTGCATAAATTATGCAGGCATCAGCATAATCTCTACTCAATTGCAATATAAATAAATTTGTCATATTTGAAATGTCTCTATAATTGTGTATAACATTCTTATTATTTTTATTTCTTACTTCATATTTTAATTAATATGCTATTGAAATTATGCTCAGTATAGACTTTTCAATATATACTCTAAAGTATGTAATTGCCTATTAATTTGTGTTTTTCATAGATGTGGAATAATTTTCAACTTCTTCCACAGGCCCAAGTTGCACAGAGAGAAGCTGCTCAACGCAACACTCCTGATTTGGCTCCTCCAAAACAGATTTTGCCATCACAAGCACCAACTGTACTCTCTCCGATATCTCCTTCATATGCCACTCATTGTAGGATGCACAATTGTTTTGATCATTCCCGGTGTTCATTGGTGTCAGGGTTTCCAGTTTATATGTATGACCCAGATCGCCATTCAGTTCTTTCTCCAGAGTGGGAGGTAGAAGGCTTTGTCAAAACGACTCTGAAACAGACATTAGGGTGAGTAATTAACTTTTCCTTGACCATGTATTAAAATGTTTGTATTATTCATATTTATGTATTGATAGACCACTCAAAATTATTTGCAATTTTTTCCCGTCATACATATGTATTTTCCATGAAGTTAATTTTTATGTGCAGGTATAATCCACATTTCACTTCTGATCCAAATTCGGCATGTCTGTACCTCGTGCTAGTTGGAGAGTCTCTTGCTGCTCGCAATTTCTGGTTTAACACTACTTCACCTGGGCGTAAAACGTTTGCTCCTGGACCTGCATTGCTTGAGAGATTGTTGCATGCGCTGCCCTACTGGGGAGGTGATGGACGCAATCATGTACTTTTGAACTTGGCACGCAGTAGCGCAGCAGGTGTCAGTGCCCTTGGGAGTCCTACTTCTGCTGTGGCAACAGGTGCCAGTGATCTGTTCTTAGGTGTTGACACAGGACGTGCTATCATAGTCCAATCAACATTTTTGCGTTCTCATTTCCGACCGCATTTTGATTTGGTGGCTCCCCCTATACTTGGCCAACCTGGGGGTGATGTTTGGCAAGAATGCCCACCTATGCTTCCTGCCAGACGTCAGTTATTATTATCTTTTCAGGTAAGATGAAAAAACGTGTGTTTTATAAATAAAAATGAACCAATTTTGGATGATGCTTAACAAAATAAAAACTTTTCTATCTTCCCTTTGTGAATCTTTAGGCCTGCTGTGTTTGGAATTTATTCTTTAATTAATGAGAAAATACTATATTTATGTGAGTTCTCCAGTAGCGTGATTATGATTTGTAAGAAAATCCAATTTTTTGTTTTTTGCAGGGAGACTACATACAACCTGCAGGAGTTTCTCGGTCAACTGCTGATATTGATTCTTTCATAGTTGAGCACTTACAGGGCATGGCAATGGGACCAACTACAGATAGGTTCCTTTTCCACTTTGAATGCACTCTAGCAGTTCTGGGGCCTGAGACACTGCCTGGTAGTCGAAGTAATTCTAGAACTCCTCCTCCGATGGGTGCTGGTGAATGGTCATTGTGTGGAACGGAGTCATCCCGGGCCACGGTTTTGCGCGAATCAACATTTGCTCTCATTATTGCTCCTCATGCTGAACTGGATGTGGTTTCGACGACCCTCCTCCAGACACGCCTGTTGGAGGCCCTGAAACTTGGTGCAGTGCCTGTCATTCTAGGAGGAGATTCAGTGGAACTGCCTTACAGTGAAGTTCTGGCATGGAGGCGTGCTGCACTGTTCTTGCCCAAGGTATGCCGTTTGTACTTTCTTGTGTATGTGACTACGTATATATGGAGTGATATATGTAGTACAGAGAAAGTTATGTAATGCTGCAGAAAATCAATTTTGAGATTTCAACGGAAATACGGGTTTTGGGGTCCCCGATACTGAAAAAGTGTTTTGTTTTTTTTTTTTCAAAACAACCGTCCATCTGTCTGTGAACACAGCTAGCGCCTAAACCATTCGTAGAAATTTTTCCAAAATGGATATTCCGTGGTTGATCTGGCTCAACTTGAAGCACTGAATATTCTTTAAAATTTGCGGGTACTTTTCTTGAAGCCCCTAAGACATCTTCAGAATTTTCACAAAAATGGCGCCAAATTTTTTCTTTAAATTTCTTGTAGAAATAAAAGTAAAATGCATTTATAAAGGTGGCATAGGTCTGATTTTCACTATAAACTCTGAATTTTGGAAACTTGCAAAAGTATGAATTTTTTCTGTGTCTACAACTACAAAGTTGAAGATTGAGATTTTTCCTCCTTCAAAAGAAATTTGTTCTCCATATTAAGTTCTCTCAATAAGGTCATGTACATTTTTTGAAACTTTTTGTAGTTTTCGCGCAATTATGCTTGCAATATGTGCAATTAAAAAAAATCACAGATACAAGATTTTCTCTAACATGGCACCAAACTTTTCCTTTAACCTTTTTGTAGGGATAGTGCTAAATGTACTTAATGAGGTGACATTAATGTTATTTTGCTCTATTCGTTTGTTTTTTCAAAAATTACAGAAATGTTTGCTTAAAAATTGCTAAAAAATTTGAAGCCTCAAAGATGGCTTCAAATTTTTTCTTCAAACTTTTTGTATGGATAGTTCTAAGTGCACTGTTTAAGATGACAAAATTAATTGTGCTGTATTCTTTTGTTTTTAAAAGATTACACAAATGTAATTTTTTTGAAATATCTCTCGTGCCATTAATATTCACATTTCCAGCTATTTGTATACAATATTTCATTTGTGAGTGAAAGTGCTTCAAATGACTTTAAATGAAGTTTTTCAAAAACACAGAGAATCCTGTGAAAAAGAGCTTCAATTTTTGCATTTACAATAGAACTTCAATAATTTTTTCTTAAAAACAGCTCCAAGTTTTTCAACAAAAAGTTCCTTATAGGATGAGGTTTTACTTTTCATGAATTTTTTAAAAGTAATATTTTGAACCTACCATTAGGAAACTGTAAAATTGAAAAAACTTCAAAAAATATACTTTGGGTGGCAATAGATAGTGGCTGGCAAGATGATGGGGCAAGATCATAAAACTAGCCCACACTGCAGAAATTAGAAAGCTAATAAGAGCAAGTCTGTGCCATTCTGTAGCACCAATAGTTCTTACTTTAATGAATCTGAATTACCTTTAATTTATGGGAATCTTTTATAAACTGAAAATTGTTTTTGTTTTCATCAGAACATATTAATTGAAATAGTTTGTTTTCTTGCTTTCTTTGTGCGAGTCAAAAATCTGATTAGACTGAGAATCACTCATTTGCTACAATAAGGGCATAATTTTAAGAAATTATGTTTTTAGATGTGTTTGAAGTTTGTGAGATGCAGTAATATTACAGCAGTGGTCTCATTTTGTAAACAGTTCTGTAACATTAGTAGAATGAGGACCAAAAGATTTTTTTCTTCTTACTAGTAATTCTTCATTGCCAAGTTGTGCATTAAATTATTTTTGCAGCGAATGTTGAATTAGTCACGGTTGGATTAAATGGATTGTTTTTGAGGAGGGCAATTTTCCAGTCAAGAATTGACTGCTCTTCAGATATTTTAAAAATCACATGTTGCAATAAATTCTTTGAAATGAACAAACCACAAAAGAAAAGGAAATAGAAGCTTTAAATATACCACTAAAACTTTTTTATGGAAGAGCATTCTATTTCACAAAAACTGACTACCTACTACATTATTAACTCTTAATTTCACCTGCAATTAGGCAATTTTCTCTTATTTAGTGTCTTTATATATTTTTTTGATATTCAATAACTGTAACTATTTTAGTTTTTTTCAGTCTCTTGCATGTATTCTACATTGTTAATACTAGTGTAGAGGAGGAAATATTTTATTATTTAAGTTGAAGATTACATTACCTTGAGTAACTTAATTGTGAAACCCCAAAGGCCCTCTACAACATAAAATTACTTATTATTGTGAATTGTGAATGGTAACAGAGTGTGATTTGTTTTATTGGATATGAATGAACAAATGAACAAACTTATTGAATGGTAGTGTTTTGTGGTTTTTATCTTTTTTTTTGTTTTTTAGTTGAGGCGTTTTACTTTTTCCATAATGATTTTTTTAAAATTATGTGTTGGTATTTTTCAGGCACGAGTTACAGAGCTCCATTTCTTCCTTCGTACTGTACCAGACACAGACCTTGTGGCCCTACGTCGACAGGGGCGGCACTTATGGGAGCGCTATTGTGCATCAGTGCAGGCCACAGTGGACACTCTGGTGGCTGTCCTTAGAGACCGCTTGGGGATTCCACCGTTGCCTGCTGATGAAGAACCTGCTCCTTCTGTGTTCAATGCTTCTTTTGTTGTAAGAATCATTGTATTTTTTTAATAGCAATAGTTTTCAAAAAATAGAAGGAAAAACAATTTTACTTCCATTAATTTAATAATTATGTATTTCTGATGTATTTTTAGGGGAACAATGTGAATAAAACCTGAGAATTCTCCATTACAAAACAGTTTTTATTACTTCAGTTTTTAAGAAATGTGTATTAGGACATTTTAAAGTAAGATCTGTTAAATTGTCTTCAATGGAAAAAATTAACATGCAAATTTCATTATTCTGTTTAGGATTTTTTCTATTGCAGAGAAAGTTATATCTCAAAGAAAATCAACTTAACTGTAGAATATTTTCCTCTTGCTTTTCTTTATTTCCTTCAAGAAATATGGAGATTCTATTATTGCTACTCTTTGTTTTCTGAAAGGATATTTAATGAATTAGAAGATTTATCTAGGGTTGTGATGCTTTATAAATGGAATATGAATGACATGAAATACCTAGTTATTTTCCTTGACATGCAAAATATTGTTGAGGGTGTTATTGTATAATTGTATTGAAGTTTTGAAAAATATTGTAATTATTTGTTTTCTTAACAGTTTGGACAAAATATAAATTGTGAATATTTTGTTACAGCCATTGAAAATGGATGCCATTGTCCCTGATGCTGAACCTGAGGAAAGTTTGGGGCCTTTAGAACCTTCTTATCCATCACCAAAATTTAAGCGAAACTACACCTACTTTTTGTCTCAGGTATTTCGTTTTATGCAAGGCATTGTTTGTGCCCAATTGATCTGCTACAATTTTGTTTTGTAATATAAATATTTCTGTAGTCTTGTGGTCCCTTATTCAGACTTATTAATGTTCTCTTTAACCCTTCATGTTACTTACCTCTGGCTGGACCACCTCACAGTGTGACTTTTGCAAGGTGCATGTAAATTTTATCTTATTCAAACATATAAATTATATAATTACTGTATATGTGCTGCATAAATGTTGGACTGTTATACTATTAAATCAGCAATTCGTGTTGAATAACACTCTAAAATAGTTCATTAATTTAACATTTTAGGAAACAAATAATTTGCAAACTTTTGAATTTTTGAAACTTCTCTCCACTTACAATCATTCATCATTTTTACCTACCTTGCCCACTTGAATTAATGATAGAATCTCATTCACTCTTGTTACTGTAACATCAGCACATCGATTTCATTATCTTTAGGGAACCAATTCCTACAAAACACAATATATCATAACTATAACCTCAAAATATCACATGCACCTCTGCAAATAAAAACTCATTAAAGCCATATACAATCATGCTTACTATATTACAAACAGTCAGATAATTAAAAGAGTGAGAAAATGCCTGTCTAGCAAAGAAAGCTACAACTACTTCCACGTCTTTGAAACCATATTAGAAAACTATGAATGAAATACTATGTTGTCACATACTGAGGAGGAATGTCATTTAGGATGAGATATGTCATCACATTTACTTGAAGAGTTAATGGTCCCTGTATTTTTAGCATATTTACTCTTTTTATTCTCTATTTTACTCTTTTCTTATAGGTACTTGAAATTAATTTTGTTTCTGAAGTTTTGGTTCCTAAGTTCCACTTTCATAGTGTCTAAAATGTGATTATATTTGCATTAGTTAAGATAATTCAACTAAGTTCTTCATGAAGATGAACTCTCCCTTTCTGATTTGGATGAGTGGTTGTGAACGCCATCTTGGTAATAAAGTAATTCATAGAATTGTTTACTCCAAAAGTTGAATTGTTTGCAAATTGTATTTTGTTTAGTGCCAAAACCGAGGAACTGAATCTAGGTTGTGTCAAAATTGCTTATCATTTCTGTATTAAAGGTCTTTTTAAACAACATAGAGAAAAACAGTTGTTTGATTTGTCAATTATAGTTACTATTTTTGCTTCTAAATATATTTGTACCTCTGATTGATTTCAGGGCTATGAAGTGTGGAATGACTGGGGAGACCCCTTTAGGCTATATCCTCAGTTACCATTTGATTTAATTCTTCCGTCAGATGCCAAGTTTCTAGGTTTGTATACTCTTTTTTTTTTTCTATGTATATTTTAAACAGTAGTCACTCTGTTATATTTTTAACTTGAGCCTTTAAATTTAATTTGTTAATAGGTTCAGGAGTAGGATTTCGGCCCATTGGTCGTGGTGCAGGAGGAGCTGGCAAAGAGTTTTGTGAAAGCCTTGGAGGCAATAACCCTCGGGAGCAGTTCACCATAGTAATGTTGACATATGAACGTGAACAAGTATGCAAATCATTTTCTTGTAGGTATAACATACCAACATTCATATATGGTTCAAGTATTTGTAGCATTTTTCTTTACCAGGTTCTCATCAACTCTCTTAGTCGCCTGTATGGTTTGCCTTACTTGCATAAAGTGGTGGTAGTGTGGAATTCTCCGAAGCCACCTTTGGAAGACCTCCGTTGGCCAGATATTGGAGTCCCAGTGCATGTAAGCATCAGTCAAGCATTGTCTTTGTAGCCTCTACTTGTCTGTATTTGAGTGTCTGGTGTTTGTACTTGAGTAGTTTGTACAGTGAAATTTCAGTATAACGAACTTTAGTATTATGTACATTTAAGTTTTATGTACATATTTGAAATCCCAGTTTAAATATCCTATGTTAAGATATTTCACTTTTACGCTCTTTACTCTGACCTATTTCAGTATTACATAGTAAAAATATACAGATTATTATTGTTTTTTGAAACTTTCATTCCATATGAATCTGCTGTTCTCCCCTGATTTTCTGGATGTATTTTGTGATATTTCCTTAATGATTATGTTCATTGTTTGCAACGTGCACTGAATAATATATTGATTCGGCACATCAATTGAATTTGTGAAGACCCAAACCTAGTTCGATGTAATCACAGCAGATAGAAGCAGAAGTTATTTCTGGATCATGTGGTGGGGAATCCCAACTTTTTCAATTTCAAGTATTACGATCTTCTGGAATTTCATTTCATGTCTTGGTAATTGTAGCAAACACTCTGATTGCCATTGCATGTGTTGTGGTAGTTTCAGTTTACTAAGTGCGTTTGGTGGTGGTTACTAGTAGTAGTCATGAAAATTACCACCCGATTTGATTACAGGAAAGTAAGAAAAGATAACAGTTCACAATGGAACAGAAAGTGGAGATAATAAAAAAAAATAGATAGTGGAATGAAGCACGTCAATGTAGCATGTGCGTATGACACAAAGCCAACTTCAGTTTCAACAATTCTAAAAAGCAGAGAAAAATTCAAAAAACGTAGGAGATTTTCATAAAGTAGAAGAGGCAGTAGACACTTGGTGTAAGGAAGTTAGGTGTAGTGGAGTTCCTGTTTCTGGACCAATGATACAAGAAAAAGCAAGACAATTAACAACACTAATGGGTGTTAAGAATTTTCAGGCAAGTGCTGGCTGGCTGTTTTGTTGGCTAGTAGTTTTCATTCAGACTTCCTATTTTGAAGGCCTGGGTTCATTTCCCAGGATTGCTTTGAGGGGAGGGGGCATTTTGCTTTAAAATTGCATTTACTTTGTCCTCTTTGTCCTCTTCTCATTTTTGTAAGTCCTCTAAAATTTCAAAAATTGTAAATTCAGTTTCTCACACTTCATTTGCTGAACTTTTTCAAGAGATGGCTGAAGAATTAGTATTATTGAAGAGCAATATTACAACATTATATAACCTTTTCAAATAACATAAGAAAATATGTGCTGTTATAACATCATGAGTTCATTTATTCCAAATCTTACAAATACATGATGAAATCCTTAAAAGTCTTAGTAGTAAATATTTAAATTAATTATTAAAGTACTGTAAGTAAATAAATTATAAAAGTACTGTAACAATTTCTAATGAAATTAACCTAGTTTCTAATGCAGTTGTACTTGTTTCTAATGAAATTGTTAATAAGAATTCCTAAATTGATAATTATTTTATTAGAATTTCAACTCTTTTTATTAGTCCTAAAAGAATTACCCTGCATGTTGTGGAAATAACATGGTTCCATTCTTAATAAAGCCTTGAATCCTTGCAATAATTTCAAAGTGTTTTTTTTTTTTTTTTTATGGTCATGATTTACTGAAATGTTTCAGGTTGTGAAAGCCAGTCGCAATAGCCTTAATAATCGCTTTCTGCCTTATGAAGCTATAGAAACAGAGGCAGTTTTGTCTGTTGATGATGATGCACACTTGAGACATGATGAAATCATGTTTGGATTCAGGTAAATGTTTTAAAAATATGTTTTGAATATTTATGTGACTTTTTATTTCATGGGCTGAGAAGTCTAATGGTAAAAAAGAAAAATTGTTTCACCTGTAATACCTAACTAAATCTATTCCAGCTGTCTAATAGTAAAAAATTATCAATTTTCCCATTAGTGTAATTCACACTAAAAGCACCTGTTTTTCTGTCATTAGTCAGATGAAGGATTTGGGGTAGTAAGAAGATAATTCATATCAGCAATAACATCCCGCTGTTTGTGAATGTTAATATCTTCATTTTGATCAAAGCATGTCTCCTCTTGTTACTTCCCCAAGTCCATCATAAATATCAAGACATACTCTATAGTAACAAGACAAACCAACACATTCACCAAAATGAAGGTGTTAACATTTACGAATAGTGTGTTCTTGCTGTAGCTTGTTGCCTAATGAAAGAAAAACAGGTGCTTGAAGTGTGAATGTTACACCGATGGAATAATTTGATAATTTTTTACTGTTAGATATCTGGATTAGGTTGAGTTATTACTACCTCAAACATTTCAAATATATTTACTCTGAGAATGAATACATTGCATTATTCTGTGAAAACAAACTAACACTTTAAGTATTAAAGTATGTAAAACTTTTCAGTGTAACTTCAAATGTAGACATAAATTATAAAATAAGCAATTCAATGCCCCAAAATAGTGAGAAAATATGGAAAGCATTTCGAAACAGTGCTGTGAAAGAACTTAAGAATTTTCATTACAAAAATATCATATGTTATTCAAATCAGTACAGCTGGCAAAGATAATTACTTCATCTTCAACTCGTCATGCCAATTGCACCTTATATAATATTGGTGAGGGGTGGATTTTAATGAAATGTCATTTTTTTTCTTTTCACTTTAGAACAGTGCCGTTTAGTATAGAAATTAATTTTATGTTATGACAAAAGAAAATGACTCATTTTTAAATGTCCTTTTTTTGCATTTTTCGGCGATTTCGACTAATAAGTCATTTTTGTTTTTTGTCATTTCACTGATTTCATAGGTTTTAATATCATTTTAATGGTACTTACTTCAAACAATATTTATGTGATGCAACAAATGTTCTCCACAGTTCTATGTATGATGGAAATTCTTTGCCACTGCTTCTGCTTCTGTAGAAAACTAATAGTCAATGATTTAGAACACAGAACTCCAGACCACAGAACTTCAGACCAGACAGAACTCCAGACCACAGAACTCAAGATCATAGTGTTTTTCATGATATTAAGGACAAGTGGTTGGATACCAGGGTTCGTCTTTGATTTGAACGACCACATATAAAAGAAGTAGAGAATGTTCTTCAAATAAAAGAACATAGCTCTACTAATTGCACTTGAAGACTTGCTGTTCATGTCAGTGTTTCAGGAATATGAACATAGCAAGAAGATAGCTATCAATTTGATGAACATAGCTAGAAGACAGCTATAAATCACTGCATGTGCAAAATGAAAACCCAAGGAACCTAAACTGGAAATTTTGTCATAAGTTATGTACTAATTAATTGTCAATTGCTTCCATTTATACTGTATACTGATGAATCTACTTTCATCTGGGAATGTCATGATCCTCTCAGACAAACAAAAAGCTATGTCCTCACATGAGTTGAAAAGTGGTCTAATGTTGATGGTAGAACTTCCAAAAATGTTTTGTTGTGTAACTTGCACCACCCACAACAGTTAAAAAATAATACTGAAATTGCAGACAGTGCTATGTCAGAGTCCTTGCAAAATAAGACATACACAATACTGTCAACTAGCTCTGTCTTGAAAAGTCTTTGGAAAAGGATTAATATAAATATTTTGTTTATGATGACTGATACTGCGTTTTCACAAAATATTGCCATTTCCTTCTGGGACAGCTTTATAGTAAAGCAGTAGGGTTTCTATTTATTCACGCCTTAACAAATCGCAATTGTGAAATATTCAGGCAAGAGGCCATGCTGCGCCACCTCCCTCAACTCAAGTAGGAAAGGTTCTGATGGCCCCAGAAATTCCTGTGCTGTCCAGGAATATCTCTCTCAAACTCACTTCTTTCCAAAGACAGCAACACAGGATTTTCAGTGTTGTACCTTGTTGCAAATGCATGCCCCATCAATTACTCGGTGCGGATTGAGGGGTATGTTGATTTGACAGAAAAGTCCCTCATTAGTTAAAAGCAATCTCCACCCACATCTGACTTTGCAGCGACACGAAAATACGGGTGGATTTTCATTGATTGATTGATTTGTGATGTCCCTCCTGTGCGAATGCTGGTGATTAAGCGTAATTCACGCAGGAGAGTTTTCACGTCAAATGAACTGAGTGGTCGAGGAAGGGGGAGAAGGAGAAATGAGAAAAGATTTTCATTTCTGAATTAAATATTTAATTTCCATTACCCATCGTCTTATTCCAAATGAGAGAGGGGAGGAGAAGGAGAGAGAAATTGAAGAGTGGGAGAGATGAGAGAGAGATAGGAATCGAGATGCGCTCCTGATGGTGTCAGCCCCACTCTTACGTGGCAGTCTGGCCTGGCGGAGGTTGGATGCTACGCGGTAGAGCGGCGTTCTGGTCCATTTAAATGGCGTTGCGACCGCTTTCGGACGGAGTGACAAGCGTGTGGCGTGGCGGGTGTGGCGTGGCGGGATACCTGCGATGCGGCACTACTCGAAAGCTCTGACTGCCGCCTGCGCCGTGCGCTCAATGTTATATGCTCGGGGATGTTTTGAAAGTTTTTGAAAGTCGGTCTAGGCGGTCAATATGTTTGTCCCGAGCCTGATTTCTTCACGTCTGCGTCTTTCCGTGTCGGGTAGCCACGAGGCGAGAATTGTATTAAGGTTGAATTTTTAATAAATTAAAGTTGCTCATCACAGATTAGTGATTCTGGGTGCATCAACTCCTAAGGTCATTAGTCCCATAGTGCGTGTTTTCATCACAGGAGATAGTGACGATCTTCCCCTGCTGGATGGCAAGATCTCTGTTGGCTGATGGGGATTTTCTCTAATAAGCAGGGCACCGCCTTCGCCAGGACAAGCTCTTAGCTTCCGACTGGTCTCCACACAAGTATGATAGTGTAGTGCACGTGAGTGAGAATGTAAGTAAGGACTAAAGATAGGACAAGGAAGAGGAAGGAAAGATCATGTGGTCTGTGGCCTGTTTATTAGGATACTGCTCTGGCATTTGCCTGGTTCGATTGGGGTAACCACGAAAACATACCAACTGGGAGAGAGCTCAGGGCGCATCAACTGATCACTGCAGTCCCTCTGACCAGGAGAGTCCCGATGGTGTCAGGATTTTCAACACTAGCTTGTCAACTATGTCAATTTCAGTCGCGTCTGGAGGAGAATTCTAGTGACCGGCTGCTGTGATCGGTAGTTTTCCATAGTTTCTCCAATAAACACCAGGTGAATGCTGGAGCAGTACCCTAACAAACGGGCCACAGACTAGGCATGATTTTTCCTACTTCTTCCTTGCCATCCTCACCCCTTACACACACTTACATTAACATGCACTATAGATGCCGGGTGACCAGACGGAAGTTTAGAGCTTGCCCCAGCTGGGGCAGTGTCCCGCTGGTGGCAAATACCTTGTTGGGAAAAACCTCACTAGCCGACTGTAAGTTGGTGTTGGATCTTGCCATACAGCAGGGAAGACCACTGCCAACTCCCAAGCAAAAAATCATGCACTACACTTACGGGACTAGCAATCATTGTAGTTGATGCGCCTGGAATCACTAACAATCAGTCAACCAGGTTTGATCAGAAAAAAACACAAAAAAATCTAATTAGACCAGCTGGCCACTAGAATTCTCCAGACAGTGAATGAATCGGACACTAGCTGAATAGATGGTGTGTCGGAAATCTTGCCATCATCGAGCTTCGAATCCTAGGTCCTCTCAGTCAGAGTCACTGCAGTGACATCAATTGACCTTTGCTGGTGAACAAGCTGGAGGAACTTGCAAAGTGGAAGGAGGAGGTGGAGCCAAAAAGTGGACTGAGCAGAGGTAATAGACATTACTAGGTGGCGGATTTTCATGTCCTAAAACATCACCAAAAATTATCAATAAAATGCTCATAAAATGTTTTTAAAATGCCCTAAAAGCAAAGAAAAATGATGTAAAAAATGTGATCAAAACCAATTCAGATGAACAACTTAAGCTGTTCAATATGTTTCTGATGTAATCGAGGCATCTTCTATTCATTCAAGAGAATTCAGCTTTCAATCTTTTGGTTTGGTCTGTTCTTTAAGAGGGAGGCCCTGTATTTACTTATCTCAAAATCAGCTGAACTGCAAATGACGAGGACAGGCATCACAGGAATATTAGATTACATGTTCACAATGACTGACAACTTCTTATCGAAGAAATCAAATAGGCTACTAGGTGTACATACTCAGGAATTCAATGGAAAACATTTATTCCACCTCGTAAATATTATTTGAAGCAAATACCATGTAAAAGACATTAGAATCAATGAAATCAGTGAAAAATGCATTAAAAATGACATGAAAAGGTAAAAAATGACTTACTAGCTGAAATCTACGAAAAATGCAAAAAAAATTATGTTTAAAAATGGGTCATTTCCTTTTGTCATAACATAAAATTAATTTCTATACTAAACAGCATTTTTCTAAAGAGAAAAGAAAAGAAATGACATTTCATTAAATCTGTCCCCTAGACATTACGGAAAGAGCAGATGAAGCCTGTGGAGCCTGTTGAGAGAGAGGAACTGATGGAGTGGGAGTTGTCGGCAGGATGGCCATCACAGGCTGGATAGGGCGTACGAGGTGAAAATAAAAGGGACAAACCTGAGTAATCAGCCAGTAATAAAATTGATTGTATTGCAGGGTGTTTTCCTGGAATTTTCCTTAATTGTCATTTGATCAAGTGTAATATTCTGCCAATATTCGTACTCACTAGTCCAGAGTTATATTTTGTTTTTATGTGTAATTAAACATAAATTATATTTATTTGATTTTAAAGTATTAAAAAGTGTTAAATATTAAATACTGAACCTCCAATATTTTTTTAATTTCTATCCCAAATTTTCAATTTATGTTTATTTTAATATAAATAAGAAAGTAACATTAAGAAAGTTGGGAAAATACTTAGTGGCCTTGTATGTTCCAATTGTTTATTCATATTCTTTTTAATTTTTAAAAATATTTGTATACAGAGTTTGGCGTGAACAAAGAGATCGAGTTGTAGGATTTCCTGGCCGCTATCATGCTTGGGATTTAAATCATGGAGGATGGTTGTACAACTCTAATTATTCCTGTGAACTCTCTATGGTCCTGACAGGTGATTGCTTAATTATGAATTACTTTTGCAGTTAATTTATATTGAGATATTTATCAGTCAGTTCACTCTCAAGAGTTACCACTTATGCCCCTTCTCCTTAGGTTTACCAATGCATATGTCCTGTTGGTCTCATTCCTGTATTATCCATAGTCCTCTGAAATTCCTCATCCATCTCTACTCCGAAGTGTGAATTTTTGTCTCTGCAAAAAAAAGTATTTACATGAAGATCAGTAGGAGGTATTCTCTCTTTGTATTGTTCTTTTGTAATGGAACTTTGTCTAACAAGCATTAAAAGTAATTTTTTGGGCTGTTTATAGGTGCAGCATTTTTTCACAAGTACTATACATATTTATATACATATTGGTTACCTCAAGCTGTGAGAGACAAAGTCGATGAGTATATGAATTGTGAGGACATTGCCATGAATTTTCTGGTCTCTCACATCACTCGGAAACCACCAGTGAAGGTAAATGGTATTTTGATGATACTTTTATCAGGTGATTCTTTGTTCAAATGCAGCTGAGTGAAAATGTTCTAATGCCCTGACATATTTCTTCTGTCTTTAGGTAACATCAAGATGGACATTTCGTTGCCCAGGCTGCCCTGTATCCCTCTCAGAAGATGACACTCATTTCCAGGAGAGGCATAAGTGCATCAACTTCTTTACAGAGGTAATCCAATGACTTTTGTATGTTTTTTATGTGATGTAATGCAGTAAAATCTTAGTATAAAGTTTTCCATAAAAGGGATAAAATAATTTTATTTTACCTTTATTTTGAAAAGTATGCTACACTGAAAATGCAATTTTAGCAAAAAAGTCCTAATTGTGCATCAAACCCACAGATATCTGTAAAGTGAAATGTAAACCTATCCTTACTTAGCACAATCTATATAAACCCTAGGCAATCTGGGTGGCTAAATATATTTAGTAACTTTATCAATAGAATTGTGTTCATGGAGCACCAAAGAAGAAGGGGTGGATTGTAAATATGCTAGATTTTAAAAGTATATTTTCAATATAATGGTTATTTAAACAGCAAAAAGGTTTTAAAGATATTGAAACTACAACCAAAAATTTTTTTAAATCATGTTTATGGTCGTATATTTTAGGTCATACATGCTTGCAAATTTCTAACATATTTAGGTCATAAACATCCAGACCTTAATAATGACTAATGAAACTGAATACTTCCTTTTTTTAAAAATGAAGTTTCCTTCGTTTTTCTGTATAAAATCTGTGCAATATGATCAAAATGTTGCTGATGGCACCATGGAAACTTGGCATTGCCAAGATGTTGCAAAATAAATATTACTGAAAATGTAAGGTCTATAGCAAATGATATAGAAATGATAATATAAAAAAAACTGTTTAAAAACACATTTTATACACTTTTTTATGTATATTGCCCTTATATTTTACTGATACTACTGTATAATGAAGAAGACCTATGTAACAACAGTGAAATATTTTTGCTTTGTAATACAGGGAACTTTAATTAATTTAATTTATTTAACATCAAAAAACAGTAAAACTTACATGTGGCATATGGGGGAAAAGTATAATCTCTACACATTTTCTTGAACCTTAGAATTATGCTCTTTTACTTTGTATCCTATTGATTAGTTAGTTTTGGTTGGTAATTGAATGAGGTAGCATTAAATCTCGTTGATAACATTTGAAAACTAGGATTTTTCACCCCTGAGCAGTAGAAAATGTCTTTGCATTAGCAAAAAAAAGTTACGTAGGGATTTCAAATGTGTAAGTGTAACTGAAAAAAAAGACCATTTAACTGAAAGTTCACGAATTGAGTTTATAACTTTAAGTATTTTGCTAACATATTTCCGCTGTGTTTTGATTCAAGCATCTGCCTTAATATTGTTTTAAAATTGTAAATATCTGTGGTCATTAGAGAGAGAATGTATTATTTGTATCAAACAATAGAAGAGTAAAGAGTGAATGAGAAGCCTCAATCAAATGAATTTAACCAGAGTACATGTTTAATTTTGTTTTCATGTGCAGGCCTAAATTTCTTTCTTAATTTGTTGTGTGTATTTCCATGTCTGGCCCATCAGTTTGCTCAGTCCATATAAAAGTTTTCCCTAATTGATTGTTTGGGAAGAGAAGAAAGTTAACAGTATCTCTCATTTGTTAACTGTGCAATAAATTGATTGCAAAATAAATTGCAACCAATTATGATGTTTAAGAAAACGACCTGATCAAATGCAAATAGTGCTAGATTTATGGCAGATCTTTACATTTTTTTTAACCATCTCTTTTTTAAATCATCCTTATCAAAATATCCAGCAATCTCCTCAATTAATTTTTCATATTTCTTTTTGATAATTTCATACCTCATTCAATTTTCTTTTCTCTTTTTGATAATTTCAAATAAAAGTGTTTTCTTTCCAACATGTTGAAGATTTTAGTTTCAAATTGTATTTACTCTTTCTCATATGTCACATTGTTTTGTAGACCCAGTCTCAATTGTCTCTACTGTTCCTCACTTTACATTATTAATTAATTAATGTCTACATGTCTGCTCTAAATGAAATCACTGTGATGTGCAAATAGTTTCACACTTGTTTCCTGAGACCCATGTGCTTGTTTCAGGTTTTTGGATACATGCCTTTGCTGAATACACAATTTCGAGCTGACTCCATTCTTTTTAAAACACGAATACCTCACGACAAACAGAAATGTTTCAAATTCATCTGAATGTTTGATGAGCCAGGACGCTTTTCTTTGAAATCAGGAATACTAGGGGAGCTGCTTGCAGCAACTTTAGCAATTCAGATTTCAGTTACAGTGACATTCTGAAAAGGACGACACTGAAACTGAACCTTCAGTGAGTGCAGAAACTCGTGTTATTAAATTGAACTTCACAAGGAGACGGCAGCTGAAAAACTGAAAGACTTGAGCTGAAATTTCTGTGTGAGTGTTGGATATGACAGAGTTAATTTCTTACGAAGGCTGAGAGATTGAGCAAAATAAATTGTGTGAATGTTGCGAGCACTGACAGTGGAGCAGTGCAGATGCCAAAGTTTGTGTGTTAAGGAAGAATGGTTATTATGAGATTTTTCTAATTTGATCAGATGTGGCTTTTCAATCTCTTCATAGCTACAAAAATGGATTTTAAATTCAGTTAAGCTTGTGAATTTAATGAATATTTGAAAGAAATGTATTTATCTTTAAGGAATAAAGGTATGATTGGAGCCATCTTTACAAAAGTACCTCCCACGACCAAAGCTTGCACAAGGCTTGGAAATTGAATTTGAAAACAATTTTAATTTTTCAAAGAAAAATAGTTCAGGTTGATAAATATTAATGCTAGAAATTTTAGGCTCTTAAGATGGCTCTGGGTGTGATAAAATGATATTACCATATGCAGGGTTAAACTGTGTGCTATAAACCACATTGATCTTGTACTTATGTGAGATTGAGTGAGATGAGTAGGTTGTATTTTAATTTGCATTGTCTACGGAAACATAACCATTGTGTCACAGAACATTAATATGAATTATATTAAGAGAACATTATGTACAGTTTTACCTTCCAATTTACATTCTTATTAGTCATATCTGAATACAGGAAAGTATAATGAATACAAAATTTAAGAATATTATTACATTTTTTTGTCTGATAATTTTTATCTTTAATGGAAACCTATTTCTTTTGAAATTTCATTTCAAAATACAAATTTCACACAGTTTTTTAATAATTTTATACTGCTTTAATGTATTTTTGTTACAAAACATTAGCATGATTTGTAACTATTTGTGAAAAAATAACGGTAAATGCAGACATTTATGGTCACAAGGACTGAGTTAATTGTGACCAATTTGGGATCTCATTTCCCATCTTCATTGAATTTTAACTTGCAACCTTAGTATTCTTAGGTCTTTCTTGTCACTTTGTTATAATCTTTATATGAATCTTCTAGTTACATTTCACTTTCGAAACATCATTTTTACCTTGTTTCTAGGAGAGAAAAATCACATTGTGAGTTGAAAGTTAGGAACATTATCAGTATATGTCTTTGTCCTCTCCTAATGAAAGTTCTCCTGTAAGCATTTGGGCTGAGAGTGGAAATGGTGCAGTTGCATTCTGTAGTTGCCATCCTCTGCTGGCTTTCTCATCTGGCTCTTAGAAATGACAAAAAGTAAAAAAATGTTTCAAGTCTCAATTCTTTTCCTCCATGCATCTTTATCCATTTATTTATCCATTTACCTCCCATACTTTTCTTCACCTTTTTTTTTTTTTTTTTTCCCTTTCTTCTCAAATTGTCCATGAACTTGTACTTTCCTTTAACTTCTGCCTTGTTTCCTTTAACATGTCTCTGACAACAGCTTACATCTTGTTGCTTTCTGTCCTGTTAGTTCTGATCTTAGGTCCATATGCTGGAGTCAATATTTTCACATGTTCCATTTACATTAGGAGAATATTCTTTGCATGTAATAATATTTTGATTTTTTTGGATGAGCTCATGTCGTTTAATTTATAGGCGATTCTTTCACTTCGATTCGTTTCTTCTTGTCACTTTCAAATACTTCTGGCAAATAACATTCTTTTGGGTTAAGTCAAATTTGCATTCTTTGAAATTCAGAATTAATGTATCTAATCTATACATGATCATGAGTATTGAAGCTGTAGTGTGCATTCTGAGAGGTACATTTTTTGGTTTTATCACAAAAAGGTTTCCAGGACAGTTACAGAATATAAATATTTAATTATTTAATGCAACCCAGAAATGTGTTGAATGTTATTACTTAATTGAAGTTACCAACTGTAATATGTTTCTTTACCTTTATTTGTGTTGGTGATAGGTTGTCATTTTTAAAAGGCCAAGCCTTGTTGCTGCAGTTGTATATTTTCATATTGATTTCAAAATTACATCTTGTCTCTTTTATTTGGTTCGAGAGACTGAATAAGAGTGATTGTTGTATAGATTCTTTCCAATATATTATACTTTCCATAATATTCTGGAGAAAACAAGAAACTTTGTCTTGTAATAAGTAATAATTAAGTGTGCAAAACAAGTTTTCTAATTTGTTGAACTTGTATGCAATATGTGCATATGCAACTAAGTGTGCAACATTTTACTCTCAACTTTAGATTTTTTGTACATAAACTTTCTGTTTTATATGTATGTTAAAGATAATAACTTATTGTTTTTGAATTTTATGCTGTATTTTTATTGAAAAGGGAGACTGATGCAATTAATTGTACATTGTGTATATGTAGTATGTATCATTATTTAATCTGCATTTCCATTTGTGCCATATGTTTGCACATCATTTTAATTAGCCAGACAAGAAAACTTGTGAATTGAGAGGTATGTTTGAATTTAATCAGAAGAACTTGCCAGAGATAATACCATGACAAAATTGTCTTGTGAAGATATGTAAGAATTACAGTTTTTCTAGTCTCATAAATCATGTTAATAATCAATATGTAATGCAGAGACCAATATAATGCATTTGTGATCAGTTCCATTTAAACAGAATAGAAAAGATCCAGAGTATTTCCTTGTTTAATTTAAAACTATTAGCATCTATTCTTTTTTAATGGAACATTGTTACCTTTTTAAGGCCATCAATGCACTTGTATATTCTTACAAGCATGTACATTTGAATCGAATGATAAATGTGTGTATTTTATAGTTTCAATCTGCAGTTTCATTGTTTTTGTTTTTCACAAAGACCCTAAGGATACTTTTGTTCTTTACACCATTATCAGTTATTCTATGAAATTCTATAAATCCATCAAAATTGTAAATGGCAACAATATTTTCAGCGATCGGTTTTGTTTATTGCCACCGGATGCAAAGATGTGGCTTATAGCATTCTGGAAACATGTTCCAGTGACAAAATGAGAGGACAGAAAGAAAAGAGGACTTTAAACAACTCTACCAAGACACCTGCCTAAATACGTGCATGCTTCATGTTTGCTTCTACAAGAATGCACCACATAGCACTATTCAGGCATGGGTGAACACAATATTTTTAAGAGAATACAGCTCTATGTAATTATTTTTACTTGATTTTGTATTTCATAGTTTTTTTCTACTTTTAATGTAGTAAGTAAAATTAATTTAAATATTTGATTTTTAAAACAAAAAGTTAATGTAGTGGATTTCCTATACTTCTACATATCATGGAAAAAATGTACTGTAATTTAGCAGGCAAAAGTGCTCATTTTTCAACAGAAAAACTGGTTTTGGGGGTTCCTGAAACCAAAAATGTCAAGTTTTCTTATGTAGTAGTAAATTATTTTTTCAAATAAGTTGTGCAGCCAGAATCCACATATTGAGAGTTCTTAATTCCAAAAAAAGTGCTTTTTGACAAAGAGTCTGTCAGTCCGTCAGTGAATGACTCAATGTTTGATCAGGATTTTTCAACAAAATTGGTGATCTGGCAACCCCTTGAATTTGAGATGGATATTTTAAATTTTTTAGGATACTTTACAAGAAGTTCAAATGACATTTTCAAAATTTTCTCAAAAGTAACTCCAAGACGTATTGGTCGAAAATTGCAATAAAAAACTTTTTTAATGAAACTTAAAAAAGGTATTGATCTAATTTCCATTGAAACCTCTGAATTTTAAAAATATTTCAAAAGTTGAATATTGTGTTGACTCCTATACCAACTCAATTGTTGAGGATATATATTTTTACTTTCTCGCCCTTAAGTACGTAAGAAGAGAAACTATTGTAGTCTTGCGCTGGTAAACGGTGTATTCTCGACCCAAAACCCTTATTGCCGGGCCCTGGTAACGAAAAAGTGGATAAATCTTGTCCATACAGTAAATTACTTCCTTTAACACATTGTGTAGTCAGAATCTATGTTTTGTGGGTCCTTGATATCGACGGCGAAACATCTGTCGGCGTCCGCCCGCCCGTCCGTGTTTCTCTGTGGTCAACACTAGAACCAAAAGCTTTCAACCGATTTTCTCAAAAAATGTTGTTTCCCAATTCATCTTGATGTCGCGGCACTTAAAAATTTTCTCGAAAATGGCACCAAGTTTTTTTTATTAAACTTTGTCTTCGGCTAACGTAATTGAGTGAATGGTGTGGGTCTCATTCCCTTGAGTGAATGGTGTTAGGTCTCATTTTAGTTGAAGTCGCTAATTTTTGGAAAATTGCCAAACTTTGGCGTATTCCTACAACTAAAATATTGAGTTTTCCCCTTAATGATATACTCCCAAGTTCGCGGGTTCAGACCCGATTGAAGCCGTGGATTATTAAGGGCGGAAAATCCTTTGTGCGCCTTCCTTCGGAGAAGTAAAGCCGTCAGTCCTATGTTGTAGATTTACTGCATGTAAAAGATCGAGTCTAAATGAAGCCACTGAACAAAATTCAAAACGCCTGTTTCATCGCCCGAGTGATGCGTACTTTCTCTGCGTGGTCAGGCGGAAGAGCCAGTACTAATGGCCTGAGCCTCGCTACAGAAAAGGGCTATAAGGCGTCATTGAATTGAATTAATTCTTCAGTCTTAATAACAAACTTAATTATTCAAAGACATCTTGAAATAAGGTCATGTAGAAATTTTTGAAAATTTGAGTATTTTTCACGTAATTTTGCGTGAAATATACGCAATTTTTGTATTTATAAACACTTTTTTGTTAAATTTGGCTCTAAATTTTTCTTAAAGCTTTCTCCTTGTATATATTGAAGGGCGGTAAAAAAAAGTGGTGCTATTCTCACTGCCGGCGAACTCTATTTTCGGAATTTGAAAATTTTAACATTTAAAAGTTACTAAATTGTAGGTAGAAATGTTTGCTTTAAACAAAATCTGTTATAAAAATACAGATCTTTAAAAAAAGGTCGTGTAAAATTTTTTGAAACGTGTAGTTTTTGCTTGAAATGTATGCAAATAACAAAAAAAGAAAAACATTTTCTCAAAAACTCTCCAAATTTTTTCTTCAACGTTTTTCTACGGATAGGGCAGGGATGCTTAAGAGAGTGGCACAAGTCTAATTTTCGATGAACTCTCCTTATTTAAGAAAATTGCAAAAACTTAACAAGTGAAAACTACAATATTGAAGATGCATATTTTCACCTTAAACAAAATTTGTTCTAAAAATCATGTTATAAAAGGTTAGCTAGAAAGTTTTGAAAAAATAGTAGTTTTCCCGTTATTTCTGCGTGAAATTAATGAAATATACCTGGTTGTATCACCAAGCATGGGCTGCGAGAAAAATTCTCAGAGAACAGGAATAGATCAAAGGGATATCAAACATCATTAATATTATTTTAATTATACTTTACTGTTGAAAATCCCGGTATTAATTCGATTTTTACTCTATTCCACAATTTGTATTTTCAATGTATTGCTATATTTTCTTTCAAACAATCCGCAAACCTTAATTGAAATTAGCCTAATTAGGTTTCCTCTCTTAAAAATACCGTTTAAATGTAATAAAGAAAAATTGAAAGAATATGTACGATAATTTTATTATCGTTATATAGTTAATTAGTAATATAGGTATTTATTCATGAGGAATTACGTCATCTTTCACGCGACGGTGCCATTCATTGCTGCGATATGGCAGTTTGAGAAGTTATTCCGAGAATTTCATTATTGGACGGTGGCATGGATAGGAGAGGGGGATATGAAATGGAGACTTAATTTACTTACCATTAATGTTACAATGTCGCTACGTTCAGTGAAATAGTTACTACATTAAATCCGAGAAGGATATAAATACAGATATGTATAAGATTGACGTTACGTTATGATACCGTAGTTTCGTTTGTATTCATAAGGCGAAAAAAAAAAAAAAAAATTGGATGGCCATTAGTTCTGGATATTCAATTTATGTGAAATTACCCTTTCTTGTCTGTATAATGTGCTGCAAATATTGTTAACAGTTTAAGATCATTCTTGCTTGTTTCTTTTGTATTAGTAAGAAAGGGCAACTGTTCCTGACTATCGAAATAATAATTGAAGATATGCACAACAAGCTCTTTGTTTGAATTTGTTTGGACTTTTTAAGTGATGTCTGAAGTGAGGCAGAAATTGCAACATTATAATATTACGTAACCGTTCCCAATAATGCGAAAGTATGCGCTGCTGCATCATCTTTATTTTTTACATGAAATCTGTTCTTCATTAAATTTTTCAATAATGTAAGGTAAAATTTGTTGAAGCGTGTGGTTTTTGTGTAATGTCGAGTGACCATTGCGAATAATATAAAAAAGCCTGTGGTACAGTAGCTGATCTAGTTGTCTACCACCGGCTTAGGTGGCACAGGACATCAATGGATGTCACTGCAGGGCCTCTGACTAGAAGGACCTAGGGTTCGAGTCCCGAACTTGGCAGGCTTTTCGACACTAGCTGCCTAGCTCTTCTCGCTTTCACGTCGAGAAGGACAATGTTATTCTTATGGAAGAAATTCATGCACTGTTTGCCAAGTCGATTGCCGAACAAGTAAATAGGAAAATTATAGTCTTGTAGAGAAATTTACGAAGAACACGATGGTAATCATGAAACATTTTTCATTCAGTTGCTTTAAAAAAATAATGAAAACGCTGAACTTCTCCGAAACTGTCTTAAGACCCGTCCTATAACGCGTGAAAAGGAACGCAAAAATCTCAAAACTTTCTCTCAAAGCACAGGTTATTGTAATTTTTTTCTATTCCTATGCTATAGTTATTTAATTAAAATTACTTTTTACCATTTTATTTGGGTGTACCCTTATAAATATTTCTCGAAGTGGACGGCCAGCCTAAAGGTGACCTTGCTGTAAGTTCCCTTCGTGACACTCCAAGTGCCTGTCATGGGGTAATGTCAATGCTTACTTTTATAGTCTTAGAAGGTACAACAACTTTTACAATAAATCTACTTAGTAGCAACGACTAGAGAGTGGAATAGCCTTCCAGTAAATGTTAGGAAATCTAAAACTCTGCGATCATTCAAAAAACATTTAAATACTATTTTTCTGAGCTGATATTGTATGATGTGAAAGTGTGTACTAAATGTGTTTAGAATGGTAAGGTAAATGTAATTTTTTATATCGCTTTTTAACAGTTTTTCTCCATTTCTTGTATTTTCTTAAGTTAGTTCTTAAGTGAGTTCAAAATTGTAAGTTAAATGTAAATTTTATAGGGCTTTTTAACAGTTTTGTTCTTTTCTTTGTTTTCTTAAGTTAGTTCTTAATTTAATTAACAATAGTATAATTAGTCTAAATTAAGTATATTATAGGGTTAGAAGTTTTTTTTTGGTGTTACCTACCAGTATTTTTCTAATTCATTATTGTCTAACTTTGTCATGGCTCTGACTGAATGCGTCTTTTCCCTTGGTACATGATGTTGTAATCTAAAATCGGCCTAAGCCGTCGTCCTGCCGGTGGTTGTGTGCATTCTCATATTGCTTTTATGATTCATGAATGTATTTGAGATTTTGTCAACATTTGATACGTATTGCTAAATTAATATCACTCAGAATTTATATTTTCAGGCAAACCTTTAGAGTTTTCCAGAGTCAGTAATGTTTGTTTGTTTTTAAAATTATCTTAAATATATTTTTTGTTGCTCAATGTTGAAGAGCATGCACACTTCCTTTGTTTTCCCAGGTTTTCCCCGGTCGCTTAAGGCAAATGCTGGGACGTTGTATTTTTGTTGCGTTTGTGAGCCCAGGGGCATGACATCTGTAAGTTGTATTATTTACTTATTACTAAGTATTATTATTTACTTGTTTTTATTTACTAAATGTATCTCTTAATTCAATTCTTATTTATAAATTTATGTATTACGTGGTTAGGCGGAAGAGCGGGCCTGATGACCCGAGTCTCGCCACATAAATAAAGTCATTATTATTATTATTATGGATTTTGAAATGGTGTTTTTTCATACTGTTATGTTTTGTAAATTTTCTAATCCATTTGGCGGGAATATTTATATGTTCCGCAACCATGAAGTGATGTGAAAAAAAAATCAAAGCTTCTGTAGACTCACGTATCGGATACAAGACGGGCTAATTTAGAATTTACTAAAATATAATAAATCGATTTTGTCCCTCGGGACGCCCACGTATATTTGTGAATATCTATGTGTTTGAAAAAGCTATTTGTGATTTTTAATTCATTGTAGGTCGCAAAGTTGATTAGTGTTTTAGCATTTTCGTTCAGTGTTCTTTCGCCAATACATCCTATTATATTGTCTATATGCTGCTTACCAATTCTTGCATTAAAGTCTCCTGCTACGATAATGTAGTCTCTCTTGTTCACAGAATTAAGATGTTGCTGCAATGTATCAAAAAATTTATGCTTTCTTCGACTTTCCCCTCTTTAGGTGCATATATCCTTAATATTGTCAGCCGACCTCTAGTAGTTTTCAATCGTATATTTATTATTCTTTCAGATATGAAGTTGTAGCTATGAATTTTATTTTTCCAGTTCCTTTGTGCATAAATGCTACATCAGTGGCTGCTCTTGTATTTCGTTGGACCCCACTATGAAATAATAGTTTCGCAAATCAGCAGAACCTTTCACTATAATCACTAAAAAGCCTACATTGGGTCACTCAAGTAACCTAGTAGTATTACTTGACCTGTGACTTGTTATGACAATATCACACCAAAAATTAGGAATGGTTTTATATGTCCTAACTGCCCTACAGGAGTGGGTTCGTCTTTTAACCTGCTTTTTATAATAAAAGAAACATATGCAAGTAAATCTTTTAACTATGAACAGAGTTCTAGATATATTCTGTGGAATATTTGAATACAGTTTTATCTAGCATTTACACATTGCATTGAAAAATTCAGTCACCTGCTCTACCTTTAGCAATTACGTGATTACCTAACAACTGCAGTTGCATTTTAACACTCGCATAAACACTTTACATTGAAACAAATTGGCTGATTTAATTTTTAAATTTAATATTTCCTCTGCCCTTCTAGTATTAATTCAACGTAACCCGTTCCAAATTTATAAAAGAATATGTGCGCCAGGAAAAGATTACGTTAATTCAATTACTAAAATTACTCTTCAACTGCTATTTCCATTAAATTAATATCCGGCTAACTGGGTCGATGAGTCTTATAAGAAATAATCGCTATTGCCTATTAATAGCCGATTATTTGATCTGTCATCTGTACAGAGTGGCTGAGGAATCTGAAAAACAAATATACATTTCTAGCTACTCATTTGCTGGAATTGGCTAAATGAAAATCATCTTTCCTATTCACAGAAACTTGTAAGTTTATTCAATGTTCCTTGTTAACAATACGAAACTTTTGGTCATGACCAGTCTCAAACCTTATATCGCAGTACCCGTCTTCGCGTGCTCTCGACCGATGTCGCCGCGTAGAACCATTTTCAATCTTTCCCGGTGTCGATGGCTCCAGGTCCAAATACCATTTTCTTTTCTTCCGTTCTGGCACAAGTGTACTCAAGTCACTGATCCTCACCGCCTCATAAGTTGATAAGACTTAATTAATTCTCCTTTTAAAAGTTCCCAGTTCTTTCTACGCGTATACTTAAAATATTAAAGTTCAGCAAACTATATCTGCATCAAATACTCCCAGCCCTGTTGCCGACAAATTCACCTAAGTTCACAATTCTAACTTCTGCACTCGAAATATTTCCAAGTTCCAATTTCTGCACCTTCCATCAATATTCTAAGTCCGACAATCAAACGCTCCAAAATAAATGTTCACAATTCCCAAACTCCCAACATTAATTGTCTACACACGATCCGCACAGCACCACGGCATAAGTCGGAATGAATCCATATTCCCGTCTTTCAGCCCTTCCAAACTCGGTCCGTCATTCTACTGTTTCTTGTTAGAAAAAATTCCATGCCTAGCCAATCCCTGAAATACTTACAAATTCAACTAGCCGCGCCCCAGACTGTCATTGCTTTCTTGGCCAATCCCCAAACAGTTTACTTTGTCAACTAGCCGCGCCCCGTGGTTCAAAGCAATGAAGTTTTTTGACCTTGACGACAACTCGTCTACCGTTGCTGTGCCGCCATATTTACAAATGTCTATCCTTACAATTCACCCTATTAACAATAAATGTTACGCCATACAAGGAGCCACATATTGTTATGTCATAACAAAATTATATTCCCCTTCAATTCACAAAAAACATAATAAAAGGCCTGTACACAAGACAATAATACATGGAAACACAAAATACTGAAACAGAATCAAATACCAAAATACCCTTCACATACACTTTCAAAGAAATTGTCACTTGAATAGTAGATGAAATATATACAAGATGTTTTACTTTCACGTAGATTATTACTTTATACAATTTAGCCAGCAAAGAAAAAAAAATGCTATGCAATGAACGTACAATCAATAACTCTTTTACTAATTATTGGTTTTGAACAATTTGAAAACAATTAAACAATAAATTGAAAACACACTAATAGAACAAATATTATCGTTAATAGAAAAATGAAAAAATAGGTTTTTACAATTCTTTACAGAAATTAGCTTCCTGATTTCCTTTTACGACTGCAGTATTGTAAAAGATTACGTTTAAATGATCTTAATATAATTACTCGACTATCTACGCCTGTAAGTGAGGTGAATTCTATCTCTGTAGAATAATTCTCGCTTCTTTAAACAGTTTTTTTTTAGAATTTCTAGTGAAGTTTTCTGACTTACAACACGTCGTCTCGAAGAAATATTTCCACAGCTCGGAGCGGCGACGGCGACCCAGATCCTTTCAAGGTTATTGCAACCCCTTGCTTCGGAGAACACGCCCTCTGCTGAATCGCTACCACAGTCCTTCGAATTTTATAGAATATGACTGCAATATCTCCGCGTAATGAATTTCTTACGTGGTAAGCCAAGACGAAAGACAAATAAGAAGCTGGAAATAGAAAGAAACATTTCCTATAGCACATGCTTTCTACTTTAGTATAGGTCTTTCCTTCGTTACATACGTTATTCATACATACGTTTTCACTTCTTATAGTTTTTCCTTCGTTAACTATTAATTTGTTAATACAAAACCAATTTGAAACTTCTGAAATTGTACTATTTATTGTTTCTTTTTTGCAAAGAACATTCGTGTCATCGGCAAATAGAACTGTTCTTCCATTTTTAATAGATGAGGGCATATCGTTTACGTACAACAGAAAGAGGTTAGGACCTAAGATCGAACCTTGTGGGACCCCATGTTCAATTGGCAAAGAATTGAAGAGATAAGTAAATAATGTACTTTCGTGCCAGTACGGTATTTCTACTCGTTGAGATCGATGTTTAAGGTACGAGGTTATCCAATCTAGGGCAATACCACGAATTCCATACGAAAGTAATTTTGAGAGCAAGATGTTATGGTTAATAACGTCAAAAGCTTTCGAAAGATCTAAAAAAATCCCAATGGGTTCTTCATTTTGGTCCATTGATGAAGCAACATCTTTAAGGAAAGAAAAAATGGCAGTTTCCGTAGATTTTGATTTCCTGAAACCGTGTTGCGAGTCTGAAAACGCTTCGTTTTTCCTGAGAAAGGTTTCCATTCGCGTATAGAAAAGCCTCTTTAATATTTTTGAGAAAACTGACAAAAGAGAAATTGGCCGGTAATTTTGAATTTTAATTTTTGTTTCCTTTTTTAAAAAGTGGCTTAATTTTTGCTGTTTTGAAAGTATCTGGAAATATTCCTGTGCACAAGGAAGCATTGAAAATGTGAGTTAATGGGTGTATAATGGCAGGTGCACACGTTTTTAATAAACAATCCGGAAATTCATCTAAACCTGATGAATATTTATTTTTTAATTTACTGACTATTCTGAGGATTTCGTTTGAAGAAGTTTCGTAAATAAACATCGTGCCGAAATTTTTTTGGGAAGCATATGATGTTGAATTTTGTGGTTTTAGTCCCTTCGTGAGATCAACCGCAATTCCTTTTTTTTTTGTTTTTTTTCCTTTTTTGATGACGTGGTCGAATTTTTAACGATGTTCCACATTGCATTCGTTTTGTTTTTAGCGTTCAAAATATTCTCATTATTTTTGCCTGAACTATTATTTTCCTTAAAATTCTTTTATATTCTCGGAAGTAGACGTGGAAACCGGGTGATACGTTATGATGTTTAAAATAAATGATTTTTTTTACTTTTTTTTCTCTTTTTAAAAGAAAATATGCGTTAAAGAGAAATGAATGCTTTGAGAAAAATAAATTATAGTTTTCATTTGTCTCAATAGCATTATAAACTGCTTGTGTCAATAGCGTTATAAACAGTTTTAATAAATCATCTGACCTTTACATTTATGAGCGTATATTTGAGGCGAAAATTTGCAGCTATTCTCAAGAAAATTTCAAAATTTTAAAGGGGCTCTACGTAGAGAAACACAAAAAAGTAAAAATAATGTTGCACAGGAAGTCTAAATAGAATGTTCGATTAATCTGGTGGAAGAAAACGCTTTTAAATTAGTGGGATGTTTGGGGAGTTTAAATATTTTAGGAAAAGTTTAAAGGGGAGTACCTTTTAAATAATAAGAATGTATTTTGCCCATAAAAAAGGTACCCTCTCCCTCACAAAAATTGGCCGCAAAATTCTATATAGATTCAGTGGTGAGTTGTAGTTGACATTTACATAATTGAAATGATTGAAGGCGTTGTCATTGTCAACAATAGTATTTATTTCACAAATAGCAGCTTTCGATGGCTTATCCAACATCATCAGTTTTCTGATTCAAGGAAAATATAAAATTAGAATTAACATAGTTACCTAATTTAAAAAAACCACATCTTAATAAATGAAAGGAGAAGAATTAAAGAAAAGAAAAAGACGGAATGAAAGAAAGAAGGGGGGACGGAGAGTTATGTCTTCATGTAATATAGTAGTTTTTTAAATTTAAGCAAGAAATGAATGAAAATATAGTACATGTACAATTTTGAGAGAGAAAATACGAAAAGTAAGTTGAGTCGTTTCTTACCTGCTGTCTGGGAGTCACAAAAACGACTGCGCGAGCTCGGGCGTGCCTCGGAAGCTTAAGTACCGGCCGTGTGGGGTGGAGGAGGAGGGTTAATGGCCTGAGTGCGTTGTGCTGTGTTGTGTCACCCCCGAAGAGTGTGGTGTGAGGGTGGTGTCAAAAAAGTAATTTTAGCAGAGGAGAGGGGTTGTAGTTTATGTTTACATTCAGTAGGTTACTATTGAGATGAATGTGAAGGTTTTCCTATGTTAATCTGGTATGATATTGATTTTCTATTTCCGGTATGTGAATGTCTGTGTGTGGATTGAATGTGTGACCTGTCTGAAGTAAATGATTGGCATAGTGAGATTTGCAGGTGTTGTTTCCAAGCGTGTATATGTTCTTTTATCCTTGTATTGAAAGTTCTGCGTGTTTGACCAATGTATTTTGCTCCGCAATCGTGGCAATGTAGTACGTAGACACCGCTTTTTCCCATAAGATCTGTGTGTGTTTTAGGAGATAAGATTTTCCTGAGAGAATTTTGTTTTGAATGTAACTTTGATACCGACTTTGTGTATATTGTGTGCGAGTTTTTCTGAAAGTTTTCCAAAATATGGTGAGCAAGTGTACTTGTCTGATGTTAGTGTTACGTTAGAGAGTGTAGTGTACATTTTCAGTTTTCGTTTGTGAATTTTGCGACGTAATATGTTGTTGACAAGAGCTGTGTTGTAACCGTTTGCCATAGCAATGTGTTGAATAGTGTGCAGTTCTTGCAGAAAATGAGATTTAGTGAGAGGCAGGCTTAGTAATCTGTGTAACATGTAGTGGAAGGCGGCGTGTTTGTGTTGAATAGGGTGTTGTGAAGAGTTGTGGATTACAGTGTCTGTGTACGTCGGTTTTCTGAAAATATTGAATGCATGTTTGTTTTCAGATATGCTGATATTGAGGTCTAGGAAATTGATAGATTTGTCTTCATTCTGTAGTTCTGTAGTGAATTTTATAGTAGGATGTATGTTGTTGAGGAAGTCAGTAAAGTGGTCAATTTGTCTAGTCGTACCGGTCCAGAGAACAAGGATGTCGTCTACGTAACGGTGCCAAAATGTAATATATTTGAGAAGTGGATGATTTGAGAGGAAGATTGGCCTGTTCCAAAGAGTCCATAAAAATATCTGCAAGGAGAGGAGAGAGGGGTGAGGCCATAGGGATTCCTGAAGTTTGTCTGTAAAATTTATTGTCAAAAGTGAAGTAATTTTGGTCCATGCATATGTTGAAGAGATTTTGGAGTTCATCACGAACGGGTATCGGACATGATGATTTGTCTAGTAAGTTACGTAGCAGTAATTTGCAATATGAAGTCGGAGTACTAGGAAAGAGATTCTGTATGTCAAATGAAACAAGTTTTGCATAGGGTGGAACGGGAATCTGTTGGATCTTTTCTACTTGATCTATACTGTTTTTTACAGAATATGAAGGTTTGAACTGGATGTGTTTATGGAAGAGGTTATTTAATTTCTGGGCGAGTTTGTGGGTTAAAGTGTTTGTGTACGAAACCACGGGTCTGACGGGGGTATTCTCTTTGTGTAATTTGGGCAGGCCATAACGCCTCGGAGGAGAAGGGTTAGATGTTATGTATTGTTTGGGATAGGGAAACAATGCTTGAGAATTGTTAGGTTGTTGTTTAAGCTGACAAAGCTACTTCTTAGTAGGGTCATTGGGAAGTTGTTCGATCTTGTTGTCGTTCAAAATGTCATTGATTTTGTCATTGTATTCTTGTTCGTTCATGACCACTACAATGTTGCCTTTGTCTGCTTTAGATATGATTAAGTTTTCCTGTGTAACTTTTTTGGCGAGTTGTTGCGCGTGTTGAAAATCACAATTTACTGGTTTTTTGTGCACTATGGTGGATTCTGTGTGGTTTGTAATGGTGTGAGCTATGTTGTATTTAGTCTCGACGGAAATATTGTGAAAATTGGTATTAGTGTCTACTTTGACACACAACTGTTTAATGTGTGTGTTATTAAGGGGTGTGGGAGGACAGTGTTTGAGGCCCTTGTTTAGGAGAGACATGTCCTGATTGGATAATAAAGTAGAGGAAAGATTACTGACGCGGGGGTGGAACTGATGAGGCATGACCTCACTTTGGGTTGCATTACTATTATTTGAAATTTGGTGGGTGGCTTGATAACTAGTATTAGAGTGGCAGATAAGGTGGCTCAACTTACCCTTCTGAACGTCTACTTTTCGTATTTTCTCTCTCAAAATTGCACATGTACTCTATTTTCATTCATTTCTTGCTTAAATTTAAAAAACTACTATATTACATAAAGAAATAACTCTCCGTCCCCTTCTTTCTTTCCTTTCTTTAATTCTTCTTCTTTCATTTCTTAAGATGTTTTAAATTATATAAATTATTTTATATTATAAAGATCTAACTCTCCGTCCCCCCTTTCTTTCTTTCATTCCTTCTTTTTCTTTTCTTTAATTCTTCTCCTTTCATTTATTAAGATGTGTTTTTTTTTATTAGGTAACCATGTTAAATCTAATTTTATATTTTCCCTGTACCAGAAAACTGATGATGATGGCTAAGACATCGAAAGCTGCTATTTGTGAAATAAATACTATTGTTGACAATGACAACGCCTTCAATCATTTCAATTACGCAAAATTCTATCTTCCCAACCGCGCCGACAAACTTGGACACCCCGCGGCCTGGGGAAGGGCAGGACGTAATGCTCCTTGAAAAATTATTTGTTTATAATCAATTTCTTTCCTATATGATAAATATATCGACTTGCAAATTGCAGGACTTAACAGAGAATATAAAACAAAATAAAAGTTACTTTTGTACAGGATTGGTTTTATGTACATGTGGCTTACTATACTTTAAAATTACGCCACGAATACAGTTCGTTTTTGCGTATGTATGTCGTTTTTTAAAATTATTTATTTCTTTAACAATATGAGTAATAAATTTCTAGTAAGTTTTAAATACAGTGTGATACGTCTCTTAAATGATGTGTTTCGTTTAATGCGATTGTGCTCGTTGGTTCTGTCTATTTTTCAACTTGAATCTCTTGCATATTTTGACCATTGCGTTTTAGTTTACACAATATTTCTTAAATGCGTTTCCACGTTCATAATTTTCTACTATATGTTAGATAACATAATTTCTACTTTTTTACAGGATAGGTTTCATTTACTTGTGGCGTACTATACTATAAAATTACTTCATGAATACCGTGCGTTATTGCATATGTATGTTGTATTTTAAAATTCTTTATTTCGTAAATAACCGCAGTAATAAATTTCTAGTTAGTCTTAAATAACAGTGTAATACGTCTGTTCAATGATTGTATTAGTTTAATGCGATTGTGCTCGTAAGTACTCTCTCTTTTTGAATTTGAATCTCTTGCATATTTTGCCCATTGCGTTTGAGTTTACATAATATTTCTTAAATGCGTTTCCGCGTTAATAATTTTATACTGGGTGTTAAATAACAGAAGATAATGTCTACTTTTGTACAGGATTGGTTTTATTTACTTGTGGCTTACTATACACTAAACTTACTTCATAAATTCCGTGCGTTTTTGCGTATGTATATCGATTTTTAAAAATTTTTATTTCGTAAACAACAGGAGTAATAAATTTCTGTTTAGTGTTAAGTGATAGTGTGATACATCTTTAAAGTTATTTTATGACCGTGTTATGGCGTATGTATGTGATTTTTAAAAATTTTTATTTCGTAAACAACAGGAGTAATAAATTTCTGTTTAGTGTTAAGTGATAGTGTGATACGTCTGTTAAATGTTGAGTTTGTGTTATGCGATTGTGCTGGTTAGTTCTCACTATTTTTGAATTTGAATCTCTTGCATATTTTGACCATTACGATATAGTTTTTACAATATTTGTTCATTCGTTTTCACATTCAAAATTTGTTTCTTGGTGTTAAAATTGAGAACTGAGTGTGTACTATTGATTGCATATGTATTTTTGTAATTGGTTGTAGTGTTTTGAGGTCGTTGGTACTCTTTAGTGATATACGCAAATGTCGTGCGGGTTGCATAACTAATTTTGTTTGACAATTTTTTTTTTCGTAAACCGCTTGAGTAATGACTTTCATTTTAGAGTAATAAATTAGTAATAAATGTTCTCTAAACATTCGTATTAGTTTGGATCGTTTGTGCTCATTTTTTGAATTGGGTTGTGCTAGCGTGACAGTCACGCTGGCACAACCACCTTTATTTCAGAAACGGGTGGAGTAATAAATTTAATTTTTGAGTAATAAATTAGTAATAAATGAGTACTAAATATTCCACTTGGTTTGATGTGATTGTGCTATGGTGGTTGTGCCAGCGTGACATGGCCTTCTCCCTGGTCTGTGCCTAGTGGACGTTTGACCGGCTAGCTGTCCTCGTTAAATGGCGCGGTACCCTTCACTGGATTTAATGTTCTCACTCTCCCTGCCGTAACCTTCATGAACCAACTAGTTTTAACACATCGTACAGACAAAATAAAACTCGTGTTTCTAATGCCACCTGACAAGCAGAAAGTATATATTGTGGCCTCTTTATAGCCGTGATATGACCTCTTAATATCTTTCTCTAGTGCATTTAGTAGTTACAGCATTTTTTCCCCTGTATTACTAGGTACGAAGAGTTCAGTAGTAACTAACGAGGAGCTGGAGCCGTCCAAATTTCGATTTAAGGAAATAATTTTTGTTTCTAATATTATTTGGAAGACGATAAATAGGCAACATTCTTTCATCATTATTATTTTCTATAATTTATAATTATCATTAGTAATCCAGAGCAAGAGTGCTCAAGAGAGCATATCATCGAAATCAACTGTCGACCATTTAAGTGACGAGTGAATTCGGAACATCTTTTCGTTTTCACATCCTTGAATAAACAAGTTATCAATCGTGAAAATGTTTCAGAGAAAAAATCTCCTTTAAAGATTTCCCATGCCATTCTTTTTTTTCAGATTTCTTCCGTCATGTATCATTACAATTGCAACAGTAGCACCCACGTCCACTAGTAGAACCAAGTGGATATCTTATCTAAACATACTTGAAGGCGAAATATTTCCTAGAGAATCAAACACTACAGCAAAACAGTAGTTAATGCTGAATCCACGAAATGTTATTGTAATTCAATGAACAGTATTATTCCTACTTACATTGAAATTGACATTTTACAAAATTTTTCATTCAGGTCATCACCTCTAGCAAAACATTTAATGATTACTAAACATAACTACTTTAAACAATATTAGAGGTCATTGTATGAAGATTTCTGGAAGTTATTACGTTATACCTACTGCCAAAAATGTAATTTCTTATCATTCCAATTTCCCTATCATTTCAGTTGAGTTCACAGTTCACTGAAGTGAAAATAACAGGGGGGTCGCAGACGTGGCGAGTAGAGCAAGTAAAACAAGTCGTTTTCGTCCTCAATAGTGGTTTTTACATTCTCGCATTCTCCTTACCTAGTTAATAAAAAGTACTGAAATGCTACAGGAGAAAAGTCGAGTTTTCGACAGAAAAACTCCAATGGTCGGGCCCTGGAAACGAAAAAGTGTATAAATCTCGTTCCTGTATGAGGTAAATTACTTCCTTTAAGTCTTGTCAACGTTTTGTGGGTCCAAGACACCAAAAAATTTGTACAGCAAAACGTCCATCTATTAACCGTGCTACTGGCAAACCGAATTTTCATTAAATTTTATGTTTCCCTATACATCTGACTAATATCGCAGCTCATTGAATTTGAAACGGTTATTTTGATTTAAAGTTAATGTTCCCGTATTTTGCATGAAACCTCAAAAATATCAAGATTTTCTCAAACATTCTCCAAATAGTTTTTTCTATTTTTATCTTGGATAAAGTAAAATACGCTTAAAGAAATGACGTAGGTTGTATTGAACTCAATCAAATTTCGAAAATTGCATAAGTTCAATATTTTCTCGGCGTCTTTCTGCAACAACACTATTAAAGATAGAAATTTTGTTCTGAATGATATAAGCTTATCAAAAACATCTTGATTTCAATCAAATTCATGCGACAAATTTAGTCTGTGTCTAGATAAATAATTAAGTACAGATCCGTACAATGTAGATCCAGTATAGTGGTTTAGTTAGTAAACTGCATATTCATACGCCGCGTTGTAACCTTACTATATATTCATACGCCCGTTGGTGTCATTCAAACTTTGAATGGAGTGTCTGTTTGTAACGGCTAGTTATGGTGTATCAACTGAGTGAGAGTGAGGTATTTCGTAATGTTTCCTTGAATGTTCTGCTGATGAGGTAATTCAATGGGATAGCGTTCCCTCACTAAGGTGAGTGTCCATTTGGTATTGTATTGATTTTGTTTTGTTGTGTTATTCTTTGGTTGTTTTGTATAAAAATGAATTTAAAAGGTTTTCAGTAGATATGTTTGATTTTGAGATAATTTTACTCAATAGACTTATACTTTTGAGACAATTGTAGTGTTTGTGAACTATTCTAGTAATTACACTAATTGATGTGTAGAATAACAGTTTCTGTGTCCCATTAGTTGATGATGATGATGTAACAAAACGAGTTACGAAACGTTGTGAAATTGCTGAATGAATGATTGTCATAAAAAAATTTGGATACTTTTATTTGTAAACATATATTGACAATCAAGAAGAAATATTGATCTGAAAATAAGTATAATTTTTCGAAATTATGAGATGTTTTCGCGTAATTTTGCGTGAATTTAAGCAATGTTTAAACAATTATTTTTTTAAAATGCTAGTCGCATTTTTTGTTTACTACCGGCGATCTCTGTATTTTCGAAAATTGAAAATAGTTAACACTCCAAAACTAAACATTTAGAGAGCGAGTTTATTAACTTAAATGAAATCATATTTAAGACATAAGGTCTTCAAAAAGGTTATGTACATTTGTTTAAAAAAGAGTGGTATTGCGTTAATTTTGCCTGAAGGTAATGTAAATTATTAAAAAATTCTCTAAAATCGCTCCAAGGTTTTCCTTAATTTTTTTTCCACGGATAGAACAAGGGACGCAATTCTTTAATGCCCCGTGTACGACGTAACGACATTTCCGGTCAACTCCCATTTGCACTAATTTGCGAATTTTATTTCTTCAAAAGACAGAGACATTCTAAATAAAACATAATCAAGCTCTTTCATTCCTGATTGCCAATCGATTTAGCCGTCATCACAAAAGCATTGTACACTCCTGGCCAAGACGTATTAATGGCTCGCGTCAGCTGTTCCAAAACCGTGCTTAGCTGCTGTGTGCCTGTGGTTAAGTCGGAGGGAGAGGCCGATGTAAAGCAAACAGTTGTTGATCCGCACCGAAGCTGAATGGGTATAGGCTGCTAAGATACGTTCTGCTACTTCTTATAGAAAAAAATCTCGTATAACCACCACCGTTAGGCGCATTGGACCTCTCTGGTAGTATACTTTAGCAAAATAGCAATGGTTTAGCACTAAACGTCAGCACAGGCGCCGGAAACACGTGAACCAATACGCATCTCACATTGAAGACTCTGTTTTGAAATACACATAATACTTCTACACAAACAGCAAATTCAATGTAAAATTTATTTTAAAAAATTACAGAAGAGCACATAGCACTGCACTTCCTAATTTCAATTATTTCTCGTGGTACACTATATTTTCGTCGGACGAGGACATTAAAAGGAAACGTCGAAGCCATTTACAAATTAGCCAACTGCAAACGAACGAACGGAGGAAGGGAGTCTATCGGGCTTAAGAACAACGACCACAGAACCTTCGGTAACGTTGCCAGCACTAGCTGTCAAAACAGTCCTTTCTTATACAAATCGCTCTACAGTGCTTGCGGTGCCGCGAATCTATAATACAGTACCGTGTGAGTCCAATTTGATCTATTTCCCTTCAAGACAGCGCCAAGCCTAGGTCTGTGGATTGTATGAATGAGTTTCTACGAGCATTCAAACTTGTAAGCTTGTGAATGAAACAGCCTGGATATATGCACATGCAGATGGAAATAGTATTGTATATAAAAGGTGTAAAAGGCAGTGCATTGCCATTGCTTTCATTTGTACTGAAGTCATACACGTGAAAAGGTTTCTGGCGTGATTATGGTTGCACGACAGGAATTAACAGACTTCGAATGCGGAATGATATTTGTAGCTGGACGTAATACTATTTCCGAAATGGAACGTTCCATACGTCCGACGTTCCTTTTCGAAAATCGTTAGGGAATCCAATATTACGAGATTCACCGTGTCAAAAGTGTGCCGAGAATATCTAATTTCAAACATAATCTCTCGCCGTGGACAACGCAGTGGGAATTGTCACTGCTAACAAATAAGCAACACTGCGTGAAATAACAGCAGAAACCAATGTGGGACGTCTTTGTTTGGAAATTGAGGCTAAATTTGGCTTTAATGGGCTTTGGCAGCAGAAGACCGACTAGAGCGCCGTTGCATGATATACAGCATGATATCGCCTGCAGCGCCTCTCCTGGGTTCGTCACCATATCTATTGAACCCAAGACATCTCGATTTCAGTTGGTAAGAGCTGATAGTAGAGATCGAGTGTGGCGCAGAAGACAAAGTCATTAACCCAAGTTGTGGAAAAGGCACTGTGCAAGCTGGTGGTGGCTCCATAATGGTGTTTTTATATGAAATGGACTGGATCCTCTGAAGCAACTGAACCGGCCAATGACTGCAAATTTTAATGGAGGGAGACCATTTGCGACCGTTTTTGGATTTCATGTTCCCATACGACGGTGGAATTTTTATAGCTGATAGTGCGCCATGTCACCGCACCACAATTGTTTGCGATTTGTTTGAAGAACAACAACCTGGACAAGTCGAGTGAATGATTTGACTACTCTGATCGCCCGACATGAATCCCAAAAAGAATTTATGGGAAAAATCGAGAGGTCAGTTTTGCACAAAATTCTGCCCCGGCAACACTGTCGCAATTATGGACTGCTACAGAGACAGCGTGGCTCAATATTTCTACAAGAGGCAATTTTCTGCAGATAAAATTGGAGGCTTGTCATTCGCTTAAAATTTGCAGAGTATGAAGCTCGCTCGTACTTTCTAGTGACTAGGATTTAAAAGAAAATTATTTATTTTCCATTATTTTATATTGAGAGAATAAACTCAAACATCTCTTGTGCTGCCGACCGCCGATCTGGACATACCGGAATTGTTCGTGCTGGACGGAGAGGAGAATTCGCCGTATTTCGACGATAAGACGCTTGAAAAAGGTAATTCGTCTCATCATGTTAAAATAACGATACCATGTATGAGGGAATTGAGAATTTTAAATAATGAATATTTTAAATAATGAATATAATGGATAAATTCACGTGAACGCATTACGCAGAAATATACTATTTTTCTATCAACAAGTAAATAATATATTTCAACGTTCAAGAACGTATACTGAAGTGGAAAGAATGTGCTATAGGAAATGTTTCTTTCTATTTCCTGCTTTTCTTGTCTTTCGTCTTGGCTTACCACATAAGAAATTCATTACGCGGAGAAATATCTGCAGTCATATTGTACAACATTCGAAGGACTGTGGTAGCGATTCACCAGAGCACGTGTTCGCCGAAGCAAAGGGATTGCCACGACCTTGAAAGGATCTAGGTCGCCGTGAAAAAAAATAATGAAAAAAACTATTTATTTCATTTTTCTATTATCAAATATTTGTTTTTTTTTTTTTGAGTTATTATTAATTGTACGTTCATTGCATAACGATATTTTCTTTCTTTGCTGGCTAAATTGTATAAAGTAATAATCTACATGAAAGTGAAGCAACGTCTTGTATATATTTCATTCACTATTCAAGTGACAATTTCTTTGAAAGTGAATGTAAAGGGTATTTTGGTATGTGATTCTTTTTCAGTATTTAGTGTTTCCATGTATTATAGTCTTGTGTACAGTCATTTAATTGTGTTTTTTTGTGAAGTGAAGGGTAATATAATTTTATGTAAAGTGTTTATACAAGTGTTAAAACGCAACTACAGTTGTTAGGTAATCATGTAATTGCTAAAGGTAGAGCAAGTGATAGAATTTTTCAATGCAATGTGTAAGTGCTAGATTAGAATTGTATTCAAGTATTTAACATAATATATCTAGAACTCGGTTCATAGGTAAAAGATTAACTTGTCTATGTTTCTTTTATTACAAAAGCAGGTTAAAGGCAACCCACTCCTGTAGGCAGTTAGGACATATAAAATCATTCCCAATTTTTGGTGTGATAGTGTCATAACAAGTCACAGATCAAGTAATACTACCAGGTTACTTGAGTGACCCGCTATAGGCTTTTTAGAGAATAGTGAAAAGGAAGAGCGGTCAAAATTGATTGTCCATTGCGGAATTGAGTCTGACCACAACCATTTCTTTTCAATTTTCAAGTGGTCACGCCGGAAACAAAACTAAGTTTTGAAAGAAATTAATAAAATTAGAATAAATTAAAAATTGACTACGAATCTAATTAGAAAGGTGTGCTAATCGCCGATCGTATTTCATGTAAGTTGTTCTGTAAACCAATAATTTTAAGGAAACTACGAAAAAAAAAATCCGTATTTTACGTTGTGTCTACTACCGGTGCATTTACTGTAATTGGATGCAGTCGTAGGGGTAGTTAATCTCTCGGTCAATGCCAGGTCCCATCTGGCGCCGCTTGTCTTAGGACGGGCTGCGGTGTAGCGCTTTCCTCTGCGGAGCTGCTCTTGACACTCATTAAGAGGCTCCGCCTGCGGAAACCGGAGGCACACGGCAACCGGGGCCAGCAGCTTTTTTTTGCGGCGCGAGCACCCGCGATTCGAAACCTGCTCTCCTCCGCCGCCGCGCCGGACCGGCTACCTGCTCTGCGACCGCCGCCTCCGCCGCAACCTTCGTCTCTACGTCCGCCTCCTCCGACAACACTCTGCTTTTCTTTTTTTTTTTTTTTTCCTCGCCCTGGCGAGGCGGGAGTTTATTCATGTTAGGGCATACATGTGTTGAGCTCCAACCTTTCGGTTTCTGGAGCTAGGGAGGGCTGTAACTTAAAGAAACTAACTATATCTAATCTTATTCTACTTAAAACTAAACAGTGCCTCTTTGGGCTCTTCGTTTTAATTACATGGTTATAGAAAAATAAAGTTCAACGTTCTTATGATTGATTATGTTCTTCATTTTTGTTTTGTGTTCATTCACACGCTCATTCATGCTTATTATATATATATATATATATATATATATATATATATATACACACACACACACACAAACTCAATCACTCGCACATTCATACCGCACTTCACTACACTAGCACTACACTATATACACTATACACATTGCACTTTTTCGCCACGGCGCCGACTCTGCTTGTCTCCGTCCGCCCCGCCGGCTCCACACATTCCGCATTGGCCGAGCGGCGCGCTAGCGCAAGCCCAATCCCGAGCAGCTGACGTGTTCGGCCAATGTTCGACCTCCGTAAAGTTAGAATCGCAAAGTTTTCAAAAATTATTGAAACTAGGCTCCAAATTTGTCGCTTTTTTGTCGCTAATTTGTTACATAAAAAAAATTGTCGCTCTTCATTTGACCCTGGTATTATGATTCGGCTAACTTGATATCAAGTTAGCATCACAAACATAAGAAAACCAACTAATTACACACACAAATAAAAAATAACAACATAGGAATTTGTCGCTCCATACTTCATAAACAAACATTTTGTCGCTCTTCAAATATTACCAGAAATGCAATTTTTTCGCAAATCCGTGCGAAATTCGTCAAGTTAGCATCGCAAACGCAAGAAAATCAACAAATTACAGACATAAATAAAAAATAACACCATAGGAATTTGTCGCTCCAGACTTTATAAAAAACTAATTTTGTCGCTCTTTAAATATTACCAGAAATGCAATTTTTTCGCAAACACGTAGCGAAAGTCGTGTCAAGTTAGCATCGCAAACGCAAGAAAACCATAAAATTACAGTAATAAATAAAAAGAAAAATTTGTTTTTTTCTATAAATACCGGTATTGCGAAATTTTACTATTGGATATTCTAAAAACCGACAAGTTCTGAAATATGGCTCTTATGTCAGTATATGCATTTCAATTTCCCCCATTGTAAAACGTGAAAGGCGAAGTATATTACACATATTGGAACAGAATTTATCCAATTCTTCTTTTGCATGTATCCACTACATCAGTTTTCCTGTAAAAACAATTCCATTCTTTTACCGCACCATTATGTAACTTTCTGCACACTACGCATTTTAATTCGTATGGCTTACATACGTACTCTCTCTATGGTACGTACATGAGAAAGTAATACGGTAGAAGAATTAGATTTCAAATCATAGTACCTCCGTATCATCGTTTCATTATTGTGGATAAATTGATGGTTCGAATTAACGAAACTTTTTTTTTAAAACCAACGAATCAATTCGGCATCGCAAGCCCGAACTTTATAGAAATCTGGAAATTGCAACGTTTTGTTAGACTTCTAACGGCAATTTGAAATTGCTATTATTGAACATTGTTGACCAATACTGACATTACATACATTACTGACCGTAAATAAATTTAATTATACCAAAATCCATAGCCGAATTGAAAGCAAACGTCAAATTAGAAGTAATTTTTAGTCATTTAATTCATTATTACGTACCATTACTGCAAATTCGAATCTGAAAGGTAAATCTTAACGCCCGGCCTTTCGAGACGGATGTCATTGACAAAGCTTGACACCTGCCTTGGCCAAGGCCGCCTTTGAGTTTGAAAGTACCCGAGGCACTCAGAGATTTCGGGGCACCTAATTCTTAGTTCAACAAATTACGTTCTGGCGATTATAAGTTATTAAAAATTGAATATTACACAGTTAATAAGCATTTTGATTCCTCTTTTTAAAATAAGGAAGGATTTGTGAAAAAAACTACATAAACGGAATTAAATAGCATCTTTAATAATATTTTACTAATAACTCTAACAATAGTAACATTATAGAATATGATTAAAAAACAACACAAGCAATATTTACATAATAAGATCTAAGTAAAAAACAAACTAAGCATTTGTCAATGGTACTTTACGTAGTTTTGCACGCACGAAGTCGTCAATTACATCGTTGAAGTTGTCCAGGAAGACGGTAGGCAGAGTTTGCCGCCGCTCGAGAGAGAGGCCAATCTCGGCGCAGAGGCGCGTCAGCTGCTGCGCGGAGCTGTGACCCGTTCTGAATCCGAATTGTTCGTCTCGGAGGAGACCTAGACGCCGTACTTCCTGCTGCAAACGCACCAGTATTAGGCGTTCTAGGGTCTTTCCTAGGAGCGAGAGTAGACTAATGGGTCTATAACTACTCGGCAGGAAGAGGCTTTTACCGCACTTGGGTATTAAGCAGATGTTCGCAGTTTTCCACGGTCGCGGGAAAATAACCATGCGCTAGGCAGGCATTAAAGAGCGCCGGAAGAATATCCACCAACAGCTCTCACAGCTGCGCGACAGTGATACCGTCAGGGCCGCAAGATTTTTTGGGGTTGAGGCGGCGGAGCACTCCACGGAGTTCCCCGTCCGTCACTCAACGGACTGAGGTGTTCGGTGCGACGGACAGGTGGTGCCGTAGTCGCTCCGCAGTCAAGCGGGCATCGCTAGCTCCTGTGTCGTTGGTTCGGAACTGCCGCTCGAGCGAGTCAGAAAAGACTTCGCTTTTAGCGGCGGCGTCCCACACATATTCCGGTGCTGGAGGAGGTTGACCGGGGAGCCGTGGGGCGTCCGCGTTGGTCTGTACGGGGTGGTTTACTCCTGGTTGCCGTCCAGCGCTTTGGACAAGTCCCATAGGCGTTTATCGTGGAGGTTGCACTCTTCTAATGTATTTTTCCACCGAGCGTTTCTCTCGTCTCTCAGAGACGCACGGAATTCTCGGCTCAGCGCTCTCGCCCGCTCCCCGTCTGCGGGATCACCAAATCGGCGATGAAGCTTTACTGCTCTGCGGAGCGCTGCGAGGACGAGAATCCGGCACGCGCGTCACTTTTGTGACCTTTTTGTACACGGACATGACAGTGTCAGTGAACAAGTTAATTGCAGATTCTAGGTCTGTGTTTGTCACTAGCGGTCTCTGCTCGAGCAAATCGCTCACCTAAGCTTCATATGCGACGCAGTCAGTGATGCGCGTAGTTCGCATTTTTTGCTGGCGTGCTGTGTCAAGAGATGTCACCACACATATTACCGGATTGTGATCGCAATCCAGTTCGGGAAGTGACGTCGGTACATTGCCATCAACTCTCTTCGCGATTGCAAAATCGATAATACCCGGTCTCAATTCATTTAGAATTGAGATTATGGCATCAAGAACAAGTAGTCCAACTTTTGAAGAGAAAGTAGGCCGGATGTTGCTTGAATCTGATTATTCGGATTCTAAAATAAGTGGATTATTATATCGGAAAGTGATGGCAGAATTGAAGTACATTCTGAGAAAAAAGTGAGCAACTAATACCTAAAGCCTAGGGACGCCAGAGAGCCAAGAGGTTTCACAGGTACAAGTCCGTAAAAAATGTTCCGGAATGTGGCCTTTATCTTGGAGAAGCGACGAACGATAAGTCCGGAAATAACAGCATAACCAAAAGCAAGTACCCTTTGATTTTGTCTCCTTCAAATGTCATTTCGGTACCCGGAGAACAAGGAGGAGTGGGGCGTCAACGACAACTCTACAAAAATTGTAATTACTTTAGAAACATTTTCAATATTTAAAAAAATACATGTCATTATGAGTCTTTTTTGCAAGCGAGTTAAACTTCAAGTTGCTAAAGTGTGAGATGGTCATATATTTTGATCGTTATCTGTGCTTGCAGTCGTTACCACAGAGGCGAAGATGTCTTTTTTTAAGAATACGAGCACGAGTGAAAAATCTGAAATATACACATGAAGCTGTATGGGCATTTAACAAAATGGGCATAAACAAACACACCAAAATTGGGTTGCTCATATTTAATTGTATTTGAAATGACAGTACTGGTTTCATGTTCCAAAGAATTTTTGCATATGAGAATTTATTTTTTTTAATTTAATGTTTTTACAACTTTAATCAATTTTCCGGGATTGCTGCATTAAAAAATTCCAAACTAAGACTGTATACATAAAGTTTCGCCTAATATTTTGCCAACATCGATGCCAAGCAAAATAAAATAAAATAAAATAAAATAAAATAAAAAAAATTGCGAAACAAAACTTTTTGAAAGCCACTACAAGGTCATAGACTGGAAAATGTGAAGAAAAAAAATCTCCACAAAACTTTTTTAAAATCAGTAAAATATTTAAAAAAATCGATTTGAAAAACCACATACTCTTTTTTCGATTTTCTAACACCAAAATACTCCTGGATACGTGTACTTCATGCACACAAAATTTTACCCTTGGGCTTTTGAAAGAATTACGAGCTACAAACATTTTATTACACAATTTGTGTTGATAAGTTGTTTTTTATCTGACAAAATGATCGTTTATTGCGGAAACGAGGTCCTTTACAATTGTTTGCTAATTTTTTAACATTCAGCTGATACGTTTTGCGCCTTTTATCACTTGGACTGCTAGATCCGTAAGGAAAACGAATTTTTTAATTTTTTTATTAATAAAGAAATTAAATTAGCAAACATTTCTGAATCCATACCTTGTTTCTGGTCGTTTAATTGGGGTGTCTTGTAAGTAGTGGTGTTTTTTTCAAATCTTCAAGAATTGTAACACAGACACCATCTTGTTGCATGGAGAAAGTTTTAATCAGCAAATCTTTCACACCCTGGGGGATGCACGCGTGGCAGGATCTGATACCTGTCATAAGGACAGCGAACCGAAATCTTCGTTCCAAGATATGTTTGCGTGAATTTCCCCTTCTGCTGGGAAATCGAACGTAAGTCCTTTGATATCGTCCTTAGCCCAGGAGTGCAGCTGCAGAGGGTCTGAATTTATCGATCAACTAGAAGTTGGAGGCTGCCTCTTGCTACTAGTCTTTCAAGTCCCGGTCAACCCTTCGCCAGGACCTCATCCACGAGTACTTTCGAAGAAGTGCCACTCAGCTGTTGTCTGGAAATCATCATGTACTTCTAGATTTAGCAAGTTGCAGTGATTCTTGTATTGTTCAGCGGAACCATCGGTGATATAAATGATCTTCTCGACCACTTCCAGTTTTAGTTTCAACATCTCAATCTTCATTGACTCAATTGAGTCAACTTTTGAAAATAATGAACAGCCGCAGTGTTCTGGTTTAGCTCATCCGATATAACGCACGCTTGCAGGTTGCACGCTTCGACTTTTGGATCTCGGTAGTAACAACCAAAAGGTTGTACAGTAGCCTGAGAGTTACTCCAATGAAATCTTTGCAGAACAAACGCGTAATTTCCAGCAATATCTGCGATAAAAAGGACTTCTCCATTCTTCAAACGTTCCTTCGACTTGTAGAACTCAGTTTGTTTTTATTGGCTACGTAATTATGGCTGGATAGTTACGTCGAAGCGTTGACAAATTCGTCGACAAATTATTCAGATGACTTTCAGATGATTTCCAGCGAACAGCGGTCTACTTGAAGCCACTGATTGTTCGTCGATACTGCTCTCGGAAAACATATTCTATTGCTGTTTTCAGTTTTCCAGTATTTTCGCAATCATGACAGGTTTCGAAATGACATTATTCCTTGGATGGCTTACATTTGAATGCCATCAAAAGTTTTTAAAATTCAGAAGATTTTTGTTTCCACTTGAAACGGTGACAAATTTGCTCCAAATCTTGAAGTGCTGGTGGGTCGTGCAAACTACACTGGTTGAGTACCTGCTGCTCCCGCCAAACCGCATTATTTCGGCCTTAAACGTGTGAATTCACAGAACGACACTTTTACAGTGAGTAGAGTAGGGCTTCCAGAAGGTTTCAATGGATCGCAACGGGAACAACGGCATTTTTAGCGAGAGGGGAGAAAGGACCGCAAATGGTTAATACCTGAAAAACATAATTTTTTAAAATAAAAATGCTGGTAGTTCTGAATTCTTTCAATAAACAAGGATGAAATTTGTATGCATGAAGTACAAGTATCTAGTAGTATTTTAGTTTTTGAAAATCTAAAAATGACCAACTTTTTCACAGCAGACTTTTAAAGATTTTTTACTATGACCTTGCAGTAACCTTGAAAAGAAATTGTGCAATTTTTCTGTTGATTGACATCAGAAGATAGTGTTAACATAATAATAGACGGAACTTTAAGTACAGTCTTAGTTTGGAATTTTTAATATATAAGAAATTTACTAAAATCGTTAAAAAATTAATTATTTTTGGTAAAAAATAGCGTTCCAAAAAAATCCCAAACATTTTTTCTTGTTTTTATATCATACTCAATCCCAAAATATTGCATGATTTCCGAGCCTACGAGTTTTTGTTGACCGCTTTGACAAGGAATTCTCATACAAGAGCTCTTACAGTTCCAAAAATATTACCTACCCGTTCTAAAGGCCTAATGCAGAATTATCGCACGTGCCCCATTGATTCGCACATTCATAGTTGGTGACTAACGCGCGTCCCCAATGAAACTCTTCTGCCCATCTCGCGACTGTCCGGCGTGGAATGTATTCCCAATTCCCTGTGACATTCTCAGTCATTTCGCCAAAGAGGAAAGGTAGTCTTGGAGGACGAGCGCTACTCGAATTATGTCACATTCATCTCGCACGACAGTAGTCAGGCAACTGATTTTACGTGGCTCTGTGCTAATAGAGACATTCACATAGTCATATATTGTGAACGCACTCTACTGCAGCATTTCTTTCACACTACAGACGAAAATGTGCTGTTCGATGACATTTCTTTTACAAAAAAGAAATAGTTGCCACGACGACTGCTCCAACCCTTTTATTTACAATGTTGCTTCGATAGCACAACGATGACGTATGATATATTAAAATTAGATTGTTATGATATGGGGAAGTTTGACTTCGATAACAGAGGAATTTTGTATGATTACGCACGGTGCCGTGAAGGTTTCGAATTGTTTTGTAAATATCCGATGAGCTTTGAACGAGAAAATATTACTTAACACATTCAGGTCGTAGCCTCTGCCTAAGTTTTTACTACCACAGGTCGTAAGGTTTTGAAATATTTTTAAAAGGTCATATCTTCTAAACCAATAATCATAAAAAGCGTCTTGCTTCTTATTTTAAAAGCAACAATCTTGTACTTTTATATGAAGTCCCAACATATATGTTTACATTAATAATTCAAAACTACAATACAAATAACAAAAAATTGAGTCCCCAAAAAAGTTTAACATGCTTATTTTAAATAAACTGTTACAAATGTGTTAATATTAGAATATTATAAATAACATTACATTAGTGTCTATTGTAATAATGAAGAAAACATTACTTTTTATTCCTAATATATGGCTTGGATGTAATTTTGTCCAGCGTTCTTTAGGTGTCAATGCAGAGTGTAATGTTGAAGGTTGTGCAGATTCAATGGATGATGAAGAAAGGAGACCCAGACGTTTTAGAAAGTACAATCACTGAATCACAATTGTGTCTCGGTGCAAGACAATGGGAAGCGCTACTCCAACCATTTTCTAAAATGAGATGATCACTTTGTTCTATTGTCCTATTTTCCATCTCCACACTCGGTTTCGTCATATGACACATAAATAGCATTTTTAGAACCAGCCTAAAATAGTCTGCGATTGCATTGTAAGCAACATTAAGGTAAGCGCCATTCTCTTTTAGAAAATGGACGTTAAAAGGAAGAGATTGGTGCTTGGCGGTGGAATTATGTAACTAGTTCTCCCAAGTCTTAAGAAAATTTAGAAGTTGTTACAAGTAACGCTTAATATTGCAATGTATCGCGCTAAACACATTGCAGGCACTCGTTCGTGCCATTCCGCCCTCCCTTAACGACTTCGTCACACGCCACAGAGGGTCGTGAGTGCCAAGGCCGTTCGTAACTGTCCTTCGCGGGCCCACTCTCATCCTCACAAAGAAGACATTGTGGCTCCCTTGGCGCCGCTCCTTCAGAGCCGCAAAGACGCCACGCGCTGCAGTCATTTTTCTTCGATACTGACATTTTCATACCATGATGTGTCAAATTATGGAAACTGAATAACTCCGAACCCCCCTTTACCTCATAGGACGCATTGTAACTCAAGCACAGTAGCATAAGCATCGGCTGATTCTCCCACTCTTTCCCAAATGGCTGAGAGGAAACAATGCCGGCCAACAGAATTTTCTCGAAAATATTTGTAGATCATTAAAGAAAAGAGTTCTCTTAACGAATGATCACACCATCAACCAAGAAGAATTGTAAGAACCTTCGAGAACATCCAACATCCATATTTTCATGCAATACTGCTATTTATAATTACATCACACGTCCTAGAAATCACGTTTATCAAGTATCGGTATCAACAACTCAGTACAAGAAATTCATATTCAATACATGTACGTTACTTACAACACATTGCCTGATGAGATTAAACAATTAAAAATGATACACAGGTTAAAGTACAAAGTAAAATCTTTTCTACTTCATTTCTGTTGTACAATTAGAAACTATATTGATCATCACAAAATATTGACTAATTGATCATTTGACAAAATAAAGACTATATTGATCAAACAAAAACAATAATTTTAACAAAACAATGATGTATAATAGATTAGTATACATTAGTATTGTATATTCTTTTTAAAAGACTTAATATGACTTAATATGCCTAGACTTAATGTACTTCAGCGTCCGTATCAACGACACCATCCGATCACGTTTGGTCCAGTTTGATCCATTGAACAAAATGCTGAGATGGCCTTTGTTTTGTTTGCGATTGATTGATTATAAGGGCGCTTCAACGGCTAAGGTCATTTGCGCCCGTGTCAAATTATTTTAAGACCAGTGTACAATATTGCAGAGCCAAGCTAACAAAAAATATTTAAATAGAAAGCAAAGTAAACTGAAAAGGAACGTATCCTAATTTGCTAGAGTTTAACAGAAAATGCGATTTTTTTAATCAGCTAAAAAAGCCGGTACTGATTATCATCTTCTCAGATAAGGCTGTACAAGCCAGTCTCTCGCAAAAGTCAAAGCTTGCAGAGATGATTTGTCATTTCTAAGAATCTACGCTAAGGAGCTAGTAAGCAACATGCCTTCGACGGCTCTCTTATCTTAACACAGCAAGAGAACATGCTCCACGGTAAGATCTATTTTGCAGTATTCGCATATACGGGTGGGTCCTCGTGAGGAGATAAATCGTGGGGAGAAAATGGCAGTGACCGATCCGGAGGCGTGGTTAAAATGATCTCCTCTCGCCGAGCAATTTACGAGATGAGAGGAAGACTGTTGATTTATGGAATCCCTTGATTCTCGTGAGCTTAAAATCTGAGTTATCCCACTGCCATTCACTGCGGAATGAGAGTTTTATAAAGAGCGAAGTGTCTTCCGTGGGGACTGTGAAGATGTCTAATTCTCTTTTCTTCGAGACAGACTTTGCCGCCTGGTCAGCTATTTTATTTCCTCTTATTCCCACGTGTCCAGGAACCCAGCCATCTAAAGTTAGCAGCGCCCAAAAACGAATCTCTTCCAAACTATTTCCAAAAATAACGGCTAATTAAATGCTAATTAAGTGCTATAATCCCAAATTTTCCGCTCCTATAGTTTTCCCAAAATCGGAGGGCTCAAATCCCAAAAATGCTCTCTCGGCAGAACGAAGGAAAAGTAAGGAAGAAAGACACACCTTCCAAACCATTGAAATTTATAATACACTCTACGCAAAAGTGCACTAAACAAATACTAAAAGTAATCTGATAATTTAAAATTACTGCTCACCGCTTAGTGTGAATAACATTGGTTCGAATCCCCAAAATGACCTAAGGCAGAACGCGCCGCGAAACGAAGAGAGACGCTCTTCCAAACCATTGCAATTTATAATTCATACTCTACGCAAAAATACTACTAAGCAAATACTAACAGTAATCTATAATTAAAAAATTTACCGCTCACCGGTTAGTGTGAATAACATGGGTTCGAATCCCCAAAATGACCCACGGTAGAACGCGCAGCGTAACGAAGAGACGCCTTCCAAACCATCGCAAACCATAATTCATACTTACGCCAAAATGTACCATAGACCAATACTGCGCGTAATTTGTAATAAAATTTGCCGCTGCTCACCGTTTAGTTTGAGTTCCATGGGCTCGAATCCCAAAATGAACCGGCCGAACGCTGTGCGGAAGGAAGAGAGACGCCTTCCAAACCATAGTACCACAATTCATACTCAACGCCAAATGTTCAAACAAATACTAAAAGTAATCTATAATTAAAAAATTTACCGCTCACAGGTTAGTGTGAATAACATGGGTTCGAATACCCAAAATGACCCACGGCAGAACGCGGTGCGCAACAAAGAGAGACGCCTTTTTCCAAAACCATCGCAAACCATAATTCATAATTTACGCCAAAATGAACCATAGACCAATACTATAAGTAATCTGTAATAAAAAAATTTGCCGCTCACCGTTTAGTTTGAGTACCATGGGCTCGAATCCCAAAAATGCTGCTCGGCAGAACGCTGTGCGCAACGAAGAGAGACGCTCCTTCCAAACCATCGCAAATCATAATTCATTCTCTACGCCAAAATGTACTATAGGCCAATATTAAAAGCAATCTGTAGTAAAACAAATGTGCCGCTCACCGTTTTAGTTAAAGTACCATAAATCTGAATCAAAATGCCTCTCGGCAGAACGCTGTGCACAAGGAAGAAAGACGCTCCTTCCAAACCATTGCGATTTCTAATTCATACTCAACGTCACAATGTACCATAGTCCAATACTAAAAGTAATTTGTAATAAAAAAATTTGCCGCTCACCGTTTAGTTCGTGTACCATGGGTTCGAATCCCAAAAATGCCCCTCGGCAGAACGCTGTGAGGAAGGAAGAGAGACGCTCCTTCCAAACCATGGCAATTTATAATTACTACTTTACGCCAAAATGTGCCGTAAACAAATACTAACAGTAATCTATAATAAAAAAATTTGCCTACCGTTTAGTCGGAGTACCATGGGCCTGAATCAAAAATGAACTCGTGCGAACGCAGTGCGGAAGGAAGAGAGACGTTCTTCCAACCATAGTATATGACTATATTAACGTTGTATCGTGTTCTAACAACATTGTGTAATTCATAATTAAAAAAACTTACCACTCACCTGCTAGTGTCAATCACTTCAGTTAGGTCTGAATCTCCAAATGACTCGGCGGAACGTTGCAGTAACGAAGAGAGACGTTGTTTTCAGGGGTCCATCTCAAATTCATGATTCATATTAATGCCAAAATACATAGACCAACATTTGGGCCCAGCAATCTGTAATAAAAAAAATTTGCCGTTCTGCCGAGGGGCACTTTTGGGATTCGAGACCGTGTACTCAAACTAAACGTTGAGTGGCATTTTTTTTTATTACAGATTACTTTTAGTATTGGTCTATGGTACATTTTGGCGTACAGTATGAATTATGATTTGGGATGGTTTGGAAAGAGCGTCTCTCTTCGTTTAGCACCGCGTTCTGCCGTGGGTCATTTTGGGGATTCGAACCCATATTATTCACACTAGAAGCCTTATTATTATGTGCTGGCAAAAAAAGCGGGCAAGATCTGTTAAGATCTTGCCAAATCTAAACCCAAAAAGCAAAGTAACGTTCTTATTTGAAAAGATTAATAAAAACAAAGAAAATTTGATTATTTTCTAGAGTTGAGTCCTTTAGATAACAAATATCAGATATTTTATTTGGCATTTATGATATTTGTAAACTTTTCCATTTATCGCATGATCGCTTTTTCTTTAAAAAACCTATTCTTCCAATTGACAGGTCGAAAAGTAAATTTGTATTTAGGTAAAAAAGATGATTGAATTATGTTTTCGAAAAATTGACGGGATAAGAAAAAGAAAATTATCAAAAAGTAAATTCAATTTCTTGTATTTGCACCAATGAGTAATTCAATTCCACAATTAAAATCTATTTTCGATCCACCAATAAATATGTGGGCCTTTTTAAACCCTAAAATTTTTCCCTTTAGCGGCGAAAACATAATTCACCGGAAAGTGTTCGGAGTTTATCGACGAATGACAGAAACTGTAATTACAATAGCCAGTAGGACTTCTGATGCAGTTTTCCCAAAAGGCAGAGGTTTTAAAACTCAGACATTTTTCTATTTCTCCCCATGGTATGCAAATGTTTTCCGTTAATGTTGAAATATCTAGTATCCTTTGGGAATCCTAAGACTTAAGTAAAAGGAACAAAGGGGACCCTGAAGTTTTGGGTTACAACCCAACAGCGATAGACAGATTTCTCCTTTTTCCCCGCCCTTTGATTAAAGTGGTCGCCGAAGTGTGCGACCAAATGCCAATGAATTATAAATTTGATTATTTCTTATTTTTTAGATTTTCTTTTAAAATCGTCTCTTCTGAGATATATATATACAAAAAAAACTATGAATCAATGGGCATACATTTTAAAACGTTACATTTAATATAGTAGCAATGCGTTTCAACAATAATTATTGTATTATATTTTAAAATTAACCCTTAATTCATATTATAGTACTTTAATTAAATTATTTTATAAATTTTATAACTTAAATAAAATTTTTTCCCAAAAAAAAATTAATTTTTTTTTGTTTACAATATTTATTAACAATTCATTAAAATTATAAATATGCAGTGCAATATTACGAAGATGCGTTAGTAAACACATACCCAATAAATTGGCAATTTTGTATGAAATGAAAAAAATGTATGAAAATAGAAAATTTTTTTTTCAAAATATTTTACAGAAAGGATCCTATTCTTTTTTCTAACGATTATGAAGTTTTCCCAAAGTTTGAAAAATTTTAAACATTATTAACAATTAAAATTTTTGAAATAATTTATGACAGGAGAATTCTAGTGATTTTTAATGGATTAGCAAAAAAGGTTTGCATAGGTCTGTTATCTAGAAGAAGGGGGTGTAACATTCCGATGACTTAAAAACTTTGTTTGCATTCTCTCTCGAAAATAAAATTATCTTGTAAAATACTTGCTATAATAAAAAAAATATATTAATTTCATTGGGGAAATCATCATAAATTAATTAAGTAATATATTGATATGTGTGTGTGTGTGTGTGTGTGTGTGTGTGTGTGTGTGTGTTTTCCTCAATTTTAGAAATAACAAAAGCTGGTGTTTCTCCCTTTTGAAAATTAAGATATTAAAATGTTATAAAAAGAGTCATATGTCGGTTTTGATTCTCACGCAAAATCCTCAAAGACTAGGTATCAATATGATTTTTAATATTTGCGTAAAGAACTCCTGTAAAATGCAATCACCCCAAAAGATCGAAAGGGAATTAATTGTGATCCCCAAAACAAAAGATCAAAATCATTCATTTGCACAGCGACTTCCAATCATAATGTCTGCAGTAAAAAAATTTATTTGGGCTAAATGAACTTTAAATCTTAAGTTTTTTGTATTTTAAAATCAAAAAATTTAATTACAATATTAATATCCCTAATATAGTATTTTTTTAAATTGGGGCATCTGAAATTGATGATAAATATTTCACAACTAAAACTGCTATCTCGGGGCGGGTTTTTGCTTACTCTAAAACGTATTTCGTTATTAATTTTTCAATAAAATAACTAGGTTAGACAATAACAATGCAAATTATTTGCATTTTATATTAAAAATTAAAAAATAAAGACGAAATGAACGGGCAAAAGTCGTTGTCCCAAAGTTATTTTTTGCAAAATACCTTTTATAACAGTTTTAAAATATGTTTTACTGAAATTGCATGCCTTTATTTATGTAATTAAATGTATATACAAAAATTTATGTAAAACTGTTGGTTGATTTAATATTTATATTCAAATATTTACTATAATATAACTCGCCATCACCGCCATTTTGTAATTTTCAAGATGAATAGTCCCGCCTCCCTGAAATGAAGCTAAAGCGGATTGGTCAGCTCGATCCCGCAGGGCGGGCGCAGGTCGGAAAACTCTGGTAAAGTTCGGCTCAGGACATCGCCCATTTTTTGTGCAAGCGAGGGTACAATGTAGCAAGAAATACAAGACGCTGGCCTATGATATTGTTTTACAATTTGGTGAACATATCGGCAATAATTGCCTTTGTAGTATACAAAAGTAATTCGCAGACCAACACCAGTAGAGTGGAGCTTAATCAGACCACAAATTGTTAGAAGGAGTAATATACCTAATGTATCAAAAGACATAAGAAGTAGGGCCAAACTATTGTTAGCAGGAGAGGAAGAGCAGAGTCATGAGGTAAGAAAACTGCCAAGCGGCCATGGTCGCTGTGATGACTGCGGCAGAAGTCGCATTAAATCTATTCGTAGATGGTGCGAAAAATGCAAAAAATGGATGTGTAAAGATCATTTGAAATATTTTTGTTTTTCTTGTTATGAAACGTTTAACATTTAAGCCATTTGAAAAAAATTTAAAGTGATTTGTGACAATAAACATTTTTTCTCAGTTCTTTAAAATTATTTTTTATAGCTAAATTGCCTTGTTCTTGTAAGTTTATTAGTCTTATAACGATAAGAATAATGAGTAATATGTTATAAAATAATAAACTAAGAGTCAAACGTCTATTGGTTTGTCAACAAAAGAGCTTCTTATACTGGAGTACGGGTATATGCCACGCGCCCAATGGTGGAATGGAAAGTCATGCGCCCACTGAAGGGTTAATTAAGATACAGCAAATAAATTGAGCCATACCACCAAGCACGTCACCATACCACGTAAAAAATGTGAAACCATTCGTTTATATCAGGTTTGTACGGATTGTTCCGCAGAATTATATTTGTACCGAACTTTTAATTAAGATACAGCCCTTTTAATGTGGCCGCCGGAGGCTCACGCTAAGAATTTCAAGTACGTCTCCACCATCGAAACAATATGTGAAACAATTGCCATTCGTTTGTTCCCGGAGTATACCGGATTGTTCCATCAGAATTTGTGTTCGTATCGAAGTTTTAATTTTAGTTAATTAGTATTTTAATTAAAATTTTAACTTCGATAAAACATAATTTTTTCTTGAGCAACTCCTGAGCAACTTTGCGACCTTCGTTCTCTAGGATAGTGGCGACTGCCGATTCCTTTGAACCATAAATCATCTTTCTGGTGTGCAAAGTGCAGAATTTCTGACATTTTTGACAGTGGGTGGCTCATGATTAAATGAAATAATTTTGGCACTCGGCGAAAGACCCGCGCGGGGTTACATTACAGTTTGTATATATTCTGTAAACCATTTTCTTTTATATTCTCTCAGATTTTCTTATTATTTTGTTTAAATAATCTATTTTTTTTTTCAACATATAAGGTCATTTCATTTTTCAGTACAGTATTATGATTAAATTCAAACTAAGAGAGTAAGGAGTGATCAATTTCAGAAAATTCCTCCTCGCCTAACACATTCTTCTTTATTCCGAACGAACAGTTTTTTTTCCATCAATTGTCTCACTTCCTTCTGTATGGGTAGTTTCACTAGTCTTATAAGCATCTTTCTTGCCGCAAATTTTTTCACTTTTTTCTCAGAATGTACTTCAACCTGCCATCACTCCGATAATAATCCACTTATTTTAGAATCCGAATAATCAGATTCACAACATCGGCCTACTTTCTTTCAAAAGTTGGACTACTTGTTCTTGATGCCATAATCTCAATTCTAAATGAATTGAGACCGGGTATTATCGATTTTGCAATCGCGAAGAGAGTTGATGGCAATGTACCGACGTCACTTCCCGAACTGGATTGCGATCACAATCCGGTAATATGTGTGGTGACATCTCTTGACACAGCACGCCAGCAAAAAATGCGAACTACGCGCATCACTGACTGCGTCGCATATGAAGCTTAGGTGAGCGATTTGCTCGAGCAGAGACCGCTAGTGACAAACACAGACCTAGAATCTGCATGTGCTTGTTCACTGACACTGTCATGTCCGTGTACAAAAGGTCACAAAAGTGACGCGCGTGCGGATTCTCGTCCTCGCAGCGCTCCGCAGAGCAGTAAGCTTCATCGCCGATTTGGTGATCCCGCAGACGGGGAGCGGGCGAGCGCTGAGCCGAGAATTCCGTGCGTCTCTGAGAGACGAAGAAACGCTCGGTGGAAAAATACATTAGAAAGTGCAACCTCCACGATAAACGCCTATGGGACTTGTCCAAAGCGCTGGACGGCAACCAGGAGTAAACCACCCCGTACAGACCAACGCGGACGCCCCACGGCTCCCCGGTCAACCTCCTCCAGCACCGGAATATGTGTGGGACGCCGCCGCTAAAAGCGAAGTCTTTTCTGACTCGCTCGAGCGGCAGTTCCGAACCAACGACACAGGAGCTAGCGATGCCCCTTGACTGCGGAGCGACTACGGCACCACCTGTCCGTCGCACCGAACACCTCAGTCCGTTGAGTGACGGACGGGGAACTCCGTGGAGTGCTCCGCCGCCTCAACCCCAAAAAATCTTGCGGCCCTGACGGTATCACTGTCGCGCAGCTGTGAGAGCTGTTGGTGGATATTCTTCCGGCGCTCTTTAATGCCTGCCTAGCGCATGGTTATTTTCCCGCGACCGTGGAAAACTGCGAACATCTGCTTAATACCCAAGTGCGGTAAAAGCCTCTTCCTGCCGAGTAGTTATAGACCCACTAGTCTACTCTCGCTCCTAGGAAAGACCCTAGAACGCCTAATACTGGTGCGTTTGCAGCAGGAAGTACGGCGTCTAGGTCTCCTCCGAGACGAACAATTCGGTTCAGAACGGGTCACGCTCCGCGCAGCGCGACGCGCCTCTGCGCCGAGTTGGCCTCTCTCGAGCGGCGGCAAACTCTGCCTACCGTCTTCCTGGACAACTTCAACGATGTAATTGACGACTTCGTGCAAAACTACGTAAAGTACCATTGACAAATGCTTAGTTTGTTTTTACTTAGATCTTATTTAAATATTGCTTGTGTTGTTTTTAATCATATTCTATAATGTTACTATTGTTAGAGTTATTAGTAAAATATTATTAAAGATGCTATTTAATTCCGTTTATGTAGTTTTTTTCACAAATCCTTCCTTATCTTAAAAAGAGGAATCAAAATGCTTATTAACTGTGTAATATTCAATTTTTAATAACTTATAATCGCCAGAACGTAATTTGTTGAACTAAGAATTAGGTGCCCGAAATCTCTGAGTGCCTCAGGTACTTTCAAACTCAAGGCGGCCTTGGCCAAGGACAGGTGTCAAGCTTTGTCAATGACATCCGTCTCGAAAGGCCGGGCGTTAAGATTTACCTTTCAGATTCGAATTTGCAGTAATGGTACGTAATAATGAATTAAATGACTAAAAATTACTTCTAATTTGACGTTTGCTTTCAATTCGGCTATGGATTTTGGTATAATTAAATTTATTTACGTCAGTAATGTATGTAATGTCAGTATTGTCAACAATGTTCAATATGCAATTTCAAATTGCCGTTAGAAGTCTAACAAAAACGTTGCAATTTCCAGATTTCTATAAAGTTCGGGCTTGCGATGCCGAATTGATTCGTTGGTTTTAAAAAAAAAGTTTCGTTAATTCGAGACCATCAATTTATCCACAATAATGAAACGATGATACGGAGTACTATGATTTGAAATCTAATTCTTCTACCGTATTACTTTCTCATGTACGTACCATGAGAGAGTATGATAATGCATAATGAATTAAAATGCGTAGTGTGCAGAAAGTTACATAATGGTGCGAGTAAAAGAATGGAATTGTTTTAAGGAAAACTGATGTAGTGGATACATCAAAGAAGAATTGGATAAATTCTGTTCCAATATGTAATATACTTGCCTTTCACGTTTTACAATGGGAAATTGAAATGCATATACTGACATAGAGCCATATTTCAGAACTTGTCGGTTTTAGAATATCAATAGTAAAATTTCGCAATACCGGTATTTATAGAAAAGAAACAAATTTTTCAGAACTCTTGAGCAACAAACAGGCGACCAATTCCTATGGTGTTATTTTTTATTTATTACTGTAATTTTATGGTTTTCTTGCGTTTGCGATGCTAACTTGACACGACTTTCGCTACGTGTTTGCGAAAAAATTGCATTTCTGGTAATATTTAAAGAGCGACAAAATTAGTTTTTTATAAAGTCTGGAGCGACAAATTCCTATGGTGTTATTTTTATTTATGTCTGTAATTTGTTGATTTTCTTGCGTTTGCGATGCTAACTTGACACTGAATTTCGCCACGGATTTGCGAAAAAATTGCATTTCTGGTAATATTTGAAGAGCGACAAAATGTGTTGTTTATGAAGTATGGAGCGACAAATTCCTATGTTGTTATTTTTTATTTGTGTGTGTAATTAGTTGGTTTTCTTATGTTTGTGATGCTAACTTGATATCAAGTTAGCCGAATCATAATACCAGGGTCAAATGAAGAGCGACAATTTTTTTTATGTAACAAATTAGCGACAAAAAAGCGACAAATTTGGAGCCTAGTTTCAATAATTTTGAAACTTTGCGATTCTAACTTTACGGAGGTCGAACATTGGCCGAAACGTCAGCTGCTCGGGATTGGGCTGCGCAGCGCCGCTCGGCCAATGCGGAATGTGGAGCCGGCAGGGCGGACGGAGACAAGCAGAGTCGGCGCGTGGCTGAAAAGTCAATGTGTATAGTGTATATAGTGTAGTGCTAGTGTAGTGAAGTGCGTATGAATGTGCGAGTGCATGAGTTTGTGTGTGTGTGTATATATATATATATATATATATATATATATATATAATAAGCATGAATGAGCGTGTGAATGAACACAAAAACAAAAATGAAGAACATAATCAATCATAAGAACGTTGAACTTTATTTTTCTATAACCATGTAATTAAAACGAAGAGCCCAAAGAGGCACTGTTTAGTTTTAAGTAGAATAAGATTAGATATAGTTAGTTTCTTTAAGTTACAGCCCTCCCTAGCTCCAGAAACCGAAAGGTTGGAGCTCAACACATGTATGCCCTAACATGAATAAACTCCCGCCTCGCCAGGGCGAAAAAAAAAAAAAAAAAAGAAAAGCAGAGTGTTGTCGGAGGAGGCGGACGTAGAGACGAAGGTTGCGGCGGAGGCGGCGGTCGCAGAGCAGGTAGCCGGTCCGGCGCGGCGGCGGAGGAGAGCAGGTTTCGAATCGCGGGTGCTCGCGCCGCAAAAAAAAGCTGCTGGCCCGGTTGCCGTGTGCCTCCGGTTTCCGCAGGCGGAGCCTCTTAATGAGTGTCAAGAGCAGCTCCGCAGAGGAAAGCGCTACACCGCAGCCCGTCCTAAGACAAGCGGCGCCAGATGGGACCTGGCATTGACCGAGAATTAACACTTACGACGCATCCAATTACGTAAATGCACCGGTAGTAGACACAACGTAAAATACGGATTTTTTTTTTCGTAGTTTCCTTAAAATTATTAGTTTACAGAACAACTTACATGAAATACGATCGGCGATTAGCACACCTTTCTAATTAGATTCGTAGTCAATTTTTAATTTATTCTAATTTTATTAATTTCTTTCAAAACTTAGTTTTGTTTCCGGCGTGACCACTTGAAAATTGAAAAGAAATGGTTGTGGTCAGACTCAATTCCGCAATGGACAATCAATTTTGACCGCTCTTCCTTTTCACTATTCTCTAAAAAGCCTATAGCGGGTCACTCAAGTAACCTGGTAGTATTACTTGATCTGTGACTTGTTATGACACTATCACACCAAAAATTGGGAATGATTTTATATGTCCTAACTGCCTACAGGAGTGGGTTCGCCTTTTAACCTGCTTTTTGTAATAAAAGAAACATAGACAAGTTAATCTTTTACCTATGAACCGAGTTCTAGATATATTATGTTAAATACTTGAATACAATTCTAATCTAGCACTTACATTGCATTGAAAATTCTATCACTTGCTCTACCTTTAGCAATTACATGATTACCTAACAACTGTAGTTGCGTTTTAACACTGTATAAACACTTTACATAAAATTATATTACCCTTCACTTCACAAAAAACACAATTAAATGACTGTACACAAGACTATAATACACGGAAACACTAAATACTGAAAAAGAATCACATACCAAAATACCCTTTACATTCACTTTCAAAGAAATTGTCACTTGAATAGTGAATGAAATATATACAAGACGTTGCTTCACTTTCATGTAGATTATTACTTTACTACAATTTAGCCAGCAAAGAAAGAAAATATCGTTATGCAATGAACGTACAATTAATAATAACTCTTTTACTTATTATTGGTTTGAACAATTTGAAAACGATTAAACAATAAATTGAAAACACACTAAAAAACAAATATTATCGATAATAGAAAAATGAAATAAATAGTTTTTTTCATTATTTTTTTTCACGGCGACCTAGATCCTTTCAAGGTCGTGGCAATCCCTTTGCTTCGGCGAACACGTGCTCTGGTGAATCGCTACCACAGTCCTTCGAATGTTGTACAATATGACTGCAGATATTTCTCCGCGTAATGAATTTCTTATGTGGTAAGCCAAGACGAAAGACAAGAAAAGCAGGAAATAGAAGAAACATTTCCTATAGCACATTCTTTCCACTTCAGTATACGTTCTTGAACGTTGAAATATATTATTTACTTGTTGATAGAAAAATAGTATATTTCTGCGTAATGCGTTCACGTGAATTTATCCATTATATTCATTATTTAAAATATTCATTATTTAAAATTCTCAATTCCCTCATACATGGTATCGTTATTTTAACATGATGAGACGAATTACCTTTTTCAAGCGTCTTATCGTCGAAATACGGCGAATTCTCCTCTCCGTCCAGCACGAACAATTCCGGTATGTCCAGATCGGCGGTCGGCAGCACAAGAGATGTTTGAGTTTATTCTCTCAATATAAAATAATGGAAAATAAATAATTTTCTTTAAACCTAGTCACTAGAAAGTACGAGCGAGCTTCATACTCTGCAAATTTTAAGCGAATGACAAGCCTCCAATTTTATCTGCAGAAAATTGCCTCTTGTAGAAATATTGAGCCACGCTGTCTCTGTAGCAGTCCATAATTGCGACAGTGTTGCCGGGGCAGAATTTTGTGCAAAACTGACCTCTCGATTTTTCCATAAATTCTTTTGGGATTCAGTGTCGGAGCGATCAGAGTAGTCAAATCATTCACTCGACTTGTCCAGGTTGTTGTTCTTCAAACAAATCGCAAACAATTGTGGTGCGGTGACATGGCGCACTATCAGCTATAAAAATTCCACCGTCGTATGGGAACATGAAATCCAAAAACGGTCGCAAATGGTCTCCCTCCATTAAAATTTGCAGTCATTGGCCAGTTCAGTTGCTTCAGAGGATCCAGTCCATTTCATATAAAAACACCATTATGGAGCCACCACCAGCTTGCACAGTGCCTTTTCCACAACTTGGGTTAATGACTTTGTCTTCTGCGCCACACTCGATCTCTACTATCAGCTCTTACCAACTGAAATCGAGATGTCTTGGGTTCAATAGATATGGTGACGAACCCAGGAGGCGCGCTGCAGGCGATATCATGCTGTATATCATGCAACGGCGCTCTAGTCGGTCTTCTGCTGCCAAAGCCCATTAAAGCCAAATTACCTCAATTTCCAAACAAAGACGTCCACATTGGTTTCTGCTGTTATTTCGCAGTGTTGCTTATTTGTTAGCAGTGACAATTCCCACTGCGTTGTCCACGGCGAGAGATTATGTTTGAAATTAGATATTCTCGGCACACTTTTGACACGGTGAATCTCGTAATATTGGATTCCCTAACGATTTTCGAAAAGGAACGTCGGACGTATGGAACGTTCCATTTCGGAAATAGTATTACGTCCAGCTACAAATATCATTCCGCATTCGAAGTCTGTTAATTCCTGTCGTCAACATAATCAGCCAGAAACCTTTTCACGTGTATGACTTCAGTACAAATGAAAGCAATGGCAATGCACTGCCTTTTACACCTTTATATACAATACTATTTCCATCTGCATGTCATATATCCAGGCTGTTTCATTCACAAGCTTACAAGTTTGAATGCTCGTAGAAACTCATTCATACAATCCACAGACCTAGGCTTCGCTGTCTTGAAGGAAATAGATCAAATTGGACTCACACGGTACATATTATAGATTCGCGGCACCGCAAGCACTGTAGAGCGATTTGTATAAGAAAGGACTGTTTGACAGCTAGTGCTGGCAACGTTACCGAAGGTTCTGTGGTCGTTGTTCTTAAGCCGATAGACTCCCTTCCTCCGTTCGTTCGTTTGCAGTTGGCTAATTTGTAAATGGCTTCGACGTTTTCCTTTTAATGTCCTCGTCCGACGAAAATATAGTGTACCACGAAAATAATTGAAATTAGGAAGTGCAGTGCTATGTGCTCTTCTGTAATTTTTTAAAATAAATTTTACATTGAATTTGCTGTTTGTGTAGAAGTATATGTGTATTTCAAAACAGAGTCTCAATGTGAGATGCGTATTGTTCACGTGTTTCCGGCGCCTGTGCTGACGTTTAGTGCTAAACCATTGCTATTTTGCTAAAGTATACTCAGAGAGGTCCAATGCGCCTAACGGTGGTGGTTATACGAGATTTTTCTATAAGTAGCAGGGAACGTATCTTGCAGCCTATACCCATTCAGCTTCGGTGCGGATCAACAACTGTTGCTTTACATCGGCTCTCCCTCCGACTTAACCACAGGCCACAGCAGCTAAGCACGGTTTTGGAACAGCTGACGCGAGCCATTAATACGTCTTGGCCAGGTGTACAATGCTTTGTGATGACGGCTAAATCGATTGGCAATCAGGAATGAAAGAGCTTGATTATGTTTATTTAGAATGTCTCTGTCTTTTGAAGAAATAAAATTGCAAATTAGTGCAAATGGAGTTGACAAATGTCGTTACGTCGTACACGGGCATTAAAATTGCGTCCTTGTTCTATCCGTGGAAAAAATTAAGGAAAACCTTGGAGCGATTTTGAGAATTTTTAATAATTTACATTACCTTCAGGCAAAATTAACGCAATACCACTCTTTTTTAAACAAATGTACATAACCTTTTTGAAGACCTTATGTCTTAAATATGATTTCATTTAAGTTAATAAACTCGCTCTCTAAATGTTTAGTTTTGGAGTGTTAACTATTTTCAATTTTCGAAAATACAGAGATCGCCGGTAGTAAACAAAAAATGCGACTAGCATTTTAAAAAAATAATTGTTTAAACATTGCTTAAATTCACGCAAAATTACGCGAAAACATCTCATAATTTCGAAAAATTATACTTATTTTCAGATCAATATTTCTTCTTGATTGTCAATATATGTTTACAAATAAAAGTATCCAAATTTTTTTATGACAATCATTCATTCAGCAATTTCACAACGTTTCGTAACTCGTTTTGTTACATCATCATCATCAACTAATGGGACACAGAAACTGTTATTCTACACATCAATTAGTGTAATTACTAGAATAGTTCACAAACACTACAATTGTCTCAAAAGTATAAGTCTATTGAGTAAAATTATCTCAAAATCAAACATATCTACTGCAAAAGAGATCCTTTTAAACTTATCATTTTTATACAAAACAACCAAAGAATAACACAACAAAACAAAATCAATACAATACCAAATGGAACTCACCTTAGTGAGGGAACGCTATCCATTGAATTACCTCATCAGCAGAACATTCAAGGAAACATTACGAAATATCCTACCTCACTCAGTTGATACACCATAACTAGCCGTTACAAACAGACACTCCATTCAAAGTTTGAATGACACCAACGGGCGTATGAATATATAGTAAGGTTACAACGCGGCGTATGAATATGCAGTTTACTAACTAAACCACTATACTGGATCTACATTGTACGGATCTGTACTTAATTATTTATCTAGACACAGACTAAATTTGTCGCATGAATTTGATTGAAATCAAGATGTTTTTGATAGATTATATCATTCAGAACAAAATTTCTATCTTTAATAGTGTTGTTGCAGAAAGACGCCGAGAAAATATTGAACTTATGCAATTTTCGAAATTTGATTGAGTTCAATACAACCTACGTCATTTCTTTGCGTATTTTACTTTATCCAAGATAAAAATAGAAAAACTATTTGAGAATGTTTGAGATGTATAGGGGAGGTTTCATGCAAAATACGGAACATTAACTTTAAATCAAAATAACCGTTTCAAATTCAATGAGCTGCGATATTAGTCAGATGTATAGGGAAACATAAAATTTAATGAAAATTCGGTTTGCCAGTAGCACGGTTAATAGATGGACGTTTTGCTGTACAAATTTTTTGGTGTCTTGGACCCACAAAACGTTGACAAGACTTAAAGGAAGTAATTTACCTCATACAGGAACGAGATTTATACACTTTTTCGTTTCCAGGGCCCGACCATTGGAGTTTTTCTGTCGAAACTCGACTTTTCTCCTGTAGCATTTCAGTTTTTATTAACTAGGTAAGGAGAATGCGAGAATGTAAAAACCACTATTGAGGACGAAAACGACTTGTTTTACTTGCTCTACTCGCCACGTCTGCGACCCCCCTGTTATTTTCACTTCAGTGAACTGTGAACTCAACTGAAATGATAGGGAAATTGGAATGATAAGAAATTACATTTTTGGCAGTAGGTATAAGTAATAACTTCCAGAAATCTTCATACAATGACCTCTAATATTGTTTAAAGTAGTTATGTTTAGTAATCATTAAATGTTTTGCTAGAGGTGATGACCTGAATGAAAAATTTTGTAAAATGTCAATTTCAATGTAAGTAGGAATAATACTGTTCATTGAATTACAATAACATTTCGTGGATTCAGCATTAACTACTGTTTTGCTGTAGTGTTTGATTCTCTAGGAAATATTTCGCCTTCAAGTATGTTTAGATAAGATATCCACTTGGTTCTACTAGTGGACGTGGGTGCTACTGTTGCAATTGTAATGATACATGACGGAAGAAATCTGAAAAAAAAGAATGGCATGAAATCTTTAAGGAGATTTTTCTCTGAAACATTTTCACGATTGATAACTTGTTTATTCAAGGATGTGAAACGAAAAGATGTTCCGAATTCACTCTGTCACTTAAATGGTCGACAGTTGATTTCGATGATATGCTCTCTTGAGCACTCTTGCTCTGGATTACTAATGATAATTATAAATTATAGAAAATAATAATGATGAAAGAATGTTGCCTATTTATCGTTTTCCCAAATAATATTAGAAACAAAATTATTTCCTTAAATCGAAATTTGGACGGCTCCAGCTCCTCGTTAGTTACTACTGAATCTTCGTACCTAGTAATACAGGGGAAAAAATGCTGTAACTACTAAATGCACTAGAGAAAGATATTAAGAGGTCATATCACGGCTATAAAGAGGCCACAATATATACTTTCTGCTTGTCAGGTGGCATTAGAAACACGAGTTTTATTTTGTCTGTACGATGTGTTAAAACTAGTTGGTTCATGAAGGTTACGGCAGGGAGAGTGAGAACATTAAATCCAGTGAAGGGTACCGCGCCATTTAACGAGGACAGCTAGCCGGTCAAACGTCCACTAGGCACAGACCAGGGAGAAGGCCATGTCACGCTGGCACAACCACCATAGCAATCACATCAAACCAAGTGGAATATTTAGTACTCATTTATTACTAATTTATTACTCAAAAATTAAATTTATTACTCCACCGTTTCTGAAATAAGGTTGTGCCAGCGTGACTGTCACGCACACAACCAATTCAAAATGAGCACAAACGATCCAAACTAATACGAATGTTTAGAGAACATTTATTACTAATTTATTACTCTAAAATGAAAGTCATTACTCAAGCGGTTTACGAAAAAAAATTTTCAAACAAAATTAGTTATCAACCCGCACGACATTTGCGTATATCACTAAAGAGTACCAACGACCTCAAAACACTACAACCAATTACAAAAATACATATACAATCATAAGTACACACTCAGTTCTCAATTTTAACACCAAGAAACAAATTTTGAATGTGAAAACGAATAAACAAATATTGTAAAAACTATATCGTCATTGTCAAAATATGCAAGAGATTCAAATTCAAAAATAGTGAGAACTAACCAGCACAATCGCATAACACAAACTCAACATTTAACAGACGTATCACACTATCACTTAACACTAAACAGAAATTTATTACTCCTGTTGTTACGAAATAAAAATTTTAAAAATCCACATACATACGCCATAACGCACGGTATTCATGAAGTAATTTTAGAGTATAGTAATCCACTATTAAACTAATTAGAAATTTATTACTCCTGTTGTTAACGAAAAAAATAATTTTAAAAATCGATATACATACGCAAAAACGCACGGAATTTATGAAGTAAGTTTAGTGTATAGTAAGCCACAAGTAAATAAAACCAATCCTGTACAAAAGTAGACATTATCTTCTGTTATTTAACACCAGTATAAAATTATTAAGGAAACGCATTTAAGAAATATTATGTAAACTCAAACGCAATGGGCAAAATATGCAAGAGATTCAAGTTGAAAAATAGACAGAACCAACGAGCACAATCGCATTAAACGAAACACATCATTTAAGAGACGTATCACCTGTATTTAAAACTTACTAGAAATTTATTACTCATATTGTTAAAGAAATAAATAATTTTAAAAAACGACATACATACGCAAAAACGAACTGTATTCGTGGCGTAATTTTAAAGTATAGTAAGCCACATGTACATAAAACCAATCCTGTACAAAAGTAACTTTTATTTTGTTTTATATTCTCTGTTAAGTCCTGCAATTTGCAAGTCGATATATTTATCATATAGGAAAGAAATTGATTATAAACAAATAATTTTTCAAGGAGCATTACGTCCTGCCTTCCCAGGCCGCGGGTGTCCAAGTTTGTCGGCGCGGTTGGGAAGATAGAATTTTGCGTAATTGAAATGATTGAAGGCGTTGTCATTGTCAACAATAGTATTTATTTCACAAATAGCAGCTTCGATGTCTTAGCCATCATCATAGTTTTCTGGTACAGGAAAATAAAAAATTAGATTTAACATGGTTACCTAATAAAAAAACACATCTTAATAAATGAAAGGAAAGAATTAAAGAAAAGAAAAAGAAGGAATGAAAGAAAGAAAGGGGGACGAGAGTTAGATCTTTATAATATAAAATAATTTATATAATTTAAAACATCTTAAGAAATGAAAGAAGAAGAATTAAAGAAAGAAGAAAAAAAGGGGACGAGAGTTATTTCTTTTATGTATATAGTAGTTTTTAAATTTAAGCAAGAAATGAATGAAAATAGAGTACATGTGCAATTTTGAGAGAGAAATACGAAAGTAGACGTTCAGAAGGGTAAGTTGAGCCACCTTATCTGCCACTCTAATACTAGTTATCAAGCCACCCACCAAATTTCAAATAATAGTATGCAAACACAAAGTGAGGTCATGCCTCATCAGTTCCACCCCCACGTCAGTAATCTTTCCTCTACTTTATTATCCAATCAGGACATGTCTCTCCTAAACAAGGGCCTCAAACACTGTCCTCCCACACCCCTTAATAACACACACATTAAACAGTTGTGTGTCAAAGTAGACACTAATACCAATTTTAAATGTTTCCGTCGAGACTAAATACAACATAGCTCACACCATTACAAACCACACAGAATCCACCATAGTGCACAAAAAACCAGTAAATTGTGATTTTCAACACGCGCAACAACTCGCCAAAAAAGTTACACAGGAAAACTTAATCATATCTAAAGCAGACAAAGCAACATTGTAGTAGTCATGAACGAACAAGAATACAATGACAAAATCAATGACATTTTGAACGACAACAAGATCGAACAACTTCCAAAGACCCTACTAAGAAGTAGCTTTGTCAGCTTAAACAACAACCTAACAATTCTCAAGCATTGTTTCCCTATCCCAAACAATACATAACATCTAACCCTTCTCCTCCGAGGCGTTATGGCCTGCCCAAATTACACAAAGAGAATACCCCCGTCAGACCCGTGGTTTCGTACACAAACACTTTAACCCACAAACTCGCCCAGAAATTAAATAACCTCTTCCATAAACACATCCAGTTCAAACCTTCATATTCTGTAAAAAACAGTATAGATCAAGTAGAAAAGATCCAACAGATTCCCGTTCCACCCTATGCAAAACTTGTTTCATTTGACATACAGAATCTCTTTCCTAGTACTCCGACTTCATATTGCAAATTACTGCTACGTAACTTACTAGACAAATCATCATGTCCGATACCCGTTCGTGATGAACTCCAAAATCTCTTCAACATATGCATGGACCAAAATTACTTCACTTTTTACAATAAATTTTACAGACAAACTTTAGGGAAACCTATGGCCTCACCCCTCTCTCTCTCCTTGCAGATATTTTATGGACTCTTTTGGGAAAAGGCCAATCTTCCTCTCAAATCATCCACTTCTCAAATATATTACATTTTGGCACCGTTACATGTAGAGACATCCTTGTTCTCTGGACCAGTATGACTAGACAAATGACCACTTTTGACTACCTCAACAACATACATCCTACTATAAAATTCACTACAGAACTACAGAATGAAGACAAATCTATCAATTTCCTAGACCTCAATATCAGCATATCTGAAAACAAACATGCATTCAATATTTTCAGAAAACCGACGTACACAGACACTGTAATCACAACTCTTCACAACACCCTATTCAACACAAACACGCGCCTTCCACTACATGTTACACAGATTACTAAGCCTGCCTCTCACTAAATCTCATTTTCTGCAAGAACTGCACACTATTCAACACATTGCTATGGCAAACAGTTTACAACACAGCTCTTGTCAACAACATATTACGTCGCAAAATTCACAAACGAAAACTGAAAATGTACACTACACTCTCTAACGTAACACTAACATCAGACAAGTACACTTGCTCACCATATTTTGGAAAACTTTCAGAAAAACTCGCACACAATATACACAAAGTCGGTATCAAAGTTACATTCAAAACAAAAAATTTTCCCGGAAAATCTTATCTCCTAAAACACACACAGATCTTATGGGAAAAAGCGGTGTCTACGTACTACATTGCCACGATTGCGGAGCAAAATACATTAGTCAAACACGCAGAACTTTCAATACAAGGATAAAAGAACATATACACGCTTGGAAACAACACCTGCAAATCTCACTATGCCAATCATTTACTTCAGACAGGTCACACATTCAATCCACACACAGACATTCACATACCGAAATAGAAAATCAATATCATACCAGATTAACATAGGAAAACCTTCACATTCATCTCAATAGTAACCTACTGAATGTAAACATAAACTACAACCCCTCTCCTCTGCTAAAATTACTTTTGACACCACCCTCACACCACACTCTTCGGGGTGACACAACACAACAACGCACTCAGGCCATTAACCTCCTCCTCCACCCCACACGGCCGGTACTTAGCTTCCGAGGCGCCTGAGCTCGCGCAGTCGTTTTTGTGACTCCCAGACAGCAGGTAAGAAACGACTCAACTTACTTTTCGTATTTTTTCTCTCAAAATTGTACATGTATATATTTTCATTCATTTCTTGCTTAAATTTAAAAACTACTATATTACATGAAGACATAACTCTCCGTCCCCTTCTTCTTTCATTCCGTCTTTTCTTTTTTTTAATTCTTCTCCCTTTTATTTATTAAGATGTGGTTTTTAAATTAGGTAACTATGTTAATTCTAATTTTATATTTTCCTTGAATCAGAAAACTGATGATGTTGGATAAGCCATCAAGCTGCTATTTGTGAAATAAATACTATTGTTGACAATGACAACCTTCAATCATTTCAATTATGTAAATGTCAACTACAACTCACCACTGAATCTATATAGAATTTTGCGCCAATTTTTGTGAGGGAGAGGGTACCTTTTTTATGGGCAAAATACATTCTTATTATTTAAAAGGTACTCCCCTTTAAACTTTTCCTAAAATATTTAAACTCCCCAAACATCCCACTAATTTAAAAGCGTTTTCTTCCACCAGATTAATCGAACATTCTATTTAGACTTCCTGTGCAACATTATTTTTACTTTTTTGTGTTTCTCTACGTAGAGCCCCTTTAAAATTTTGAAATTTTCTTGAGAATAGCTGCAAATTTTCGCCTCAAATATACGCTCATAAATGTAAAGGTCAGATGATTTATTAAAACTGTTTATAACGCTATTGAACAAGAGTTTATAATGCTATTGAGACAAATGAAACTATAATTTATTTTTCTCAAAGCATTCATTTCTCTTTAACGCATATTTTCTTATTAAAAGAGAAAATTAAACATGTCACAAAAAAGTAATAATTGATCACGCAGGAATTCTATCGTGTAAAAATAAACGTACTCTCTACTTTATTTCTAAACATCATAACGTATCACCCGGTTTCCACGTCTACTTCCGAGAATATAAAAGAATTTTAAGGAAAATAATAGTTCAGGCAAAAATAATGAGAATATTTTGAACGCTAAAAACAAAACGAATGCAATGTGGAACATCGTTAAAAATTCGACCACGTCATCACGACATTTCGTAGAAAATGTTGTTTTAAAGGATAATGAAAGAGAAACAACAAATACAGAAAAAGGTGCGAATCTCATCAACCAACAGTTTTCTAGAATTGCGGTTGATCTCACGAAGGGACTAAAACCACAAAATTCAACATCATATGCTTCCCAAAAAAATTTCGGCACGATGTTTATTTACGAAACTTCTTCAAACGAAATCCTCAGAATAGTCATAAATTAAAATAAATATTCATCAGGTTTAGATGAATTTCCGGATTGTTTATTAAAAACGTGTGCACCTGCCATTATACACCCATTAACTCACATTTTCAATGCTTCCTTGTGCACAGGAATATTTCCAGATACTTTCAAAACAGCAAAAATTAAGCCACTTTTTAAAAAAGGAAACAAAAATTAAAATTCAAAATTACCGGCCAATTTCTCTTTTGTCAGTTTTCTCAAAAATATTAAAGAGGCTTTTCTATACGCGAATGGAAACCTTTCTCAGGAAAAACGAAGCGTTTTCAGACTCGCAACACGGTTTCAGGAAATCAAAATCTACGGAAACTGCCATTTTTCTTTCCTTAAAGATGTTGCTTCATCAATGGACCAAAATGAAGAACCCATTGGGATTTTTAGATCTTTCGAAAGCTTTGACGTTATTAACCATAACATCTTGCTCTCAAAATTACTTTGTATGGAATTCGTATTGCCCTAGATTGGATAACCTCGTACCTTAAACATCGATCTCAACGAGTAGAAATACCGTACTGGCACGAAAGTACATTATTTCTTATCTCTTCAATTCTTTGCCAATTGAACATGGGTCCACTAAGGTTCGATCTTAGGTCCTAACCTCTTTCTGTTGTACGTAAACGATATGCCCTCATCTATTAAAAATGGAAGAACAGTTCTATTTGCCGATGACACGAATGTTCTTTGCAAAAAAGAAACAATAAATAGTACAATTTCAGAAGTTTCAAATTGGTTTTGTATTAACAAATTAATAGTTAACGAAGGAAAAACTATAAGAAGTGAAAACGTATGTATGAATAACGTGTAACGAAGGAAAGACCTATACTAAAGTAGAAGCATGTGCTATAGGAAATGTTTCTTTCTATTTCCAGCTTCTTATTTGTCTTTCGTCTTGCTTACCACGTAAGAAATTCATTACGCGGAGATATTGCAGTCATATTCTATAAAATTCGAAGGACTGTGGTAGCGATTCAGCAGAGGGCGTGTTCTCCGAAGCAAGGGGTTGCAATAACCTTGAAAGGATCTGGGTCGCGTCGCCGCTCGAGCTGTGGAAATATTTCTTCGAGACGACGTGTTGTAAGTCAGAAACTTCACTAGAAATTCTAAAAAAAAACTGTTTAAAGAAGCGAGAATTATTCTACAGAGATAGAATTCACCTCACTTACAGGCGTAGATAGTCGAGTAATTATATTAAGATCATTTAAACGTAATCTTTTACAATACTGCAGTCGTAAAAGGAAATCAGGAAGCTAATTTCTGTAAAGAATTGTAAAACCTATTTTTCATTTTCTATTAACGATAATATTTGTTCTATTAGTGTGTTTTCAATTTATTGTTTAATTGTTTTCAAATTGTTCAAAACCAATAATTAGTAAAAGAGTTATTGATTGTACGTTCATTGCATAGCATTTTTTTTTCTTTTGCTGGCTAAATTGTATAAAGTAATAATCTACTGAAAGTAAAACATCTTGTATATATTTCATCTACTATTCAAGTGACAATTTCTTTGAAAGTGTATGTGAAGGGTATTTTGGTATTTGATTCTGTTTCAGTATTTTGTGTTTCCATGTATTATTGTCTTGTGTACAGGCCTTTTATTATGTTTTTTGTGAATTGAAGGGGAATATAATTTTGTTATGACATAACAATATGTGGCTCCTTGTATGGCGTAACATTTATTGTTAATAGGTGAATTGTAGATAGACATTTGTAAATATGGCGGCACAGCAACGGTAGACGAGTTGTCGTCAAGGTCAAAAACTTCATTGCTTTGAACCACGGGCGCGGCTAGTTGACAAAGTAAACTGTTTGGGATTGGCCAAGAAAGCAATGACAGTCTGGGGCGCGGCTAGTTGAATTTGTAAGTATTTCAGGGATTGGCTAGGCATGGAATTTTTCTAACGAAGACAGTAGAATGACGGACCGAGTTTGGAAGGGCTGAAAGACGGGAATATGGATTCATTCCGACTTATGCCGTGGTGCTGTGCGGATCGTGTGTAGACAATTAATGTTGGGAGTTTGGGAATTGTGAACATTTATTTTGGAGCGTTTGATTGTCGGACTTAGAATATTGATGGAAGGTGCAGAAATTGGAACTTGGAAATATTTCAGTGCAGAAGTTAGAATTGTGAACTTAGGTGAATTTGTCGGCAACAGGGCTGGAGTATTTGATGCAGATATAGTTTGCTGAACTTTAATATTTTAAGTATACGCGTAGAAAGAACTGGGAACTTTTAAAAGGAGAATTAATTAAGTCTTATCAACTTATGAGGCGGTGAGGATCAGTGACTTGAGTACATTTGCCAGAACGGAAGAAAAGAAAATGGTATTTGGACCTGGAGCCATCGACACGGGAAAGATTGAAAATGGTTCTACCGGCGACATCGGTCGAGGCACGCGAAGACGGGTACTGCGATATAAGGTTTGAGACTGGTCATGACCAAAAGTTTGCATTGTTAAATGGAACATTGAATAAACTTACAAGTTTCTGTGAATAGGAAAGATGATTTTCATTTAGCCAATTCCAGCAAATGAGTAGCTAGAAATGTATATTTGTTTTTCAGATTCCTCACCACTCTGTACAGATGACAGATCAAATAATCGGCTATTAATAGGCAATAGCGATTATTTCTTATAAGACTCATCGACCCAGTTAGCCGGATATTAATTTAATGGAAATAGCAGTTGAAGAGTAATTTTAGTAATTGAATTAACGTAATCTTTTCCCTGGCGCACATATTCTTTATAAATTTGGAACAGGTTACGTTGAATTAATACTAGAAGGGCAGAGGAAATATTAAATTTAAAAATTAAATCAGCCAATTTGTTTCAATGTAAAGTGTTTATGCGAGTGTTAAAATGCAACTGCAGTTGTTAGGTAATCACGTAATTGCTAAAGGTAGAGCAGGTGACTGAATTTTTCAATGCAATGTGTAAATGCTAGATAAAACTGTATTCAAATATTCCACAGAATATATCTAGAACTCTGTTCATAGTTAAAAGATTTACTTGCATATGTTTCTTTTATTATAAAAAGCAGGTTAAAAGACGAACCCACTCCTGTAGGGCAGTTAGGACATATAAAACCATTCCTAATTTTTGGTGTGATATTGTCATAACAAGTCACAGGTCAAGTAATACTACTAGGTTACTTGAGTGACCCAATGTAGGCTTTTTAGTGATTATAGTGAAAGGTTCTGCTGATTTGCGAAACTATTATTTCATAGTGGGGTCCAACGAAATACAAGAGCAGCCACCGATGTAGCATTTATGCACAAAGGAACGGGAAAAAATAAAATTCATAGCTACAACTTCATATCTGAAAGAATAATAAATATACGATTGAAAACTACAGAGGTCGGCTGACAATATTAAGGATATATGCACCTAAAGAGGGAAAGTCGAAGAAAGCATAAATTTTTGATACATTGCAGCAACATCTTAATTCTGTGAACAAGAGAGACTACATTATCGTAGCAGGAGACTTTAATGCAAGAATTGGTAAGCAGCATATAGACAATATAATAGGATGTATTGGCGAAAGAACACTGAACGAAAATGCTAAAACACTAATCAACTTTGCGACCTACAATGAATTAAAAATCACAAATAGCTTTTTCAAACACATAGATATTCACAAATATACGTGGGCGTCCCGAGGGACAAAATCGATTTATTATATTTTAGTAAATTCTAAATTAGCCCGTCTTGTATCCGATACGTGAGTCTACAGAAGCTTTGATTTTTTTTTCACATCACTTCATGGTTGCGGAACATATAAATATTCCCGCCAAATGGATTAGAAAATTTACAAAACATAACAGTATGAAAAAACACCATTTCAAAATCCATAATAATAATAATAATGACTTTATTTATGTGGCGAGACTCGGGTCATCAGGCCCGCTCTTCCGCCTAACCACGTAATACATAAATTTATAAATAAGAATTGAATTAAGAGATACATTTAGTAAATAAAAACAAGTAAATAATAATACTTAGTAATAGATAAATTAATTTATTGGGAAAACCGGGAAAACAAAGGAAGTGTGCATGCTCTTCAACATTGAGCAACAAAAAAATATATTTAAGATAATTTTAAAAACAAACAAACATTACTGACTCTGGAAACTCTAAAGGTTTGCCCGAAAATATAAATTCTGAGAGATATTAATTTAGCAATACGTATCAAATGTTGACAAAATCTCAAATACATTCATGAATCATAAAAAGCAATATGAGAATGCACACAACCACCCGGCCAGGACGACGGCTTAGGGCCGATTTTAGATTCAACATCATGTACCAAGGGAAAAGACGCATTCAGTCAGAGCCATGAAAAGTTAGACAATGAATTAAAAAAACTTCTAACCTATAATATACTTAATTTAGACTAATTATACTATTGTTAATTAAATTAAGAACTAACTTAAGAAAACAAAGAAAAGAACAAAACTGTTAAAAAGCCCTATAAAATTTACATTTAACTTACAATTTTGAACTCACTTAAGAACTAACTTAAGAAAATACAAGAAATGGAGAAAACTGTTAAAAGCGATATAAAATTACATTTACCTTACCATTCTAAACACATTTAGTACACACTTTCACATCATACAATATCAGCTCAGAAAAATAGTATTTAAATGTTTTTTGAATGATCGCAGAGTTTTAGATTTCCTAACATTTACTGGAAGGCTATTCCACTCTCTAGTCGTTGCTACTAAGTAAGATTTATTGTAAAAGTTAGTGTTGCTTTTAGGAATATTGCATACCAAAGATTTCTCGAATCTTCTTGTTTTAAGATAAGAAATTTTATGAGAGAGGTAAGTAGGTATACCCGTATTTAATATTTTGTAGAAAAGGCACAAACTATGAAACATGCGTCGTGCTTTCAAGTTTAGTATGTTATTAGCTTTGTAGTATCCCAATATGTGATCATACGTTCTGATATTATATTGAAACCTAACACACGCATTTTGAACTCTTTGGAGAGCGTCAGCAGTTGATTTCTTTACGTTACCGTACACAATGTCACCGTAATCAAGCAGAGGGAGTAAGAGGGAGTTTACTAGTAGTTCTTTGGTTTGGGGTGGAAGGCATTTGTAAGCACATTTGAGTACATTGAAGCATACACTTTGCGGCAAGTTTCCCAAATGAGGTTCCCAATTTAGGAATTTGTCTATGAGACCGAGATTTTTAACTTGTGAGCATGGGGAAATCCAGACGATATGAGGAATATTTAGATTTTTAAGTGCTTTAGGGCCAAAACCAATTAATTTTTTTTAATTTAGCTTAAGGCCGTTTCTCAGTGACCATTCATGTAAAGAGGTAAACCATTTGTTTTAATTAAGAGCCACTTCAGAAGGTTTCCCACTGACGTAGATCTGTAGGTCATCTGCGTACATATGATGATTGCATCTTGATAGTACTGACGGTATATCATTTACATAGATAAGGAAGAAAAGTGGACCAAGTACGGAGCCCTGTGGCACTCCACGTGAAACTGATTTAGGTGACGAGAAAGTGTTTTCTACAACTACGACCTGTTGTCTATTACTAAAATAACTTGAAATCCACGATAAGGTAGAATCAGAAAAACCGAGACATTTACATTTTGCCAGAAGCACGTCATGGTCTACTGAATCGAAGGCCTTGCTAAAATCTAAAAGCGTTAGCGTTGTTATATTGCCTTCATCCAGAGATTGACGAATGTCTTCGATGACTCGTAGCAAAGCCGTTTGCGTACTTCTACCCTCCTAAAACCAGATTGAAAATTATTGAGAGCATCATTTATGGTGAGATACTTGTTTATTTGTTGACGTACAACTTTTTCGAGGACTTTGGATAATGTTGGTAATATGCTGATAGGTCGATAATCACAAAGATTTAACGAATTTAAACATTTCGGGAGGGGACGAATGTAAGCTAGTTTCCACAATTGGGGAAAATATCCGGTTGTTAAAGAAAAGTTTATTATGTGAGTAAGCGCTGGAAGAGCATCTTTAAAACCAACTTTAATTGCTTTGCCGTTATATCATCCGAGCCTTTGAATTTGATTTGAGTGCCTTCACTATTTTTTCGACTTCTTGGCAGTCAACATTGATGAAATAGAAACTATCGTCACAGCGAGGTACATGTGATTCCAGAGAGTGAAGTGTCTTTTCTTTAATAATAGGGTCTATTTTCTGTGTAGCGGAAGCAAAATAGTCATTTAGGTCATCTAGGGGAATTTCTAATGAACTGTCATTTGATTTACGTTTGCAAATTCCTAAGTTTTTCAAAGTGTTCCATACTCCGTTCGTACTGGAATTTGTTTGGAAAAGATTATGATAATAACGAATCTTATCGTTTTTGATTTGTTGTTTTACGAAATTTCTAAGTTTTCCATTTATTACAACAAGACAGTTTAAGGAAATTATCCTGCAGACGTTCATTGGACTACTTGGATCATAGAGCTACCAGCTTAAATGTAAGTCAAGAATGGGAAGACTTGAAAACAGTTATGACAAAAGCTGCTAGTGAAGTACTAGGTAAAAGATATAAGGGCTCAAGACAGACAAAAATTAAAAATTTGGAATGACGAAATAAAAACATTAATTGAAGACAAGAAAAAATATTATTTAAGATACTTACTGTCACAATCTGATCTGAACAAATAAGCTTACAAACAAAAATGCGCCATAGTAAAAAGAGAAGTGAGGAAATTAAATAGGGAAAGTTGGGTCATTAACGGAATAGAATAAGTTGTGTATGATGCCCAAAATAGAGCATATAAAATTTTAAAACATTTAAATGCTGAAGAAAAAGACACTTTGCACATTAATAACATCTCAGAAAGAGAATGGCTAACGTATTATAAAGAATTATGGTCGTCAAAAACATAAGAATAAAAAGAAGAGGAAGAGGAGAGGAAAACTGGCTAGGAAAGTTTGCTTTTGTAGACCCAATTGAATATAGTGTAATGGTCCTGCCGAATTCGGCGAAAATGTGACGGAGGCAGTTTTGCTACGTCGAGAGTGCCATCATTGGCCACCCCGTGTCGCATGATGTCGCGGGCCAATAGACGCGAGCATCGCGTAGGCGTAATCACGTGATACCGGTGGAGTGTGGTTCATCTATTCTGAACCGCGGTGGAGTGTAGGCGCTCTCGGACTACAAGAAGAAAGAATCTGACAATGAGGACAACTTTGAGAGGCGTTTGAGTAGTAACATCTCGCATTTCTTAAAATCTATTCTAAAATATGTCGTATATCGTAAATCAATCGCATGTTCTAATAATTAAATTCGCTTCGAGTGTATAATCGATCAAATCAATTAGTCTTAGAATATCTCCTCAATATCTCAATACAAAATCATCTATATTACTCCTTTCCAATGCATTGCAGAAATTGAAAAACAAAATGCAAACTCGACAATGTAAGAGATGTCCACTTTTCATTAGATATCCAGGAACTCGAAAAATACACTAAAAAACAATGAGCTTCAATAAAAGTGTTTGACTCTGTACGCGTGGCTCATTGCAAAGTCGCAAGCCTTTCACCACTGAGATCCGGGTTCGATTCCCGTCGAATCTCATGTGAAATTTGTTCCAACGAAACGAGTTCTGCTGCTTCACAAGGGCTAGTCCAACCCCTGTGAAGTGTCCTAAACCCTACCACTATCCTTATTCCTTCCTAACTCTGTCCGCTGGGTGACGCAGGAGCGCGCGGTAGGAGGCGCGTACGCGGAGATGCTACCTGGCGGTCCTCTTGACAACCGACTGCGACGAGACGCGACAATATTAACGGAGGATTACTCCCAGAAGCGCAAAGCGCTCAACGCCCCCCAAGGGGCTTGGAGACGCGTTGCGTCAAACGAGACGCAACTCTTTTCAATTACAAACAGTCGGTTTGGCAACACTGCATGGAGGCATACTATAGGCAACACTGCGCGACGGTGTTGTATTCATATTTTCGTGCGTAAGTGGGCGAGCTTTCAAAGATTTTTTAGCAATGAACGTTGTCGTGATGTTTTAAGTCAATGGTATTGTTTAAAGTAGTAATTTCTTATTCATAAGGAAGTACTTAATTTCAAAAGGAATTAATTAATTAATCCTTTTTCTCACAGATGTACATTTTTCTACACAAATACTGTGTGTTGCAGAAACACAAGATGAATAGGTTTCATTTTTGATTTCCAAATGAAATAAATATAATGAAGTTGATGTTTTCGAAGAGATAACTCGAAAACGCGAAAGACTGTTGTAGGAAGCCTTAAGGATGAGAACGGTTTTTGTAAAGTGGACAAGTATTATCACTTGAACAGAAATTAAAGAAATGAAACTTATCAGATTTTACTTTAGTCATTTTCCAAAGTGCTTTCAAGTACGTGAAGTAATCCCTTTTCTGCAGCATTTAAACTCAGTTACAAGATACTTATCTTAATAATTTGGGAGGCAGAAGATTCTATTGGATATCTAAGTTTATAACACAACAACTGCAGCTTTGAAGACTAGCAAATTAAATAGTGTATATATCAGTATATTCTTAAAAGAGTTAATAAATGGTTGCTCGGAAGTCCGATGTTCGTAATTTAGCGATACCCAATATACGACACTGCCTCGATAAAACAGCCCCTCGAAAAGGCAATGCCTCGTGATCTCAGCCACAGAACCAGTATGCCTACAGGGCACGCCACTGCCTGATCTTTTCCAGTGCAATCCTGTCACACCTTTCGCCTTATACCGTTGGGACCAGGAGTCGAGTACTAGTAGATCCACGCGGTACTTGCGGAGTGCAAAGTGGATTTCAGCAACCTCCTGGTTCTCATGCCTCTCATTTCTCGGTTGCTCCATCAATCATACGTCTTCATAATCATCTTCCCAACCAAATTATTCATCCATTCAACGCAGAACCTTGAAACTCAGACATTGATATTATACTAAACTTGAAGTCAGTCCCAGGGCAGCCTGAAGTTTTCATATGCCATAACAGGCATGCAAATCGTTTTCGGCGTAACAAAGCTGTCGTCGCCAATACGAGTATCAGTCGGCAAATCAACACTGGTCCATCAACGTCCGGAACATACGATGCTACCTACCATGAACAGGTAAAATTATAAACTTTAAATAACATAAACGTATATAATATGTCTTAAGTGTTTCTTAAAAAGAAGTACTTTGCTACGTTTAATGTGATGGCTACAGTGAACGCTCATTACGTTCTGCATTCCTGGGGTAACAACAATTCAAACCATAAAGCAAACCGCTTTCTTAAAGTGTCTCCGCGAGTTGCCTGGAAGTGGCTCGGCGGGCAGTTCTTGGCGAGCTGCGCTCAGCCCTCGAGATTGAATTTCGAATTCAAGCTCGTTGGCTTCAACCGTTCCGAGTAGAGGGGCGGGGCGCTTGGAGCGGAGATATCACCTACCTCGCGTCGCGTGCGCGCCCGGGGTCCGCTCCTCCACCACCTCCTAGAGTTATAAAGCCTGCTCACTAGTACGTGACGTCACTAAGATGGCGGCGTAGGTAGTCATGAGGCATGGGTGGCCTGGACGCAGACATGTTGTTTTCAGTTGAATTCGTCTGGTGTTGTTCATACTTGTATTATACTGCCGGTTTGATATGCCGTTTAGATGTTTAGTTCCGAGGTGTCGAGGAAACTGCGATAAAGCCTCGAAAGTACATGTTTTTGGTTTTCCAAATGATCCTGCTTTGCGGAAGAAATGAACGACTGCTGTTCGCAGAGAAGATTTTGTTCCATTCAAATCCTCGAATCCTCCTGTGGTTCATATGCACTTGTAGAACCTACTTTCATTATATTTATTGTTTATTCAAAGCATAAATTGTATGTAAGTTGCTAAGGGTTTTGACATTACTTAGTAATATTCCTAATGTTCTATCACGAAACCAAGTAGTTAGCAATTACATCTTGCAATGCTTCCTTGTAATATGATGCTGAACTTGCAACTATTTTCTGTATACTGTTAAGTGAATAGTGATAGTAAAAACTTAAACTATCAGTTAAATAATCTTAGAATAGTAGCACTTAGTTATAGCATTCAATTGTAAGTAATGCGTAAAAAATTCATAACCTCACCAACAATCTTAGAGATGTTCTGTAACTTGTATGAATAAGTTACTAAAACAAAACAATAATTTATGTCAAAGGAATTACCTTAGGAAAGTACGAAAGCAAAAGTCTCAGTGGTGCATGAATTAATTTCAAATTAATTTTTTTGTTCTTTGTAAAATTGGTTTGAAAGTGAAACTTAAATTCTATGTACATATTTAATATTATAGACTAACCACTGTACAATTTTTTTAGTTTACGTCTCATGCAATCTTAATAATAATAATAATAATAATAATAATAATAATAATATATCATACATATTATAATATATTATTTTTCTTCTTTCAGGTTTCACCTTCATTTCCATCAAAATGACATTACTTGGGAGAAGGTGTATAATGAAAAAGGAGAGAAACTGTCATCGAAACTGAATATACCGAAGTTAAGACGTGATGCTGTACCATCTGTGTTCCCGCCGAACTGTCCAGCTCACCTCACCAAGGAGTTTCAGACGGGAAGGCCCTTATGAAAAGCGAGAAAGACTGGAAATGGAAATTACAGAGAAAACTACATACATTCCAATAAATTCAGTGATCAGATTCAGATAAATAGATGTGTATTATATTGTAAATAAATAGGTGTTGTGTATTATATTGTGAATAATTAGGTTTAATGTATTGAATTGTAAAGAAATATGTTTAATAAAAAACAAGTGCTCAGAACAAAGTTTTTAATCATGCATTGATATACTATTGTATTAAAAAAGGGAAGAACATTTAGTTTCCTGAAATATGCACTGAAGAAAATGTAAGATGAGAATGGGTGACTGCTCCCAATGACTCCTTGTAAAAAGGAATGCTTCAAAAGTCACCAATGAAAGAAATGTTTGCTGTCCCACTATCTTAAAATATCTGGAGAGAGAATTAGTTCATGATGCTTGTGTTAATGTCATTCAGTAAATGATTTAGTCAAACATTTACGCTGGAAAGCCGTATTTGTTGTTAAGTTTTGTCAAAAGAAAATGATACATTATCAATCAAATTGCAGAAGATTGAATATTTTCCAGTAAATTCATCAGCTGTATTCTCAATAAATATGTTATAATATACTGTATTGAAAACCAATGTTTATTAAAAAGTGTACTTAAAAGAACTTTTATCATGAATTGATAATTTTTAATACAAAAGGAGTGAAAACGGATTTTCTGGCGTTGAAAATGCTGTGGAAATGGTAAGCGAGGAATGACCGACGCTCTCCATGACTACCTACGGTGACGTCACGAAACAGTGAGCAGGCTTTGTAACTCTAGGAGGTGGTGGCTCCTCCCTCCCTCAACGCCGCGTGCCCGCGAGGCCAGGCCTCCGCGAGCGTTCTCTTGTTGCGCAGGTTAGTGGAAGACGGACCTTCCGGAGAGCTAGCTTGCCGCCTCTGGCCTTCAAACCACGCCGCCAGGTGATATTTTTTTTCTTTATAAGTATTTTACGCATCTTGATTTCTTTCTCATATACTTTTTATTGTTTTTATTTATTTCATAAATATTTTTTATTTTTATTATTTTTTCTTTCTATTTCTTTTCCTTTATTTATTTATTTGACGCCGTTAATCGTTAAAAAATGTATGTGGCGAATGGGAGAAAAGTGCAAGTTTGCTTGAGCTCCGGAATCCCTACTCTAACTAATACACAAGTTATCACCCATCGTAACACATCGACTGCGACATTACGTTAGTGCTCAATAAAATCGAAGAACGAGTGGCGAGAACAAGGGCATTCTGCGCCGTTGTTCAAATGAAAATGGCATTTTAATTAATTAAGAGTGTTTGACATGTAACGTGATGGAAATAATTGGTTGGACAGGCTCAAGGTTATTCTATGTTGATCGCGTAGGCCGAAGGTCGACGTCTCGCGACGAACATTGCTATGCTTAGCGAAGAAGCTCAGTGTACAGTAAAAGTGTTTTGTAATAATCACTTTAGAATAAAATGCGTAAAATTACGCATTGTACAGTCTCAAAGATGTTTATGTTCATCGACAGGATAAAGACCGGAGGCTGGGCGTAAATTGAAAAGCGTCACCGCGCATTTGAAGTTCCAAGTTATAAATACGATGTCATTCCGCTCGCGGGCCAATGTTGTCGTTGACAGATTGAGCAGTAATTCCGGGCGCGTCAATTGCTGTCATTATTTCCGTAAGTGTAGTGCATGTTTTTCATCGGGAGGTGGTGATCTTCCCCACTGGATGGTGAGAACCGAACTCCCAGGCAACTAGCGGGGTTTTCCCCATCCATCTCTCACCGCGGAGCACCGCCTCAACTGGGACAAGCTCTAAGCTCCTGAACGGTTTCCCGGCATGTGTGGTAGTGTAGGGGCATGTTACTGTAAGAAAAGAGGATATGACAAGGTGGAAGGAAAGATCGCGCGCGGTCCGTGGCCCATTTTAGGGCACTGCTCCAGCATTCGCCTGGTGTTGATCAGAGAAACTATGGAAAACTAACGAACAGTGCAGCCTGCCACTAGAATATTTCTCTAAACAGCGACTGAACTCGACCTAGCTATCTAGCTGGTGTCGAAAATCCTGCCACCTTTGGGACTCGAATCTGGGGACCTCCCGGTGAGGGCACTGCAGTGTCATCAGTTGATGCCCTGATCCACCTCCTCCGCTGTGACATTCGGACGTTTAAGATTTCTGAGCATCACTAGGATGCTCTCGACAAATTTTAATAACCTTCTGCAGCTGAGCACCCCATGAGTGTTTGAATTGATGCGTGCGCAGGTAGGTGTAGCTAAGGTATCAGGTACTGAAGGTTCTAGCTATTTACATGTCAAAATAGGCGCTAGTGTCCGAAATAGGCGAAAACTCTTCAGGTATAAATTGGAAAGGCACGTCACGGGGAAAGGGGACTGGGGCGTAACGAGTTAAGGCAAAAGCCTTGCCAAGAATTGGATTTTGCATCATTAGCTGAGAGTGGAAAGAACACACCAGGATCACATTTCTATCGTCAGCTGCGAGAGGAAAGGCAGCACCAAGGATTAGATTTGCAACGTTAGCTGCGTGTGAGAATGCAATTGATGACGTCTGTGCGGTACAACTGGGAGATCGCGGATCAATCACGGGGAGGTGCTAGAAATGTGCTTGATGCGCCAGTTCTGAGTTCGCTTCCTGATCGGGGATTTCTGCGGTTTTCTTCATCACTTATTTTCATATCCCTTAGTTGCCTCAACCAAGTCACCTCAACCAATCAATCGATAATTTCACAACTTTGTAATAATATTCGAATAGGTAAATAATAAGCATCTAATTTTTTCAGATTTTTTTTTTACACCGTCATTGTAAACAACCAATGGTATTTGTAAGTACCACAAGTCATTGATAACTACACTTTACAGTAATGATTTTTCACGTATATTTAATTATTTTATTTTTATTTAATAGGTAATTATTTCAGACAAATTTGATAATTTGATGCTATGTGGCAAGGCCTAGGCTTTAAGCCATTACAATACCTAAATTCTACCCCGTTCTAACCTTTCGAATTCTGGTATTCACCCCAAATGGTCTCTCCATCGCATCAAAGCCGCGGAAAAGAAACCATAAGGTACGGCTGAGAAAACCCTGAAGGAATAAAAGCCTGCCGTCAGAAGCCGATACATGCTACTCTATCCGATTTTTTAAACTATTTATTTCCTGGCGCGGGCGTCCGCATTCTCCTTCTAGTGTTTGACCTCCTCAGCACCTGACATCAAACAGCGCCACGGAAGATCGCCCACCTCTCCCCTACATATCCGTTTCCCACTTCCTTTGTCCCTAATGCCCCTATTTTGAGAGTTTCATTCTATTTTATTTTATTGCCTTATTTATATACTCATATAACAATTGACTACGACTTATAACCTATTTTCTTAACTGTATACTAACTTAACATAAATTTCTATTTAACTTAAATTATTGTTAGCTTATTGACTTATTTATTTATTTTTTTCCAGACTAGGCTCTCTCATACGAACCAGTGTTGTTTCCCCATTTCCTAATTTCAGTTTCCCTAATGGTCCGAACCTTTGCTAGAAATGTTCCGAATTCTTTCATGAATTTAGACCATTTATCATCTAAAATGTTTTTGGCAATCTTTACGTTCCTATGCCTATTTTGGAAGTAGTAATTTCCCATTCCCATCCATTTTCCTCTTCACGTTGCATCCACCCCCCAATCCTGAACCAAGCGTATCCCCCTTGGTCCTTTTGAAGTGGGTGTATTATTTAATTTAAAAAATGATATTAAACTTGTATCTGTAGCATACAGGTGAATTTACAGTTCTCACCTGGCAGCGAAGGTGATCGGTCGTGGCTGCTGCCCGGAGTGCTTACCTTGTTCGTGTTACCACGGGCTGATGATAAGCGAGATCAGAGTGAACGAAGTGTATAGTTAGTTACTATATTTAGTGTGTGTATGTGAATAATTTCGGTGTAATTTTTCAGAAAGTGCACAGAAATTTAACCTATTTACAGCAAATTTGTGAATGATTGCTTTTTTTCTGTGTGACTTTGATTTTATGTGAATTTTTCTTTGTGAATTTTGATATTAATACAAACAAGTGATATTATATTAACCACTAATTATTTGTGTCAGAATAGGGGGTCTCTGAAAGTGTTCTGTGAAACATTAGTGCAAGAAAATACCATGCTCTGACCTTGGACAGAGCATGGCAGCAGTAATGGAAGTCGTGAACGGAACCTCGCTGATACCGAACCGTTTATATGAATATCAACAAAGTGTCATTGAACAATAACAGCAACAATTGCAAGAACAGCAACAACTGCTGCAGTCACAACAGAAACAGCTAGATCAACTACAGCAATTTCTGATGTAGCAACCACAGTTTTCGTTATCAACAAACACGACAGAGATGGATTGTCAGAAGGCCGACAGTTTGACACCAAACCAGTAGGCAAGTAAAACGAATCAACAATGGCGTCTATTGATGGAACGTGCGATAACACTCTGAGTAGTAAGAAGTCGTACCGAGACGGCGGAAACAAAAAAAACAGTGAACCTTCACAACGAGCTCTAAAGAAAATGCCAGATTCACAAAGCATTACAAATTACAACAAATTCGAACCTCTCTCTTCGAAAGAACCAGATAACACAATTGAAACATCTGAATCCAACGAACGAACCAATGGTTTTAAAATTCTACCATCTTTCTACCAGAAATAAAATATATGAACATCTTTCAAAACTGCATTGAAGAAGATTACAAACAGAAGGAAATAACTACAAATTTACTAACAAAGTAAAACGGAAAACACAGCTCAATGTAGTCACATCATCGACAGAAGAGCCAACGTACTGGCAAACCGAGTAACAAGCTACCGGACTTACTTGATTTCTTTATTATGAAAGGAAAAATTTCAGAGCTTTACAACAATTGAAAATTCTCTCGAATTGTCCTCCGATCACTCTCAGCGATATTAATTATTATCTCATATTATAGAAAACAATTTTAAACTTAGTATTTCAATAAAAACTATTGGAGTGACTTTCAAGCATGGCTGAAATGACTGAAAACGTTCCTCTAAAAGTGAATTCGATTTAGATGAAGCAGTTGAATTTTTAACTAGAAGTATTCAGTAAACATTTAGTATGCTACACCAGAAACGTACAAAACAGCTACTCACAAATATCCAAAAATAGTTGATGAGATGAAACAAAAATTAAGCGACTTAAAAGTTTGACAAACCACACATGATCCAAATGATAAACGAAACTTCAACAGGGCAGCGCAAGATCTTAAAAGATTTCTACAAGCGCTATATGCAAATGAAACTAAGGAGTATCTCGAAAGACTGTCATCAACCAAAGACACTGACTACTCTCTATGTAAAGCCACCAAACGCATTAAACGACCAATCAAACCTGTACCACCTATACGTAATAAATATGGTAAACTGGGCTAGAACTAACCTCAGAAAAAGCAACAGTATTGGCTGAACATTTTGTGAATGTTTTTCAACCGTTCCCATCTGATAAAGAAGAACAAGCAAGAAATATTATTCAGTTCATTTATGCATCGTATCAAATGTCACTACCAATCAAGTATTTTAAGACAACAGAAGTTTCTTATGCAATAAAACAGATTAACCTTCATAAAGCATCTATCTGGCTACGATCTCAATACCGGCGTTGTTCTGAAAAACCTGCCAAAGAAAGCACTAGTATTGGTAACTTCAATTTTCAACTCTATCATCAGAATTGGACACTTTCTCTCGCAATGGAAATACAGTCAAATTATTGTGATGCCTAAACCAGGTAAACCTATTTCCGAATAATCTTCGTATAGACCTGTAAGTTTATTGCCAATCTTCTCAAAGTCTTTGAAAGCCTCTTCAATGATTGATTGATTGGTTTAAAGGGCCCCTTCAACTACTAAGGTCATTGGCGCCTATGTCAAAGTATTTCTAAAAATCAATTAATGTTTGTTAAAGGGTTGCTGTAACTTTCCAGCTAATTTAAAAGCTCATATACCCTAAAAGGAAACCATCCATTACGCATAACAAATTCAGGTAAACAAGATAAATTTTAAAAACAGATCTGGGGCAGAGAAAATATTTATTCCCCTTATGTCAGATAAAATTATATATTCCGCTTACTCTCAAAAAACAAAAAAGCTTTGAGAGCGCGGAATCGTATCCCCGAGCACCTCTCGTAGAGAGTTGCCCAGACCATGTCTTCGTCGACTGCCAACAAATTTCAAACACTGCAGGAGGACGTGTTCCACGGAAAGATCCGCCCTGCATCTATCACAGGTAGGAGGAGATTCGCCTCAAGGAGGAAACTGTGAAAAAGTGGCAGTGTCCGATACAAAGACAGGTTAAAATAACTTCCTGCGCTCTAGAAGGTCTGGACGAGGAACGCCAAGAATTAACAGAGTCCTTTATTGCATTTAGTTTATAGGTGCTATTGTGCCACTCTGTTTGTCACGCTCTAAAGATGGATCGTTTTAAGGAAGCTTTCACATCAGACGATGGTACAAAAGGAATGTCAACACGAGTACTCTCCGTCGCCGATTTCGCCGCCCGATCAGCCATCTGTTTCCCGATTCCACATGGCCTGGGACCAACTTAGTACCAGGTCATAGTGGTGAGAAAAAGGGATAGATGAGGCTTTGAACGGGTTTGCGTCAGGTAGTCTGATGAAGAACGGAGACAGCTTGTAGTGAGCTGAGAGAATCAGAACAGAGAACTACCTGGCGCAAACTCGCTGACTCGATGCATTTTAGGGCTTCAAGAATTGCATACATTTCAGCAGTGAAAATACTGCACTGAGAATGTAGTCGATATGATTTGGTGGCTCTGATACAGTAAAAACTACATGCCACTGTGCCGTTGCACGATGAACCATTTTGTATAAGAATACATGATCTGGATAGGCTATCCTCATGTCCTGAAATGCATCTGTAAACAAGGGGGCTAGTCGTTTGTTTAGGAAGCTTGGATAGTCTGAGATCAATATTCGGACGGAGGAGTTTCAAGGGGAATGGGGTGACTTGCGGTTTCACAGGGTAAGATCAACATTAAGGTCGCAAAAGATTTCGCAATCGAATACCTGGAGGGTGAGGCAGCGATGTTCGAAGAATATAGGACGTTTATACTTAGGATGGGTAATTATTTCGCGACAAGGATGATTAGGAAGTCCTGATACTTTAGCACCGTAAGATGCTAATAAGATATCCGCCTTCTTTTAAGGAGGGCTCACGGCCTCGACTAGAAGGCACTCACTTCGGCTGGTGCGATACGCACCAGTTGACAGACAGATATCAGCGTGGTGTATACTATTGATGTGTCGCAGAGTGGAGGGAGCTGCCGAGCCATACACTTCACTACCGTAACCCAAAACTGAGCGGATGAGTGATATATATAACCGCAGTAGGGTAGCGGTCGGCACCCCATGATGTACCATTCAGCATTCGAAGAAGATTAAGGGGAGAGACACATCTGGTTTGTAATCCACGGATATGAGCACGCCACGTTAGGGACTTGTCAAATGTAAGCCCCAGGAACTTAGCAGATTCAGCGAATGGAAGCTGATTTCCCTCCCAAGAAAAGAACTGGGTTGCTATGCAAATGGAATATCCTACAAAATGCAAACAGGTACATTTAGTAGCAGAGAAATTGAAGCCCGTTGACGTGCTCCATTCGTGGAGCTTGTTAAGCACCATTTGGAGTTGCCTCTGTATCACATTGATGCTGCTGGATGAACAGAAGATGGCAAAGTCGTCCACAAACAACGACGCCTTTACAGGTTCTCGCACGGTCGACGCTATACCATTGATGGCGATGGCAAACAGAGTGACACTCAGGACTGATCCTTGGGGGATACCATTTTCAAGAGGGTGACTACGAGAAAGCCTATCACCCACACGAACACGGAAGGATCTGTCTGAAAGGCTTGAAGGAATAGGGGAAGCTTCCCAAATCGCCAAGAGTGCAGGTTTGCAGATGCCTACCTCCAGATGGTGTCGTAGGCCTTTTCTATGTCGAATAATAGGCCACAAGATGTTGCCTCAAGACGATGTACAAACAGCTGTTGCCAACGAAGCGAGGTGGTCCAACGTTGAACGGTTTCTTCTAAACCCGCTTTGGATTGGCGTCAATAAATTTTTATACTCCAAGGTCCAGACCAGACGCTGATTCACCATGCGTTCCAGAACTTTGTACGCAGCTTGTAAGAGAGATAGGTCGATAACTTGATGGCAGTGATCGATATTTGCCTTCTGTGGGAACTGGGACGATGATGGCTTCTCGCCAAAAGGTAGGAATGGTGTGCGCTTCCCAAATACGGTTCAAGAGTCGGAGAAGAAATTGCATGGCCATTTCAGAAGATGTTGCAGCATTAAGTTGTGAATTTGGTCTGGACCTGTGGGGTTCTTTTGCAAGCATTAGAGCAGAACTCATTTCAAACATGGAGAAATGGGTATTATAGTCCTCATGTGCTCTGCTAGAAAAATCCAAAGCGCGGTTTTCCATTCTTTCTTTGAGAAGGATGAAGTTTGGAGCATAGTTTGCCGAACTCGACATGTTTTCATAATGAGTGGCAAGTACCTCTGCAATGGCGTCTCGAGCTGTGATAACCTGACCATTTTTTTGAAGACCTGGCACAAAGTTTGGGGTAGGATATCCTTTGATTTGCCGCACCTTCCTCCATACCAGACGTGGTGGCGTTTGGCAATTCAAAGAGGAGACGTATGACCTCCATGATGCATTTTTACTTTTTAAAATGGTTCTCCTCGCCTTTGCTCTGCACCTTTGTACTCGATTAAGTTATCCGCGGTTGGATAGTGTTTAATCTGCCAAGCTTTCTTACGAGCACTAACAGCCCTTGAGCAACCGAGTTCCACCACGGAACGAAAGGGTGTCGACTTGGGATTGCAATTTCCGCAGCTCAACAGCTTTGCTAAATGCTGCCATTTCCTCCACACTGACAAACTCCTCCCCCGATACACTGACGTTCGCTTGGAATGTCGGCCAGTCAGCACGTCCGACACACCATTGAGGGGGGCGCGCCAGCCCACGGGCTAGCTCATCAATGTGGACGATAATGGGGTAATGGTCGCTTCCGTACAGGTCATCTAGGATGGACCATTGCAGAACGGTTGCAAGAGAAGGGCTGCAGAGTGCTAGATCGATGCACGTGCTTGAGTTTGTGGCGACGGCAAAGTGAGTTGGTTCACCGGAATTCAGAATAACCAGGTTCGCCGAGTCTATAACCGACTCTAATACACTACCCCCTCGGACAAGTGCGGAAGAGCCCCAGAGAGGACTGTGGGCATTTACATCCCGACTATCACAAACGGAGAGGGCAGTTGGTTGATCAGACCCAAAGTTCTGAGCAGATACACTCAGTCCTGTAGGGGGAAAAACCACGAAGAGACATACCTCTGAAGACAGCAGCGAATCGTGAACCAATGAAGCGACTCCGCCATGAGCACAGGCCATCATCCACATCGAACCTGTAGGGGGAAAAACCACGAAGAGACAGGGGACGGCTCGGAGTAAGATGAGTCTCTTGGAGACAGATTACAAGACTATTGTGACGGGACAACAACAGCTTGAGATCGTCCCGCCGCGAGGAGTAACCATTTACGTTCCATGACATAAGAGCCATGGAGAATGAGTTGAAGGAGAACAAAATATGAATTAGACTTTTTATTACAATATAATTAAGTTTGTACATGTTATTTAAACAAATCCTACATTATATTTTAAATATAATTTACAGGGAACATTAAATTAGCATTAAAAATATAAAAAAGTAAATACAAAACTGAAAAATACAAAAATACCTTCAATAACCAGTAGTACGTAATTGTTATACAATAAATCTTAAATGTCTACATTATAATTTACAATTATCTGCATTTCTAAATTCGTTTCTGAGCAATTATACCTTCTATCATCTAATGTATGTTTCAGACAAAGAAAACTTCTCTCTACATTTACACTTGTCAAAGGGCACTGTTTGTAAGAGCTTAAAATGTTAGGTGCAATGTCTAAATTGACATATTTCCCATTTAAAGCCTCGTCATAATTTAACAATATCTTATAGCCAGGATTTTTTTTCAATACTGCCTTGAATTTTTCAAAAATTACCTTACCTTTTTCATTATTAATATTTTCCAAACTACTTTCCAAATTTTCAACAATACCTATCTGGGCATTTAAAGAGATATTTTTTCTTCCAGATTTTTTATTGCTACTGGAAGTTGAGAAAAATGAGTTCTGATAAATGCCAATTCTGATTTTATCGAATTTTCTTTTAAAATTTGTTTTACCTTTGTGACTTTTTGACAGCATTTTCTTCAAAACATCCAATCAATTCTTATACTTTGTGAAATGTTCAAATATAGCTGCTTCTAACCACGTTCTCCATCTGGTTACGACCACTTGGAGGTAATGGACAGTCCATTGTATTTCGGTACAATGTCACACTTGCAGGAGCTTTAAAAATATTTTTTTCCTGTTGCTAACGAGTTTGTTGGACATTAGAAATATTTCTCGAATATTTTCGGCTACTTGTTTATGTCGTGCACGTAATGCAAAAATTATGTTTGATTTATTTAAAGGTTTTAATTTAACTTTTAAAGGATTCCAGTTTTACATAAGGTAGTCTGTCCGTCACAAGCAAAATCTTATCTTGAAGCTATTTTCAGCAAAAAGCACTTAAACTCATTCACAAAGCGGAGACAGTTTCAAATTTGTTTTGCAAGCTCCTTACATGAAATTAAATAAGGATTTGGGTTGATTTCTGGTGTGGATACTAACACTAAACTACAAATATATTTTCCTGGCGTTTGTAGTCTCATCGACTTCAAATATATACAAAAATATGACATTTTATTTCTAATTTTAGACTTTGTTGATTCAAAGTAAAAAGGAAGATACTTTTCCTAAGCGTAATTTCGTTTGAATTTATATCATATTTTTCCAGCCTCAAACGGAGTTGATTGTAACTTGAAAAAAGGAATATTTGAACCAACCAATGCGTGGCGTAAATCTTGATTAAATTGTTTATGGAGTCCGTGTTTCTCTGTCAGCACGATTACATTTCTGTATCTCAATGGCCTTCTTACGACATTCTATAAAATTAAAGAAGTCTTAAGGTTGGCAGAGAGAAATCTCATTTCCATCAATGTATAATATGTTAAAGGAAGATAATTTAACTTACTTTGTACGTGTGCATCAATTTGTGATTTCCTCTCCACTCTGATACTCTTGTCACAAGGAATACAAAACACTATTTTTCCGTCGGCTTCTCAGATCTAAAATTTTTGTATCCACGATTTAATTTTAGTACTTGAACTACTCCTTCCTTCGGCATGTTAACTATGTGTGTACAGCTTCACTCTGGTTGTGGTAATGCGTGCACGCAACTAAGAGAGTTCGAAAAAACTGTGTTCACTTCCTCTGTATCTGCAAGGCAACATCCGTTCCGAGTAATTTGATGAATTTGACACTTATGCGCAGCTTGTCACTACTAGCGTTTTCCATTCGTCGCACTAGTGCGCACCTAGCAGCTTCTCGTGTTCCATTCCACTGGCTAGGGCGCACCAGTGCAAAGAACTGCGTTCCATTCGCACATCGACATCGGACTGGCGTCTTCTAAACTGCACTGACGATCGTCAGTGCAGTCCAGTGCACCACTGTAGTTATGTGCGGAATATATCCATGCTGATTTAGATTCGGGAAATTATGAAGGTAAATGAGGATCTTCTGTCACGCAGGATATCTTTGAATGATATAGCTGAACTCGTGGCTCATTGCAAAGTCGCAAGCCTTTCACCACTGAGATCCGGGTTCGATTCCCGTCGAATCTCATGTGAAATTTGTTCCAACAAAACGAGTTCGGCTGCTTCACAAGGGCTAGTCCAACCCCTGTGAAGTGTCCTAAACCCTACCCCTATCCTTATTCCTTCCTAATTCTGGCCGCTGGGTAGTGACGCAGGAGCGCGTGGTAGGAGGCGCGTACGCGGAGATGCTACCTGGCGGTCCTCTTGACAACCGACTACGACGAGACGCGACAATGTTAACGGAGGATTACCCATAAAAAAAAAAACAAGCGCAGTAATGGAGGATTACCTGAGCAGCAAAGCGTTCACCGCCCCGGCAGACGCAACAAATTTTAATGATGGAGTATATTATGCTTTGCAAGAAATGTCTAAGGCTAAATGTACCGAAAATACTTATAGGAAAAAATCAATAGATCGCAGCACTGCGGGTGTATGTGCCCTGCAGCTGCGCGTGCACTCGGCGTACTGCCTTCCCGCGCTCGTTCTGTAGCTGTGTTGCCGCCGCGTTGAGCTGTTGAGGCGAGCCGCGTGTATGAACTTCTTGGTAGACGAAGTTGGCCTCTATGTGCTCTCCAGAACGTAGGAAAACGTTGATTCAGACCGACTGCCTCGAGCGCACTTGCGAACAGGCTCCTGAAGTTGTTATCTCTCTCCACCTCCTGGCGTGCGCTTACGTATTAGTGTGCGCAGCGTCTTTACCAGGAGGTGGCGGACCTGACGTGATGCGCCGCCCGGCTTCTCGTCACCTGGAGTGGCTGCGAGGAAGTTCGAGAGCGTCGGTGTCATCGGCCGCCAGCACATGGGGTCTTCAAGCCGCGCCAGCGCGGAGGGGGCGAGCGTTGCAGGGCGCGGGGGCGTCCGCCAATGGGGAGCGGGCGTGGGCGGCGACGGCGCCCGGTCGTGGGCAGCCTCCGGTGACTACGTCGGCGGGGGCGGGCGTCGGCGCCGACGCTCGCTCGTCAGCGAGCTCCGCGGCCACCGTGGTTCGCTCCGGGGAGGCGCGCGCGGCCGGGCTCCACGCCGGCTGTGGCGGCTTGGCCGGGGCGACGTCCGCGCCCGTGTCAGCGGGCGTCCCTCCGGCGGCAGTGGTTCGGCGCGTCGGCTCAGCTCCGGGGCGGTGCCGCCGGCAGCAAAAGACTCCGCACACAGCTCGCGGGCCCTTTACGCGTGTGGGTGCCACTGCTGCGGTTACGACGTTTCTGCTCTGCACCAGGCGGTTTCAGTGCAACGAATGGAAAACGCTGGCGTTTCCGCGCCAAACTTCTGGTCAAATACCGTGAGTCGCAGGCAGTCTCGTGTTGCTTAGATCAGCGAATACCGCCAAAACGCCTACTACGATCTGGATTGGGAAGGTAGATCCTGAACATTGCGTTGGCTGAGCGACCGCAACCAAGGGCTGCTGACCGAGTTCGTGCGAACACCGTGTATCACTTCGAACTGCAATTCCTCAAAAATTTCAATTAGACAATAGGTATCATACAAGGTATAGAGTAGACGCTCATTTATCGAAACAAAATGTACAATGATTCATATGAAACGGCGCTCGGATTTGAAAGACTACCTAAATTGTCTCGTTAAGTCATATTTTTTCATTAAATGAAACCTTTAAAAAAGGTAAAATAAAAAAAGTTGATATAAGAATCATATTTTATCCAATAAAACTATGAATCTTGCAAATATGTGCAGTAACCTCCCAAACGTGCAATTTTGTGCAAAATAAAACATGTACTAAAATAACGTCCGTTTCATGATTCAAATTTCTGTCAAGGTTTCATCCAATTTCAAGTTAGCAAAACAAAAGATGCAATAACATCGGAATCCGGTCTTTAGTCATGAGCATTTCTAGCCTTGTTTACTTTACAATTTCTTTGTTCCTCTTTAGCAAATAATCAATCTACTCAGTAAACGAAAGTCCCGCGAATTGGAATTGAATTGAATCTGTTATCCTACTCATTTTCACTAACACTAACTATACAAAAACGTTTCAATTTCTATTGAAGTTCTTTACTACTCATTACAGGTACCAATTCCATAAAGCTCAATAAGCAAGACAAACAAATGAAACTATATTTTCAAATATGGAATTTATTTATTAAAACAATATTCAGGACTAATTTACATTTTCATCAATCCAAACAACTGCAAATCAATAATTTACAAAATTTACATTGATAATAAATTAAAGAGTTCTTTAATAAATAACTTTGACATTTAATATGCTTTCAGTTTCCAAGAGTTCTAAAGACGCTTTACCGCAGAACAACCTAAATTCTCCATCACCTTAAAAATGCACATGCACGCATTACTTGTATCAAAGACACAATTTTATACATTTTTGAATACTGTTTACATTCCAAATGTTCATTGGAGTGATGATATGATGATATTCTCTTCCATGATTGGATGCCTGTATCCAACTTCGCATTGTTTAAGCCTAAATCTTTTTTTTTTGTTTAAAAATTTTTATGCAATAGATGATTTCTAGATTGAAATGGATTTTGGAAAACAATATCTATAATTATTTTAAGTAGAATTAACAAATGCAAAATAAATAGCAGAACAATACTTTTTCACTAATTGATAACATTCATCCGTTATTAATTGTCCATCCTCTTGGGCAAAAACAAACAAACAAACTATTATATATCAACAATTACAAGATATTTCAAAAATAAACATACCAAATTCCTTTATTCTAAGTTGGCACTATGTTTCTCAGTTCTTTCCCTAAGGGTAAAACAACAATACTGAAATTATCAATTTAAGAACACTTTTCTTCTTTCTTTTAGACATATTGGCAAAAGTCGCTTCAAATGGCAGGTAATATGGTTAAACAATATCTGCATTAAAGAACTCTCAGTTAAAAGAGAAAGAAAATGAAAGGGAAAAAAACAAACTGCAATTTAATTAGCTCAATTAAAATTAACTCTTTGATTAATTGTTATTTTAATCAATTGTTATAAAGATGCAGAAGAGAAGAAAAGGTGAAGAAAGAAAACTGATGGAGAAATAGAAGGCAATAATTAACGAGTCGTCTTATTACAATAGTTTAACATTGGCTGAATATTTTGTGTACGGAAGAAAGAGAATAACTAATTCATTAGTAAATAGCTGTCTAAAAAATAGCACACAAGATTACTTTTAATACATTTTGTAAATATTCTTTAACAACACTACATTTTGTTTACTACAAAAATAATTTACTCGAGAAAATTTGTGAAAAACATTAAAAATCATAAGCAGTAAATCACCACAGTAAAATAAAAATAACAGTGGCCTGATCCTTTCAAGAACCCTGGTATCAACTAGAAATCAGAGTTGTTGTGAAGTGACTAGCAGGTTTTTTTGGTTTTGAGCACTATATGAATCACATTCAGTTTTGGCCCCCATATCGTATTAGAATAACGCATTACTATACATTTTGCGTTGTTCTGGAAGTCATTCGAGGAAGTAGTAGAAACCACCATATGCGCTAAGTTATATCTAAAATTTCTGAAGAAAATTCAAGTACAGAAAAGTAACATTAAGACATTCCTACTGAAAAGTACAATATGCTGACTTTGGTTATATGAACTCTGTGGTTTGGTCTTACTATATCCGATGAAGTCAAAATTAAATAGAAATTATCTACAATGATTTATTTTATTGATATAGAGATACAGCAAAATTCATTAACAGCACAAACTGAAAATCTCAGTATCATTATTTGTCTTTAAAAAAAAACATTTTCATTGTTTGCTTTGTTCATTTTCATTGGTAATTTCTTTAGAGTTCAGGGTTTCCTTCCACACTTCTGATTCTGCATTGTCCTGACTTGTAAGTATCTTCACAGTCTTGAATTCAAATTGCACTGTTGAACACAGTCCCACTGAAGGCCTGCTTTTTTACCCATCACACAAGATCCTTTTGCAGCAAGATCGATGCAAATGGCTAATGAACTGATCACTTTACCATGGTACAGTATCAACAGCTGGGGCTGCAGTCGTACACTTCCTATCGCCCATGTAGAACTGAACACGCTTTGTCCCAACGAATATAAAAAAGCACAAAGTTTGAAACTGAAGTGAGCAATTGTGCGTTGCCGCTACCAGTTGTAGCCCATGCAGGACATGATCTTTGTTTCCCCAGAGAAACTGAGTGGCATAAGGTCATCAGTAAGGTCCCCATTCCGCCCACTACCTTCATGTCAGAAGACTTCTTCGATTATGACCTTTGGCCAACGATATTGTTTTCAAGCTGCTTAGTGTTGGAATCACTGATTCAATATGTTCTTTTTAGAAGGTAATCTATTTCAGGACTGATTTCCTAGCTTGTTATGAGCCATGGTTTAGGGTTCACTATGACTGAATCTTCTTATGCTTATTTGTAAAGTAAGGAACGGGACTCAGCGACTTAAGTTCACCTAGAGTTCATTACAACCAGAGTCAACTGTATTTCATTTAAATTACTTCTACACACTCCAAATACCAGAAAAATTAACCAATCATCTTTCCTAAAACGGAAGGATTTTATCTACCAGCAATAAGGAGCTAAAACTCCTTGGAAAGATCAACAGAGACAAGGAGACTAATTTTAATTTGACTAAAATGGCTTGCTTCTTCACATTTCTAATCCACTTCATGCATACATTCACACACTTCATTTGCTACACATTTTAAATCCATTTTCACTATTTAAATAAAACAGTTTCAACAAAATATCTTAATATAAGTTGGTGCCCAAATGAAACACAATTTTAATTACTTTTAATGACTGTTACACAATACATTAACAAATTGACATTCTTATATGCATAAGTTATTATATATTTAGTCAAAAAAACTGTATGTGATTTATGGGGAGAAACTATTCGCGCACGCTTTCTTGAGTTTCAGAAGGAGGCAGTGAAAGCAACTTGCCTGTTAGTAATGGTTAGCTACTTGTCGAAATACAGGAAACTCCTCATTAGCGCGTAATTGGACTGAGAGGAGATGCTGGCTCTTCCTCGCCTTTTAAACTTTCTTGCTTGGTTTATAAATCTAATACGCGTGAAGGGGACATCCTTACACATGCCTTTTATAACTAATTTTGCGTTTTGATGTAACACTGTCTTTGTCATTTATTTCATTTTAAAATTAGTCATTTTTACTGTTTTACTCTTTTAATCTTGTAATTAATAAAAATATTTTAATTTGACTTTTATACTAATTTTCAGAAAATTTTGCGAATAATATTGCACTATGTATTGACAAGATATTTGAGCACAATACACGGTTTTTTTATATTATTAAAGAAAGAGTATGAAGAGTTCATTTCGTGAAAATAATAAAGACTGTAGTTTAGTTTTCAGATTTGAGAACTTGTGATCTCATTGAATCTCATGTGTTTTCCGTGTTGATCTAAAACCAAATGTATTTTCAGGTTCGATATGCATTCAAGTATTGGGATCTTATGAGCACAAATTATTTGTCATGCGTATATCTTACAATGGCTAAAATTATTTCACAATTAATCATTAGAAAAAGGACGTGTATTTCCTGTGAATAAAAACCGTTTCTTACTTCAATATCGATAACCGTGTCAAGGTTTCCGGATGTTTGAATTGCGAGAGAGCTTCTTGAATCGAACTAAACACTCCAGAAACTGTTTCTGGGGGTCATACAAAAACCTAACATAAATTGGAAAGATAATACGATTCAAACACTGTTTTTCCCCTTAAATATTTTAATTGGAAAATTGCCCCGGAATTGAATTTTTTAACTAAACCTCAATCTCTTTAAAGTTTATTCAAACAAGTTTTGTTTCTTTCTTAACAGCTCGTTTTAAGAAAATTACATTGATTCGTAACATTTTAAGGTTTTCAAATTTATTCTTTTTTACTACGTGGTTATTCAAAAATATTTGAAAATATTTAACTCATGTAGATTTCCAAAAATTTAAAAAAGAATTAAAAATTTGCTGTTTATATTATAGCTATTTTATTAAAGATATCAATTATTACAATTTTGCTATTAATATATGCAATGTGATATGTTGAAAATAATTAATTATGTTAGCGCCTATTCGGCCATATCAGATTTGTACTGTTCTGTATATTACCTTAAATAAATAAATAAATAAAATATCACCGGGAAGGGATAGATATAATCTTCTCAGCAGTGTAACAGAAAAATAGCAACTTTTGAAAAATGTATGAAGAATAAGACAATTTTTTTTCGAAATATTTCTAATGAGAGGTTCCCTAGTTCCTTTTCACCGATTATCAATATAAAATTGCATCAATTTTACAAATATCTAAACAATATTAACAATAGCAATTTTGCAATGATAATCTACTTGGGACACCCGGCAGTGTTTTTTAATTGATTAACGAAATCACTGTTTGCATCACCTGCTCATATAAAAAAAAATGGGCGATTACATTTTCAAAATTGGTAATAAAATTTGTATTGCTTGCTTTTCCCCTTAAAAAAGGGCCCGTAATAATGTCAAAATACAAGTTTTTAAATACGTGAACATAATTTCAATTTGCTTGATAGGAAATGTGTATATTATGTAAATGCATTATATTGTGTTTCCCGAAAATGATTATGTAATAGTTAGTTTTCCCTTTGGGTTTTTAGAACCATTAGCTTTTTAAAATTTTTGTAAGAAACAAAACTTTCAATACTATAAATTTAATCTGACACAAATTTCTCCAAATTAGATACCATAAATTAGGTTAATTTTCATGGTAAAAAACTGAAAAAAAATGTCACAGCCCCACCCCTGCCCCGCTGCCCCTTGGTTCGTCGGCGTTCACGGGGTTCGGGAAACCAACGTCAGTGAAATTTGGGCCCGGGTGATCCTCGCCCCCCAACCCCTTTCTTTTTCTGTGCCCCTCTCCTGTTACCTCCTCTTACTTCCTCTCCCCCCCCTCCCCTGTTCCCCCCTGCTCACGTTAGCGAGGCGCGTCACGGCCTCAAAAATTGCTCCCCCCCTTTGAGATAACTGGGGAAAATCTTCGGGGGGAGGAAGGGGACGTTCTGAAACTTGGAGCAAAGCCAATGAAAAAGGCGGATCGCCTCGACGCCAAAATTGGTAAAGGGGGTGCCCGGCGATGGTTGCCCAAGCTGGGGAAAAAACCATTTTTGGCCCCACGGCATCCCCCATATTCTGTGGGGTGGGTATCCCTTGGTTTCATACTGTCCTAAAAAGAATAAGTCAATTATTCTTTTTCCCCAACCATGCACCCGATGATGAAATGGATGAAAAACCCCAAAAAAATAACCCCAAAACCCTTTTTTTACAACAGAACGAAAATTGGTGTGGATTTGGTTGACCCCGGCTTATGTATACCCACTCTCGGGGGAATTGGGCGTCCCCTGTGGGGAAAACCCTTTTTTCCCGGCAACCATCGCTGAACACAATCCTGGCGTGGGGTTTTCCCTTTCTTCCGGGCCCCTTTTAGCCCTTTTTCCCCTTCCCCCCTCAAATTTCCTCTATTTACCAAAGGTCCGCTGTTTGCAAACCTCCTCAACAGATTTGGGAAAATTGAAAAATGAAGGGGGTGGAAAAGGGTTCCAAAGCAATGGGGATGTCCCCAATTCGGGTTGGGCCGGGGCCCCGTGGCCCTTTGACAATTTAAAGGATTGAAATCCCCGGATGGTCGGGAATTTTTATCAAATTTTTTTGAAAGAATTTTCTTTTTGGGGTTATCTTTTTAAATTGTGGGAAAAATTAAATTTGAAAGTTTTGTTTCTTAAAAACTTTTTTAAAAAATGCTTGCTGGCGGAACCAGTTCCATAGTTTTTAAAGTTTTAAAATTAAATACATTTGTTTGGGCCCCATCAAGAAAATTAAAAATATGACATTTAAAAAATTTGTATTTGTTTCCTTTAAACCCGTGAAATGCAAGCAATAAATTTTTGTCCGCATTATAAAAATAAAAATTTTCTATTTTCAGGGGGTCTCCCAATTTTTTTGAATAAGGAAAAAATTTTTGCCAATTTTCCCCAAATGGGTTATCTTTTCCCGGGAAATTTTAATATTGTTTAATTTTCAAAATTGATGCTTTTTTTCTTGGGAAAATGGTTTTCCAAAAATCGGTGTTTTTGTTTTTTATATTTTAAGTTACTTTTTTTCTGTTACTGCTAAAAAAGGTTACCCTTCAATGATATTTTTTTTGTTATTTATTTATTTTTTTAAAGGAAATTTGCGGGCGGAAATACAAATCTGAAAATGAGCTAACCCCAATTGGGCCCATTTTTCAACTTTCACATTCCCTATATTAATAAAAAGGTTAAAAATTGATATCTTTAATAAATAGCTAAAAATAAAACAAAAAATTTTTTAATTTTTTTTAAATTTGAAACCCATTTTGGTAAATTTTTTCCCAAAAATTTTTTAAAATAAAAACAAAATTAAAAAGGGAAAAAAAACCCTTAAATATTCAATCAATATAAACAAAACGTTTGAAAAAAAAAATTTTGTTTTAAAAACTTTCAAAAATTTGAAAAATTTTTAAAAGGGGTTTCAATTGGGTTTTTTCCCAATTTAAAATTTTGGCAGGCGGTTTCCCAATTTTTATTTCCTTTATAGGGTTTTTTATGCCCCAAAACGGTTTCGGAATTGGGTTAAAAATTTTCCCGAATTCGGCACCCCTTTGACACGGTATCGTTAGTGAAAATTTTTATTGCAAAACCGTCGCTAATGTTTAAATTTGGAAATTTTTTTAACCCGACCCTGGTTGCATGAAAAATTTAATTTTTCATAACCCCAAATACGGTCTTTCAGCCTGGTTTGACTGTTTTTTGAAAGGGCCAAAATTCAAAATACAAAGATTAAATCTGAAAGCAAACTCAGTCTTTTTTTTTTCAGTAAACTTCATACCTTTCAATAATATAAAACTGTGTATTGTCCCCAAAAAACCTTTTAAATTTTACATGGTGAAATATTATTAAAAAAAACTTTGTAAAAAGTGGGTTTAAAACTTTTTTATTTTAAAAAGAAAAAAAGGGAAAAACGTAAAACTTTTTAAAAATGAAAATTTTGTTTAAAAACCCCAAAAACGAAAAACCCAAAGGAAATAAAACATAAAAATCACCCCCTTAAATTTTAGAATAAATCCCCCGTAAAAAATTTTAAAAGATTTTTGCGGAGGACGGTAGCCAGCATCCCCTCTATAGTCAACAAGCTATGCCTTCTTCGGCTCTTTCATTATCGCAGTGCACAGGAGCATGCTTTACAGTAAGATCTGTTCTTCATTTCGGGGGGATAGGGGTGGGTAACTCCCGAGATGCCCGTGCGGGGTGGCAGTGCCCGATCCAAAGGTGAATAACAATTCTTGCCTCGGGCTTAGAGCCCAGGACGACCACGACAAGGTCTTATGATCCTTGTGGTTTAAAAAGTGTTCTGCCACTCTGTTTGCACTAAAAATGCAATTTGGATAAAATCTTGGTAGAAAGAGTAGATATTCCCTAATATTTTTCCCCGGCCCTCGGGGAACTTTACTACCTAGTCAGGGGTTTCTTTTCCACTTATCCCCACGTGGCCAGGGACACAGGAAAAAACGTAATTCAAATGATGGGGGAATTTAAAGGATATCTTCGATGTATTTGATTTTGGGAATATATGATGTCAGGGGGTTTTACTAGGAGAGAAAGGAAATGGACGACAAGGCCGTGGCTTCCTGGGTTCGAAGGGCCGGGGGTTTCCCCGCCTCGGACATAAAATGTGTGTTCGTGATGTCCACGTATTCCCCCTACAAAAAACCCCAAACAAAAAAAAATCACGGTGGTCGTTATATGACCTAGTATTTAAAAAAGAGACTTTAAAAGAAATATATACAAAAAACAACAATTTCCCAATTGTCGAAAATTTCACATTTTTTGAATTCGCATTTTTTCAATAATCGTTGCCTAAAAAAACCCTGGGTTTTTTTCCCCGGGGCAAAAATAGTTTTTAAAAACGGAAATTTATTTAATAAAAAATAAATTTTCATATATGGTAAACTAATTCGATTGTATTTATAACTTAATATTCATCTCTCTCAAATTTTCCCTACAATATTGCAATGATATTCATTTGAATACATATTTTTTTTCCCACACTTTCTTTTATTTCGTTGGTAAAATAAACATATTTATTAAACGGGGTACCACTGAATTTAATAATGTTCTTTAAACAATATTTCCATATTTTTTTTAAGCTGAGGAACAGTGACGGAAAAAAATTTGGGCCCCTAATATTGATTTAAAGGGGCTTCTTAAATATTTTACTTTATTTTACATTCTCGAATCCCACCTTTTCTAAAACCCAATAAATATCAAGAAAAATGGTATTTGGGGGTTTTTGAAGGAAAATTCGGTTTTTGGGAAACCCACGAACCCCAAAAAAATTTTTCCCAAAAGACTCGGCGAACATGTATTTTTTTTTAGACTGTTGTGGGAAAAAGGACCTGTGAAATGGTACCGAAAAAAATTTAAAAACATTACTGATTTTAAATCAATGTATTCTTTTTCAAAATTGATATTATACTAGCAAGTTCATTGGGATTCTGAACCCAATGAGAATCCAATATTTCTGGGGGTTATTTACATTATTATATTGCATTATTGAAACTTTCTGAAAACAGAAGTCTTTCTTTTTTTTTACACTCTTCTTTTCAATACACTATACCTTTATTACAAATACTGTAGTAAATGTAACCTTTGATTAATATCTCTGGGTTTTTTTCAACGTTTCAATTACTAATCTTTTTCAAATTTCCCCTTGAACTCTTTACCTTTTTCCCAGTATAACTAATTCTACAAATGAAGTTATAAAAAATTGTATAAATTTTTCCAAATTTAGAAAATTGCTTTGCAGTGAAAGCAAAAAAATTTTCCGTGAACGCATAATCTAAATTCTCTCATATATTGATAAATTGCACTTTCTTCTTAGGAGTAAAAAAGTTACGTAATGCTACGAAGAAAAAACGGCAAATTTCTGAAAAAACCATATTACAGGGCCCTTGGACGAAAAATGGATAAATCCACTTGCTAAATTTAAAAAAAATCCTCCAAATCGGGGGTGTAGCCAGAATCCTTTTTGGGGTGGTTGAAAACGAAAAATCGACGACGGTAAAATGTCTGTCCTCCGTCCCTGAACAACCCTCAGCTAAACCGTTCAGGATTTTCAAAAAAATTGATACTCCTAAGGTCGGCTGATGTCTTGGCGCCTTAAATTTTGGGAAACCGATATTTCCAATTGGGAAGGTACTTTCCCATAAACCCCTGGGTATTTTCAAGTGTTCAAACAAATGGCTCCATAATTTTTTTAATTTTATGGTTGGATAGGGGGTTTTTGTTTTAAAAAGAATATTCCAGGTCTCATGTTCTTGAAAACTGTTTTTTAAATAAATATTTCTAAAAATAAAATATTGAAATTTGAGATTTTTCCTTGATGAAATTTTTTCCTTTAAAAGAAAAGATTTTTAAAAAAAGATCATGTGAAATTTTTTCCAAATTTTAAGTATTTTCAGCAAAAGGTTTCCCGTGAAAAAAAGGGTAAAAAATACGCGCTGTTTTACCCTCACTAGTATTCTTTAAAACTTTTCCTACTTCTAGACATTGGGGCTCTTCTCGAATAATTGCAAGCCCCTTTTCCAGTTTTATTATGAAAATTGGTACTGAAGTACGCATGAAAAAAAAAAAAATATTGTACTTTCTTTCTATAGAAAAAGTTAGCATTCTTTTAAAAATATAATTATATTATATTAATATATTTAATTTTCCCCTATATTATACATTTTTATATTAAAATTATATATCACAGTATATTTAAATTTAAAAAGGATTGACCTCTAAAACGAAAAAATATATTGAAACGATTATTTCTTTTTGCATAGGTTTTATTATGTTTAACTACTTTTCAAAATTGGCAACTGAAACAGAAACCTTTTTGCCGAATGGTTAACGTCATGGGTACGCTGTAAATTTTGCTAACGTTGTAAAGTTCGAATCAGAAGAAAATTTTTTTCTTCTGTTATGGTGTGATTTCAGTATTAATTTTGTCAATATTTTGAATTTAAATTATTTTTTAAAAAAGACTTGCGGCCGAAAAAGGGCCATTTTTGTCAGTACGACGCCCCAGAAACCTCCGTTCTGTACTATCGGGCCGGGGCGCTGGTCCCCCTATTTCGAGGAATTATATATTTTTAAAAATGGAAAAAAAAGTTAATTTTTTCAAACCTAAAAAATTAAAAAATAGAGATCTTACTTTTAAAACTTTTTCCCAATTCATGTAATAGTATAATATTGCGGAGCAGTGACATTAGAGAAGAAAGTATGTGCTGTTGTAGTACAACTACTTCGTTGTTTACATTATAAGCATTATAATTTCTTTAAAAAACAATCAATCAACTTTTTCCCCAGAAAATTTAAAAATATTTTGGCATTATATCATTCAATTTTTAGGTTCAAGTTTTCATTGAATAACGAATGCGATAAAATTCTCTTTAGTTGTTTTAAATTTGGGTTTTAAAAAATAAATAGTTACTTTCCTTAATACTACGCGGTTCTGCTTTTTCGGACTGGTGTTTCCGACGAGTTACAGTTCAGTCTTTCGCGTAATGTGGAGATCACCTTGAAAAATATGGGAGGCAAATGGCATTTCCCAAGGATAAAAAATCTTCGCGCCCCCTACAAAAAAGACTTTTGAATCGAAATTTTTCCCAAACTAAAACCCCAACTATAGAATAATTATCCGCTGATGATTCCACATTCTTATAAAGAATGTGAGTTTGTTTGTAACCTGAAAAAATTTTTGTCATCATAAGAACAATAAATTTCAAGATAAATTCTTTCCCTACAACCCCCCTCATCGGTGCTGAAAAGGTCCTCTGTAAATAGCTCCGTGGATTACACGCGTAGTAGATAGAGGGGGGACGCCAGATCAAATCCTGGCGAATATGTTTTTTTTTTTTTACCTGTTCCCTGAACACATTAATCACTATCATCACAGAGAGACTTTCCCAAAATTCTTGAAAAGAGGAACAAACTTTTTTTTGTAAACGATAATGTGATTATATTAAGGTGTGCGGGATCTTGTATTTCCAAGCAATGTGACGAAACGAAATTTGGAAGAGATAAAAAAATTTTAAACAGTGTCTCGATTGCAATATCTTATCATATTTTTATGTAATCGTTAGAAATAATATAGAAAAGTCTGCCCAAAGTTGTATAATCACTAAAATTTTAAATATTTAACAGTTCTAGAGAAAAATCAGAATCCTTAACAAGTTTTTGGGTTTATTAAAAAAATTTTGCAAAAAAAGGTAATTTCTTCTTTTCTTTTTTTTAAATTTTTAAAAAAAGAATATGTTTTTTTAACGTTTAACAAAATTCCTTAGAAACTATTACGAACTCATTAAAATTACCTTTTTTGTGTTTTTGCCTTTGTTGATAAATGCTAACAGAACGCATCCCAAATTTTGTAAAAATTTGGGAAAATTTTTATTTTTTTTAGGGTCTTTTTAAAAATTTTTTTAATAAAATTTTTGGTAGAGGGGAAACCACTTTTTCAAAATGTATGAACCCAAAACATAATAAAGTACGTTTTTGACGTGGTCATGTGAAAAAAATAATTTTTTTTATTATCATCCCCCATTTTTAAAAAAAGAATTTTTTGATACGGCTTATTTTTAGTGCAGGGTGGGCTGGGGTTTAAGTGGGAGCATTCAATCTTTTAAATTTTCACAAAGATAATAAGGAATTTTAATTATTTAGTTATATCCAATGATTTTTCCCCAAATCTTGTGTAGGTGATCAATGCACAAATCACCTGTCTTTTTAGTCCCCAATATAGGAAAAAAAAAGGAGGTGCGGTTTGGATCTCAAAATGTCTGGGATAAAGTCGTTCTTTTAAATCTAAATTTTAAAAATTTATTAAAAAATTTCCCATAAATTTTGAAAACGGTTAGATAAATAAATATATTATCTTGTATTTATTAAAACATCAGTTGCCCCAAATTTGCTTTTTCCCAGAAATTGTCCCTGTTGGAACGAATATGTTTAGAGAATATTTTCAAATTACGTCTTAAATTTTCCCTCGGAAAATGGAAAAATTACAGAACAAATATTTAAATTTGTAAGATACATTAAGGCTTGCAGATTACTGAAAGACCAATAACTCTTTTGTAGCTGAAATCGTTTGACACCGGGTTTTAAATCGGGTTTTGATGATCGAGTTCTGGGGTCCCTTTTTTCTTCTTTTCCCTTTTTTCTGTTTTCCCTAAGTCAAATTAAAAGATAAGAATGTTTAGGGGAAAAATATTTTATTTATTTATTGCTTATAAGATCTTTGCTGAACTTTTATACTATATAATTTTAATTAGTTTGATCCCCCTTTATTACAAATATTTATAAAAATGTGTATTTATTTATATTTAGTTAGTAAATTCCCAACCTCGCTTGGGAAATTTAAAATAGTGAACGTTTTTTTACATACATTTTTCATTCACTTCCAAAAAAATTTGTCACAACTCTTTCCCCTTTTTTGGGAAATGAAATATGAGGGAAAAGTTTATGTTTTGTTAGTGATATCCATTTGGACCTTAAGGGATTAATTGGTATAAGATGTAATTCCTTCGGGGAATCAAACCCGCATCGTTCGATTTACGACCAGTTGCTCTGACCACTGAGCTTCCCAAAAAAACGTTTTACAGTTGGGTTCTTGGGTCGTGTATTCCCCACGCATTTGATATTTGTCACCGCTGTCATCATTTACGTAAGTCAATATGAGGGAAAGGGTTTTGGGCCTTTAAGTAATTGATATCAAAAATTGTGACTTTTAAAAACGTCGTGCCCAGATTTGACAAATTATTTTTTTTTTTGATTAGATAAATTTCATTCATAAAATTTTTCAATATGAATCATTTATGTAAAAAAAAAACTCACCTTGAAATGACAATCAATTGCAGAAAATTCTCAGTCTGTTTTTTTTTATCTCACCTTTTGGAACTGTTTTTAAACGTTTAGATGGATTTTGAACTATGATAATTCGTTATCTCGGGACAAAACAAAACTTGTACTTCTCGTTTTTTCTTTCTCGTATCCCCGAAAACCCTAGTATAAATAGTATATTCGTATGTTTTACGTATATACGTAGTATATTCCCTGCGTATACGTAGTATCAGAAAGTTATGTAATACAACCCCGGAAAAACGATTTCGCGATTAAACAGTAATACACTTTTTTGGGGTCGAGAAAGTGGTTTTTTCCCAAAAAATCCGTCCATCCGTCTGTGATCACTACTAGCGCCTAAAACCGTCGATCCTTTTCCAAAATTTAAGAAAACCCCGTTTTTTTGGCTGTAGTTGAAGCTTTGGGAAATTTTTTAAAAATCTTTGAAAATTTTGGGTTTCTTTAAGAAGCCTTTCCCGGGCATTTTCAAAAATTTTTTTCAAAAAAATCCTAATTTTCTGGTAAAAATAAGTAAAAAACACTTGAAGGATGACATAGTTCCAATTTTTTATGGTTAACTCTAATTTTTAAAATTTTAAAAGTTTGAACATTTTGGGGCGTCTTCCTCAACTACAAAATTGAAAACAATTTGTCTTTCAAATGAAATTTGTTGTCCATATTTCGTTCTTGCATAACAATCATTTGGCTTTCTTGAAATGAAAGCATTTTTTTTAAAAAAAGTGCAAAAACAATATTTAAAATTTTTAAAAAATGGTTTGAAATGCAAAACTGCAATGAAACCTATTTCTTTTCTTACTATTAAAACGTTTCAAAACCAATTTTGCGAAATCATTTTTTACTGTTTCTTTCTTGCAAGCAACATTCCTGTCTTCAATAGAAAAACTAACCAATTTTCCCCGTCAACACATCCTAATATGAAAAAAAATTTTATAAGTGACTGCGGGGGGTGACGTCATGATTCAGGTCTTGTTTTTAAGAACTGGAAGACTCAGTTACGTCCCGGCCTTTTCAGAACCTTTTTTTTTTTGACTATGTGTGAGATTTTTTAAATTTAAAACTTTTCCTTTTCAATAATTTAAGGTATGCATTTCGGTTTTTCGTTTGAGGTTTTCCAAAAAAAAGAAGAAATGGTAATAGTGTAACATTTGTTTTTATATTAAAAAAAACTTTTCCAATAACACGAGAAAATAAGAGTTTATTTTTATATAAAGTAATTAGATGAACAAAAAATAATAACTGCGTAATGATTTGATTTTTCTTGAAGTCAATAAATGTTTCTTAGATTATAATTTACTTGCAACAATTGGATTCTGAATGTCGGGCCGTGTCGAAACTTGTCCGCTAGCCCAACGTTATCCCTCCCAATAATTTACCTTAGGGAGAGGCGATAAGGAGGGTTTAGCGTCAGGCTAGAGGCCAAAGCGCCTGCTAGGAAAAATTACATAGTACTAATTAAACATTCTTAAGTAGAATTAACCCATTTTATAGTGCCGCGTAAAATTTCTTTGCTTTCTTATTGTCTCTTGAGGTAATTTATTTAATATTTTAAATTGCAGAAGTGCGGAAAAGCAATGGGTTTGAAGACAAAATTTGTAAGATTCTTAATTGAGTACGTTCACGGGAAATTTCTTACGTACGTCTGTGTTGGTAGCGCAATCGCTTAGGTGCGTGGCTTCACAATAGAGGAACGGTTTTCAAATCCCGTACGATATCAGCGGTTTTTTTCTTGACGAGCAATGAAAATAAATTCCCCAATAAGGGTGTCGGGAAAGTTCCCAAACATTCCCTTTTCGCAAGAAGATACCGTTACAAAACTGCGGAAAGAATTTGATGTACTTTCGATTACTGGTCGTTTACAGATCATTCACCCACTCCATATTTTTTTCCCGTTCATAAAGGGCCCTTTTTTGGGTTTTTTAAAATTTGGGACGTTCGTTTCCTTCCCAATCCCTAATACAGTTTACTCCTTTGTTTAAATTTAAATATTTTTGTGTCTCACTGTTCTTTTGTCAAGTTTTTTTAGCTGAAATTTTTCTTTGCTTTTAAAAAAATTAAAAAAGTTTCACTTCCCATTTAAAAAAATGAAGAACTAGAGGTGCTAAAAATGGGACAGACTTTCTCGTAGCAAATGTTTATAATTTCCCTTTTTGTGGACTGGTTTTAAAGGGTTTTTGCCAGCTCCCTAAATTTTTCAAATTTTCTTGCCAGCTGACATCTATCGCCGCACAAAATAATTTTTTTCAATTTTCTCAACTTTTCCCGGGTTTAAAAAAGGGTCTTTTTCCGGGGAAACTATTGAGTTTTGAAAACTTCCTCTAAAGTCATTTGAAACACTTCTACTCACAAGTTAAATAATCTTTACAAATCTATTCAAATGCTCATATTAACAGCCCGAGAAATTATTTCAAAAAATTTCATTTTTTAATTTTTAAAAAAATAGAAAAGACAATATCTTGTTTATGTCATCGGGTAGGCTGCATTTGGCATTACCCCAACCAAAAATTTAAAGAAAAAAATTTTGGGGCCGTTTTTGAGAAAATCTTGTTTTTGTAAATTTTTAAAATTTCAAATATTGCACGCCCTATTTTGCGAAAATCAACTAAAACTTTTAAAAAAGATTCATGAGCCTTATTTAAAAAATCTAATTATAAAACAAAACATTTCATTTTAAGCAAAAAACTCTATCTTTTAGTTTTGTAGTTGTATTAAAACGCCGCAAAAATATTCAAATTTTGGATTTTTTTAAAATTCGGGTTAACCGTGAAAATTGGACATATTCTACCTTTATTAAGGGGTATTTTACTATAGAAAAAAAACAGTACTTACAAAGGGAAAATTTTCAGAAAAAAATTTGGGGCCGTTTTTTAAAAAAATTTAAAAAGTCGGAATACAAAATTCCCCCCAAAATTAATGAATGTTTTCAAAATCCTTTTGCTTCAGCTCAGGCGAAAACGACAGGGGGTTTCTTTAATTTTGAAAAAATCGTATGCATGGTTTAGGCGCTAGAGTTGTATCAGACGGACAGACGGGTTTTTCTTCCAATTGTTTTTTGGGATCACGGATTAACAAAACTGGGGAAATTTTGGCTTCCCGCGGGGTTTGAGGGCTTTTTCTCTTAATTTAGTAATTTTTTTTTTCTTTTTCGTCACCAGGCGCTGCAATGATTTTCCCCCAAAAAAGCGCAGTTTTTTTGCGCAGCATTATATAATATTCTCTATACTACCATTTCTCTGTATATACGTAAATATAAGAAAAGTAATAAAGAAGTGTTTGTTAACATGCGTCACGCAGATAAATTTTAAAAGGGAAAAAATTGGATGAAGTCGAAAAAATAATTCTTGGTTTTAAAATCATGTATTTATATAATAAATACTCGATTATTAGTTGAAATAAATATGTTTATCATGCCCCTTTGATAACATTCTGAAAAGGGTTTAAATTTTTTGTGAATGATACTGATTAATAAACCGTCCATTTTTAAATATTCTTCCCCAATCATTCAAATTTAAAAAGGGATGCTACAACTTTTTTTTTTAAACCATCCCCAAACCCGGGGTCCAAAATAAAAACTCAGGGTCACGTGCCCTCTCTTTCCTAGAAAATATTCATTTTCTCTCACAATGAACTAGTGGTAAACTAGTAATGAAAGATGAAGATGAAGATCTTTTATTTATATTTTTTTCATCAAAAGGGGTCTTTCCCCCTTCCCTTTCGTTGAAATACTTGTTCATTATTTTTTTGGGGACACCCAATAATTATGCAAGACTGGTAAAACAAAATGTTGAAAGGTTTGATTAATTTAAAAATCCCAAAAAACTAAAAAATATTGGGGGATATCGTTTAAAACTTGAACGGGTGCAAAACCTTTTGAATTCATACATAACGATTTCCCGGTTTTGGGGTCAGCTATCATTAAAAAAAAGGTGGGAAAAATTTTTTTTTATCTGTAACATTTAATCCCGAAATTAATAAAAAAAAAGAAAAATGGGGCTCAAAATAAATAATGTAAAATCAAAAACACATGGTTGTAAAGGGAAATTTATTTTGATCTAGAACGAAATGGTATTTTTAAGGAAAGGAAAATTTTAAAAATATCGGGTTATTATTAGAGCAAGGGGGTCTAATTTTTTGATTTAAAAAAAAGCTAGGAAGGAAATTTTTAGTAGCTTATAATATTTTCGTAAACAAAAAACAAGAGACAATATAAAGACAATGGTGGAGAGCTTTTTTACGTATGAATCGGAAATTAAATTAAAAAAGATGCAATAAACTCTCGGGTTTAAATGCTATGAAAATGAATTTTTGGAGACGATGTTGCTTATACTGTTTGATAGAATCTTTAAAAGAAGAGATTAGACAGAAAAAATAATTGAAGGAAGTGATTGAAAATTTAGAATCAAAAAATCCATTGGTATGCTGCAGAAAGCATGCTGACAGAATATCAAAAAATTTTATTTGAGTGAATCCCTTTTTTGAAAGAAGAAAACGAGGAAGGCCAAGGAAATCTTGTAAATTCGTCATCATTTGACAATGAAGGGGGAGAAAAAAATAAAAGGGAAAATGCCTGACGGAATAAAAAACATTGGTTATTTGGGAAAAACGGTCATTAGAACTGTTAAAAATACTCGCTTAAAATTAATAATAAATTCCTTAAACCCGAAGTGGAAGATACCGGATGAAGAAGCCTTATTATTATGTGCTGGCACAAATGGGGGGGCAAGATCTGTTAAAAAATCTTGCCGGGAAACTAAACCAAAAACAAGTAACGTTCTTATTTGAAAAGATTAAATGAAAACAAAGAAAATTTGATTATTTTCTAAAAGTTGAGTCCTTTAGATAACAAATATCAGATATTACTCTATTTGGGATTTATGAAAAATTTTAAACTTTGTCCATTTATCGGGATGATCGCTTTTTTTTGAGGCAACTATTCTTCCGAATTGACAGGTCGAAAAATAAATATTGTATTTAAAGGGAAAAAAGATGATTGAATTATGTTTTCGAAAAATTGACGGGGTAAAAATAAAGAAAAATTTTCACAAATAGTAAAATTTACATTTCTTGTATGTTGCCCAATAGTAATGTTTTAATTCCACAATTAAAATCTATTTTTTTGATCCACCAATAACATATGTGGGGCTCTTTAACCCAAATCTTTCGCTTTAGCGGCGATAAAAAATTCACCCGGGAAAATGTTCGGCAGTTTATCGACGAATGACAGAAATTTTTAATTAAAAAGAGTAAAGGGCTTCTGATGCAGTATTCCAAAGGCAGAGGGTTTTTAAAAATCCCGACATTTTTTATCATTTCTCTCTCATGGATGCCATATGTTTTTCAAGTTAATGTTGGGAAAAATCTAGTATCCTTTCGGAATCTAAAACCGTAAAAACGAATGGTGACCCCGGGTTTGGGTTTCGAAACCCCAAAAGCTACAGATTTCTCCTTTTTCCCCACCTTGCATTAAAGTGGTCGCCGAAGTGTCGACCAAATGCCAATGAATTATAAATTTGAGGTTATTTCTTATTATTTAGATTTTCTTTGTAAAATCGTCTCTTCGTGAATATACTATATACGAACACAAACTATTTAATCAATGGGGAGTACATTTTAAAACGTTACATTGTAAATAAGTAGCAATGCGTTTCAACAATAATAAATATTGTAGTTATAGTTTTAAAAAATTTAACCTTAATTCATTTATTTTTTCAATTAAATTACTTTATAAATATTTATAACAAATGAAATTTTTCCCCCAAAAAAAAATTAATTGCTTTTTTTGTTTACAATATTTATTAACAATTCATTAAAAATTTTAAAAAATGCAGTAATATTACTGAAGATGCGTTGTGAAACATATCCAATAAATTAGGAAATTTTTTATGAAATTAAAAAAAGTATGAAAATAGAAAATTTTATTTTGCAACAATATTTTACAGAAAGGATCCCCATTCATTTTCTAACGATTATCTGACCGTTTCCCAAGTTTGACAAAATTTTGAAACTTTTTAACAATTACAATTTTGAAATAATTTATGACAGGAGAATCTCTAGTGATTCTTTGGGTTAGCAAAAACAGTGTTTGCATAGGTCTGCTTATCTAGAAGAAGTGGGTGAACAATTCCCATGACGTGTAAAAAAAATTTTGTCATTTTCTCGTCTCTCGAAAATAAAATTATCGTAATGTAAAAAATACTTGCTATAATAATATAAATATATTAATTTCATTGCCAAAAACATACATAAATTACATGTAAATAATATATTGATATGTGTGTGTGTGTGTGTGTGTGTGTGTGTGTGTGTGTGTTTTTTGGGGTGTGTTCCTCCAATGTTCCCCCCAATAGACAAAGCTGGGGTTTCTACCTTTGCAAACATTAAGATATTAAAATGTTATATAAGAGTCATATGTCGGTTTTGATTCTCACGCAAAATCCTCAAAGACCCCGGTATCCATATGATTTTTAAAATTTTTCGGTAAAAAAACTTTTCCCTGTAAAAAGCAATCACCCCAATTTTGATCAAGAGGTAATTAATTGTGATCCCCCAAAAAAAGATCCAAAAAACAAATTTATTTGCACATTCCTTACCAATCATAATGTCTGCAGTAGAAAACTTTCATTGTGACTAAATGAACTTTAAATACTTCAAGTTTTTTAGTATTTTACATATCAAAACTATTTAATTCAATATTAATTTTCCGTGACCATATAGTATTTTTAATTGGGGCATCGAAATTGATGATGAAGTATTTCACAACTGAAAGCTGCTATCTCGGAGACGTGTTTGTGAAACTTACTCCCAAAATATTTCTTTAAGTTATTAATTTTTTTAATAAAATAACTAGGTTAGACAATGCCAAAAATGCAAATTATTTGCATTTTTTATTAAATATTACAATAATAAAACGACGAAATGTAGACATGGAGCTTAATAGTCGTTGTCAATGTTATGTTTTTCAAAATACCCTTTTTATAACAGTTTTTAAAAAATGTTTTACTGGGGAAAATTTCATGCCTTTATTTATGTAATTAAATGTATATACAAAAATTTATTAAAACTGTTGGGTTTATTTTAAAATTTATATTCAAATATTTCCTTAAAATAACTCCCATCACCGCCATTTTTTAATTTTCAAGATGAATAGTCCACCCCCCTGAAATGGGCTAAAGCGGATTGGTCGGGTCGATCCGCAGAAAGGGGAGGGGGTCGGAAAAAATCTGGTAAAGTTCGGCTCAGGACATCGCCCATTTTTGTGCAAGCGAGGGTTTTTAAAGTAGCAAGAAATACAAGACGCTGGCCTTTATATTGTTTACAATTTGGGAACATATCCCAAAAATTTCCCTTTTTAGTATACAAAAATAATTCGCAGACCAACACCAGTAGAGTGGAGCTTAATCAGACCACAAATTGTTAGAAGGGTAATATACCTAAAGTATTTAAAAAACATAAAAATAGGGCCAAACTTTTTGCGGAGAGGAAGAGCAGAGTCATGAGGTAAAAAAAACGCCAAGGCCCTGGTCGCTGTGATGGCTCGGCAGAAGTCGCATTAAATCTATTCGTAGATGGTGCGAAAAATGCAAAAAATGGATGTGTAAAGATCATTTGAAATATTTTTGTTTTTCTTGTTATGAAACGTTTAACATTTAAGCCATTTGAAAAAAATTTAAAGTGATTTGTGACAATAAACATTTTTTCTCAGTTCTTTAAAATTATTTTTTATAGCTAAATTGCCTTGTTCTTGTAAGTTTATTAGTCTTATAACGATAAGAATAATAGTAATATGTTATAAAAATAATAAACTAAGAGTCAAACGTCTATTGGTTTGTCAACAAAAGAGCTTCTTATACTGGAGTACGGGTATATGCCACGCGCCCAATGGTGGAATGGAAAGTCATGCGCCCACTGAAGGGTTAATTAAGATACAGCCATTTTAAGGTGGCGGCGGACGGCTCACGACAGCCATACCACCAAGCACGTCACCATACCACGTAAAAAATGTGAAACCATTCGTTTATATCAGGTTTGTACGGATTGTTCCGCAGAATTATATTTGTACCGAACTTTTAATTAAGATACAGCCCTTTTAAGTGGCCGCCGGAGGCTCACGAAGAATTTCAAGTACGTCTCCACCATCGAAACAATATGTGAAACAATTGCCATTCGTTTGTTCCCGGAGTATACCGGATTGTTCCATCAGAATTTGTGTTCGTATCGAAGTTTTAATTTTAGTTAATTAGTATTTTAATTAAAATTTTAACTTCGATAAAAACATAATTTTTTTCTTGAGCAACTCCTGAGCAACTTTGGCGACCTTCGTTCTCTAGGATAGTGGCGACTGCCGCATTCCTTTGAACCATAAATCATCTTTCTGGTGTGCAAAGTGCAGAATTTCTGACATTTTTTGACATGGGGTTACATTACAGTTTGTATATATTCTGTAAACCATTTTCTTTTATATTCTCTCAGATTTTCTTATTATTTTGTTTAAATAATCTATTTTTTTTTCAACATATAAGGTCATTTCATTTTTCAGTACAGTATTATGATTAAATTCAAACTAAGAGAGTAAGGAGTGATCAATTTCAGAAAATTCCTCCTCGCCTAACACATTCTTCTTTATTCCGAACGAACAGTTTTTTTTCCATCAATTGTCTCACTTCCTTCTGTATGGGTAGTTTCACTAGTCTTATAAGCATCTTTCTTGCCGCAAATTTTTTCACTTTTTTCTCAGAATGTACTTCAATTCTGCCATCACTTTCCGATATAATAATCCACTTATTTTAGAATCCGAATAATCAGATTCAAGCAACATCCGGCCTACTTTCTCTTCAAAAGTTGGACTACTTGTTCTTGATGCCATAATCTCAATTCTAAATGAATTGAGACCGGGTATTATCGATTTTGCAATCGCGAAGAGAGTTGATGGCAATGTACCGACGTCACTTCCCGAACTGGATTGCGATCACAATCCGGTAATATGTGTGGTGACATCTCTTGACACAGCACGCCAGCAAAAAATGCGAACTACGCGCATCACTGACTGCGTCGCATATGAAGCTTAGGTGAGCGATTTGCTCGAGCAGAGACCGCTAGTGACAAACACAGACCTAGAATCTGCAATTAACTTGTTCACTGACACTGTCATGTCCGTGTACAAAAAGGTCACAAAAGTGACGCGCGTGCCGGATTCTCGTCCTCGCAGCGCTCCGCAGAGCAGTAAAGCTTCATCGCCGATTTGGTGATCCCGCAGACGGGGAGCGGGCGAGAGCGCTGAGCCGAGAATTCCGTGCGTCTCTGAGAGACGAGAGAAACGCTCGGTGGAAAAATACATTAGAAGAGTGCAACCTCCACGATAAACGCCTATGGGACTTGTCCAAAGCGCTGGACGGCAACCAGGAGTAAACCACCCCGTACAGACCAACGCGGACGCCCCACGGCTCCCCGGTCAACCTCCTCCAGCACCGGAATATGTGTGGGACGCCGCCGCTAAAAGCGAAGTCTTTTCTGACTCGCTCGAGCGGCAGTTCCGAACCAACGACACAGGAGCTAGCGATGCCCGCTTGACTGCGGAGCGACTACGGCACCACCTGTCCGTCGCACCGAACACCTCAGTCCGTTGAGTGACGGACGGGGAACTCCGTGGAGTGCTCCGCCGCCTCAACCCCAAAAAATCTTGCGGCCCTGACGGTATCACTGTCGCGCAGCTGTGAGAGCTGTTGGTGGATATTCTTCCGGCGCTCTTTAATGCCTGCCTAGCGCATGGTTATTTTCCCGCGACCGTGGAAAACTGCGAACATCTGCTTAATACCCAAGTGCGGTAAAAGCCTCTTCCTGCCGAGTAGTTATAGACCCATTAGTCTACTCTCGCTCCTAGGAAAGACCCTAGAACGCCTAATACTGGTGCGTTTGCAGCAGGAAGTACGGCGTCTAGGTCTCCTCCGAGACGAACAATTCGGATTCAGAACGGGTCACAGCTCCGCGCAGCAGCTGACGCGCCTCTGCGCCGAGATTGGCCTCTCTCTCGAGCGGCGGCAAACTCTGCCTACCGTCTTCCTGGACAACTTCAACGATGTAATTGACGACTTCGTGCGTGCAAAACTACGTAAAGTACCATTGACAAATGCTTAGTTTGTTTTTTACTTAGATCTTATTATGTAAATATTGCTTGTGTTGTTTTTTAATCATATTCTATAATGTTACTATTGTTAGAGTTATTAGTAAAATATTATTAAAGATGCTATTTAATTCCGTTTATGTAGTTTTTTTCACAAATCCTTCCTTATCTTAAAAAGAGGAATCAAAATGCTTATTAACTGTGTAATATTCAATTTTTAATAACTTATAATCGCCAGAACGTAATTTGTTGAACTAAGAATTAGGTGCCCCGAAATCTCTGAGTGCCTCGGGTACTTTCAAACTCAAAGGCGGCCTTGGCCAAGGCAGGTGTCAAGCTTTGTCAATGACATCCGTCTCGAAAGGCCGGGCGTTAAGATTTACCTTTCAGATTCGAATTTGCAGTAATGGTACGTAATAATGAATTAAATGACTAAAAATTACTTCTAATTTGACGTTTGCTTTCAATTCGGCTATGGATTTTGGTATAATTAAATTTATTTACGGTCAGTAATGTATGTAATGTCAGTATTGGTCAACAATGTTCAATAATAGCAATTTCAAATTGCCGTTAGAAGTCTAACAAAAACGTTGCAATTTCCAGATTTCTATAAAGTTCGGGCTTGCGATGCCGAATTGATTCGTTGGTTTTAAAAAAAAAGTTTCGTTAATTCGAACCATCAATTTATCCACAATAATGAAACGATGATACGGAGGTACTATGATTTGAAATCTAATTCTTCTACCGTATTACTTTCTCATGTACGTACCATAGAGAGAGTACGTATGTAAGCCATACGAATTAAAATGCGTAGTGTGCAGAAAGTTACATAATGGTGCGGTAAAAGAATGGAATTGTTTTTACAGGAAAACTGATGTAGTGGATACATGCAAAAGAAGAATTGGATAAATTCTGTTCCAATATGTGTAATATACTTCGCCTTTCACGTTTTACAATGGGGGAAATTGAAATGCATATACTGACATAAGAGCCATATTTCAGAACTTGTCGGTTTTTAGAATATCCAATAGTAAAATTTCGCAATACCGGTATTTATAGAAAAGAAACAAATTTTTCAGAACTCTTGAGCAACAAACAGGCGACCAATTCCTATGGTGTTATTTTTTATTTATTACTGTAATTTTATGGTTTTTGCGTTTGCGATGCTAACTTGACACGACTTTCGCAGTGTTTGCGAAAAAATTGCATTTCTGGTAATATTTAAAGAGCGACAAAATTAGTTGTTTATGAAGTATGGAGCGACAAATTCCTATGTTGTTATTTTTTATTTGTGTGTAATTAGTTGGTTTTCTTATGTTTGTGATGCTAACTTGATATCAAGTTAGCCGAATCATAATACCAGGGTCAAATGAAGAGCGACAATTTTTTTTATGTAACAAATTAGCGACAAAAAAGCGACAAATTTGGAGCCTAGTTTCAATAATTTTTGAAAACTTTGCGATTCTAACTTTACGGAGGTCGAACATTGGCCGAACACGTCAGCTGCTCGGGATTGGGCTTGCGCTAGCGCGCCGCTCGGCCAATGCGGAATGTGTGGAGCCGGCGGGGCGGACGGAGACAAGCAGAGTCGGCGCCGTGGCGAAAAAGTGCAATGTGTATAGTGTATATAGTGTAGTGCTAGTGTAGTGAAGTGCGGTATGAATGTGCGAGTGATTGAGTTTGTGTGTGTGTGTATATATATATATATATATATATATATATATATATATATAATAAGCATGAATGAGCGTGTGAATGAACACAAAAACAAAAATGAAGAACATAATCAATCATAAGAACGTTGAACTTTATTTTTCTATAACCATGTAATTAAAACGAAGAGCCCAAAGAGGCACTGTTTAGTTTTAAGTAGAATAAGATTAGATATAGTTAGTTTCTTTAAGTTACAGCCCTCCCTAGCTCCAGAAACCGAAAGGTTGGAGCTCAACACATGTATGCCCTAACATGAATAAACTCCCGCCTCGCCAGGGCGAGGAAAAAAAAAAAAAAAAGAAAAGCAGAGTGTTGTCGGAGGAGGCGGACGTAGAGACGAAGGTTGCGGCGGAGGCGGCGGTCGCAGAGCAGGTAGCCGGTCGCGCGGGGGCGGAGGAGAGCAGGTTTCGAATCGCGGGTGCTCGCGCCGCAAAAAAAAGCTGCTGGCCCCGGTTGCCGTGTGCCTCCGGTTTCCGCAGGCGGAGCCTCTTAATGAGTGTCAAGAGCAGCTCCGCAGAGGAAAGCGCTACACCGCAGCCCGTCCTAAGACAAGCGGCGCCAGATGGGACCTGGCATTGACCGAGAGATTAACTACCCCTACGACTGCATCCAATTACAGTAAATGCACCGGTAGTAGACACAACGTAAAATACGGATTTTTTTTTTCGTAGTTTCCTTAAAATTATTGGTTTACAGAACAACTTACATGAAATACGATCGGCGATTAGCACACCTTTCTAATTAGATTCGTAGTCAATTTTTAATTTATTCTAATTTTATTAATTTCTTTCAAAACTTAGTTTTGTTTCCGGCGTGACCACTTGAAAATTGAAAAGAAATGGTTGTGGTCAGACTCAATTCCGCAATGGACAATCAATTTTGACCGCTCTTCCTTTTCACTATTCTCTAAAAAGCCTATAGCGGGTCACTCAAGTAACCTGGTAGTATTACTTGATCTGTGACTTGTTATGACACTATCACACCAAAAATTGGGAATGATTTTATATGTCCTAACTGCCTACAGGAGTGGGTTCGCCTTTTAACCTGCTTTTTGTAATAAAAGAAACATAGACAAGTTAATCTTTTACCTATGAACCGAGTTCTAGATATATTATGTTAAATACTTGAATACAATTCTAATCTAGCACTTACACATTGCATTGAAAAATTCTATCACTTGCTCTACCTTTAGCAATTACATGATTACCTAACAACTGTAGTTGCGTTTTAACACTTGTATAAACACTTTACATAAAATTATATTACCCTTCACTTCACAAAAAAACACAATTAAATGACTGTACACAAGACTATAATACATGGAAACACTAAATACTGAAAAAGAATCACATACCAAAATACCCTTTACATTCACTTTCAAAGAAATTGTCACTTGAATAGTGAATGAAATATATCAAGACGTTGCTTCACTTTCATGTGATTATTACTTTATACATTTAGCCAGCAAAGAAAGAAAATATCGTTATGCAATGAACGTACAATTAATAATAACTCTTTTACTTATTATTGGTTTTGAACAATTTGAAAACGATTAAACAATAAATTGAAAACACACTAAAAAACAAATATTATCGATAATAGAAAAATGAAATAAATAGTTTTTTTCATTATTTTTTTTCACGGCGACCTAGATCCTTTCAAGGTCGTGGCAATCCTTTGCTTCGGGAACACGTGCTCTGGTGAATCGCTACCACAGTCCTTCGAATGTTGTACAATATGACTGCAGATATTTCTCCGCGTAATGAATTTCTTATGTGGTAAGCCAAGACGAAAGACAAGAAAAGCAGGAAATAGAAAGAAACATTTCCTATAGCACATTCTTTCCACTTCAGTATACGTTCTTGAACGTTGAAATATATATTTACTTGTTGATAGAAAAATAGTATATTTCTGCGTAATGCGTTCACGTGAATTTATCCATTATATTCATTATTTAAAATATTCATTATTTAAAATTCTCAATTCCCTCATACATGGTATCGTTATTTTAACATGATGAGACGAATTACCTTTTTCAAGCGTCTTATCGTCGAAATACGGCGAATTCTCCTCTCCGTCCAGCACGAACAATTCCGGTATGTCCAGATCGGCGGTCGGCAGCACAAGAGATGTTTGAGTTTATTCTCTCAATATAAAATAATGGAAAATAAATAATTTTCTTTAAATCCTAGTCACTAGAAAGTACGAGCGAGCTTCATACTCTGCAAATTTTAAGCGAATGACAAGCCTCCAATTTTATCTGCAGAAAATTGCCTCTTGTAGAAATATTGAGCCACGCTGTCTCTGTAGCAGTCCATAATTGCGACAGTGTTGCGGGCAGAATTTTGTCAAAACTGACCTCTCGATTTTCCCATAAATTCTTTTGGGATTCATGTCGGGCGATCAGAGTAGTCAAATCATTCACTCGACTTGTCCAGGTTGTTGTTCTTCAAACAAATCGCAAACAATTGTGGTGCGGTGACATGGCGCACTATCAGCTATAAAAATTCCACCGTCGTATGGGAACATGAAATCCAAAAACGGTCGCAAATGGTCTCCCTCCATTAAAATTTGCAGTCATTGGCCGGTTCAGTTGCTTCAGAGGATCCAGTCCATTTCATATAAAAACACCATTATGGAGCCACCACCAGCTTGCACAGTGCCTTTTCCACAACTTGGGTTAATGACTTTGTCTTCTGCGCCACACTCGATCTCTACTATCAGCTCTACCAACTGAAATCGAGATGTCTTGGGTTCAATAGATATGGTGACGAACCCAGAGAGGCGCTGCAGGCGATATCATGCTGTATATCATGCAACGGCGCTCTAGTCGGTCTTCTGCTGCCAAAGCCCATTAAAGCCAAATTTAGCCTCAATTTCCAAACAAAGACGTCCCACATTGGTTTCTGCTGTTATTTCACGCAGTGTTGCTTATTTGTTAGCAGTGACAATTCCCACTGCGTTGTCCACGGCGAGAGATTATGTTTGAAATTAGATATTCTGGCAACTTTTGACACGGTGAATCTCGTAATATTGGATTCCCTAACGATTTTCGAAAAGGAACGTCGGACGTATGGAACGTTCCATTTCGGAAATAGTATTACGTCCAGCTACAAATATCATTCCGCATTCGAAGTCTGTTAATTCCTGTCGTGCAACCATAATCACGCCAGAAACCTTTTCACGTGTATGACTTCAGTACAAATGAAAGCAATGGCAATGCACTGCCTTTTACACCTTTTATATACAATACTATTTCCATCTGCATGTGCATATATCCAGGCTGTTTCATTCACTAAGCTTACAAGTTTGAATGCTCGTAGAAACTCATTCATACAATCCACAGACCTAGGCTTGCGCTGTCTTGAAGGGAAATAGATCAAATTGACTCACACGGTACTGTATTATAGATTCGCGGCACCTGCAAGCACTGTAGAGCGATTTGTATAAGAAAGGACTGTTTTGACAGCTAGTGCTGGCAACGTTACCGAAGGTTCTGTGGTCGTTGTTCTTAAGCCCGATAGACTCCCTTCCTCCGTTCGTTCGTTTGCAGTTGGCTAATTTGTAAATGGCTTCGACGTTTCCTTTTAATGTCCTCGTCCGACGAAAATATAGTGTACCACGAGAAATAATTGAAATTAGGAAGTGCAGTGCATTGCTCTTCTGTAATTTTTAAAATAAATTTTACATTGAATTTGCTGTTTGTGTAGAAGTATTATGTGTATTTCAAAACAGAGTCTTCAATGTGAGATGCGTATTGGTTCACGTGTTTCCGGCGCCTGTGCTGACGTTTAGTGCTAAACCATTGCTATTTTGCTAAAGTATACTACCAGAGAGGTCCAATGCGCCTAACGGTGGTGGTTATACGAGATTTTTTTCTATAAGAAGTAGCAGAACGTATCTTAGCAGCCTATACCCATTCAGCTTCGGTGCGGATCAACAACTGTTTGCTTTACATCGGCCTCTCTCCGATTTAAACCCACAGGACACAGCAGCTAAGCACGGTTTGGAACAGCTGACGCGAGCCATTAATACGTCTTGGCCAGGAGTGTACAATGCTTTGTGATGACGCTACAATCGATTGGCAATCAGGAATGAAAGAGCTTGATTATGTTTTATTTAGAATGTCTCTGTCTTTTGAAGAAATAAAATTCGCAAATTAGTGCAAATGGGAGTTGACCGGAAATGTCGTTACGTCGTACACGGGGCATTAAAGAATTGCGTCCCTTGTTCTATCCGTGGAAAAAAAATTAAGGAAAACCTTGGAGCGATTTTAGAGAATTTTTTAATAATTTACATTACCTTCAGGCAAAATTAACGCAATACCACTCTTTTTTAAACAAATGTACATAACCTTTTTGAAGACCTTATGTCTTAAATATGATTTCATTTAAGTTAATAAACTCGCTCTCTAAATGTTTAGTTTTGGAGTGTTAACTATTTTCAATTTTCGAAAATACAGAGATCGCCGGTAGTAAACAAAAAATGCGACTAGCATTTTAAAAAAATAATTGTTTAAACATTGCTTAAATTCACGCAAAATTACGCGAAAACATCTCATAATTTCGAAAAATTATACTTATTTTCAGATCAATATTTCTTCTTGATTGTCAATATATGTTTACAAATAAAAGTATCCAAATTTTTTATGACAATCATTCATTCAGCAATTTCACAACGTTTCGTAACTCGTTTTGTTACATCATCATCATCAACTAATGGGACACAGAAACTGTTATTCTACACATCAATTAGTGTAATTACTAGAATAGTTCACAAACACTACAATTGTCTCAAAAGATAAGTCTATTGAGTAAAATTATCTCAAAATCAAACATATCTACTGCAAAAGAGATCCTTTTAAACTTATCATTTTTATACAAAACAACCAAAGAACAACACAACAAAACAAAATCAATACAATACCAAATGGACACTCACCTTAGTGAGGGAACGCTATCCCATTGAATTACCTCATCAGCAGAACATTCAAGGAAACATTACGAAATACCAACAGAACAAACATTACAAACAGACACTCCATTCAAAGTTTGAATGACACCAACGGGCGTATAGAATATATAGTAAGGTTACAACGCGGCGTATGAATATGCAGTTTACTAACTAAACCACTATACTGGATCTACATTGTACGGATCTGTACTTAATTATTTATCTAGACACAGACTAAATTTGTCGCATGAATTTGATTGAAATCAAGATGTTTTTGATAAGCTTATATCATTCAGAACAAAATTTCTATCTTTATAGTGTTGTTGCAGAAAGACGCCGAGAAAATATTGAACTTATGCAATTTTCGAAATTTGATTGAGTTCAATACAACCTATCATTTCTTTAAGCGTATTTTACTTTATCCAAGATAAAATAGAAAAACTATTTGAGAATGTTTGAGAAAATCTTGATATTTTGAGGTTTCATGCAAAATACGGAACATTAACTTAAATCAAAATAACTCGTTTCAAATTCAATGAGCTGCGATATTAGTCAGATGTATAGGGAAACATAAAATTTAATGAAAATTCGTTTCCAGTAGCACGGTTAATAGATGGACGTTTTGCTGTACAAATTTTTGGTGTCTTGGACCCACAAAACGTTGACAAGACTTAAAGGAAGTAATTTACCTCATACAGGAACGAGATTTATACACTTTTCGTTTCAGGGCCCGACCATTGGAGTTTTTCTGTCGAAAACTCGACTTTTCTCCTGTAGCATTTCAGTACTTTTATTAACTAGGTAAGGAGAATGCGAGAATGTAAAACCACTATTGAGGACGAAAACGACTTGTTTTACTTGCTCTACTGCCACGTCTGCGACCCCCCTGTTATTTTCACTTCAGTGAACTGTGAACTCAACTGAAATGATAGGGAAATTGGAATGATAAGAAATTACATTTTTGGCAGTAGGTATAACGTAATAACTTCCAGAAATCTTCATACAATGACCTCTAATATTGTTTAAAGTAGTTATGTTTAGTAATCATTAAATGTTTGCTAGAGGTGATGACCTGAATGAAAATTTGTAAAATGTCAATTTCAATGTAAGTAGGAATAATACTGTTCATTGAATTACAATAACATTTCGTGGATTCAGCATTAACTACTGTTTGCTGTAGTGTTTGATTCTCTAGGAAATATTTCAGCCTTCAAGTATGTTTAGATAAGATATCCACTTGGTTCTACTAGTGGACGTGGTGCTACTTTGCAATTGTAATGATACATGACGGAAGAAATCTGAAAAAAGAATGGCATGGGAAATCTTTAAAGGAGATTTTTCTCTGAAACATTTTCACGATTGATAACTTGTTTATTCAGGATGTGAAAACGAAAAGATGTTCGAATTCACTCGTCACTTAAATGGTCGACAGTTGATTTCGATGATATGCTCTCTTGAGCACTCTTGCTCTGGATTACTAATGATAATTATAAATTATAGAAAATAATAATGATGAAAGAATGTTGCCTATTTATCGTCTTCCAAATAATATTAGAAAAAAAATTATTTCTTAAATCGAAATTTGACGGCTCCAGCTCCTCGTTAGTTACTACTGAACTCTTCGTACCTAGTAATACAGGGGAAAAATGCTGAACTACTAAATGCACTAGAAAGATATTAAGAGGTCATATCACGGCTATAAAGAGGCCAATATATACTTTCTGCTTGTCAGGTGGCATTAGAAACACGAGTTTTATTTTGTCTGTACGATGTGTTAAAACTAGTTGGTTCATGAAGGTTACGGCAGGGAGAGTGAGAACATTAAATCCAGTGAAGGGTACCGCGCCATTTAACGAGGACAGCTAGCCGGTCAAACGTCCACTAGGCACAGACCAGGAGAAGGCCATGTCACGCTGGCACAACCACCATAGCACAATCACATCAAACCAAGTGGAATATTTAGTACTCATTTATTACTAATTTATTACTCAAAAATTAAATTTATTACTCCACCCGTTTCTGAATAGTGGATGTGCCAGTGTGACTGTCACGCTAGCACAACCCAATTCAAAAAATGAGCACAAACGATCCAAACTAATACGAATGTTTAGAGAACATTTATTACTAATTTATTACTCTAAAATGAAAGTCATTACTCAAGCGGTTTACGAAAAAAAAATTGTCAAACAATTAGTTATGCAACCCGCACGACATTTGCGTATACCACTAAAGACAACCAACGACCTCAAAACACTACAACCAATTACAAAATACATATGCAATCAATAGTACACACTCAGTTCTCAATTTTAACACCAAGAAACAAATTTGAATGTGAAACGAATGAACAAATATTGTAAAACTATATCGTAATGGTCAAAATATGCAGAGATTCAAATTCAAAATAGAGAGAACTAACCAGCACAATCGCATAACACAAATTCAACATTTAACAGACGTATCACACTATCACTTAACACTAAACAGAAATTTATTACTCCTGTTGTTTACGAAATAAATTTTTTTAAAAATCGACATACATACGCCATAACGCACGGTATTCATGAAGTAATTTTAGAGTATAGTAATCCACTATTAAACTAATTAGAAATTTATTACTCCTGTTGTTAACGAAAAAAATAATTTTAAAAATCGATATACATACGCAAAAACGCACGGAATTTATGAAGTAAGTTTAGTGTATAGTAAGCCACAAGTAAATAAACCAATCCTGTACAAAAGTAGACATTATCTTCTGTTATTTAACACCCAGTATAAAATTATTAACGCGGAAACGCATTTAAGAAATATTATGTAAACTCAAACGCAATGGGCAAATATGCAAGAGATTCAAATTCAAAAGAGAGTACTTACGAGCACAATCGCATTAAACTAATACAATCATTGAACAGACGTATTACACTGTTATTTAAGACTAACTAGAAATTTATTACTGCGGTTATTTACGAAATAAAGAATTTTAAAATACAACATACATATGCAATAACGCATGGTATTCATGAAGTAATTTTATAGTATAGTACGCCACAAGTAAATGAAACCTATCCTGTAAAAAAGTAGAAATTATGTTATCTAACATATAGTAGAAAATTATGAACGTGGAAACGCATTTAAGAAATATTGTGTAAACTAAAACGCAATGGTCAAAATATGCAAGAGATTCAAGTTGAAAATAGACAGAACCAACGAGACAATCGCATTAAACGAAACACATCATTTAAGAGACGTATCACACTGTATTTAAAACTTACTAGAAATTTATTACTCATATTGTTAAAGAAATAAATAATTTTAAAAACGACATCATACGCAAAACGAACTGTATTCGTGGCGTAATTTTAAAGTATAGTAAGCCACATGTACATAAAACCAATCCTGTACAAGTAACTTTTATTTGTTTTATATTCTCTGTTAAGTCCTGCAATTTGAAGTCGATATATTTATCATATAGGAAAGAAATTGATTATAAACAAAAAATTTTTTCGGACTTACGTCCTCCCCTTCCCGGGCCGAAAGGGTGTCCAAGTTTGGCGCGGTTGGGAAGATAGAATTTCTAATTGAAATGATTGAACGTTGTCATTTCAACAATATATTTATTTCACAAATACCCTTTCGATGTTTTGCCATCATCATCATTTTTTCGGTACGGGGAAAATAAAAAATTTAAATTTAAATGGTTACCTAATAAAAAAACACATCTTAATAAATGAAAGGGAAAATTAAAGAAAAAAGAAAAGAAGGAATAAAAAAAAAAAAAAAGGGGGAAAGAGTTAGTTTTTAAATATAAAATAATTTATAAAATTTTAAAAATCTTAGAAATGAAAGAAGAAGAATTAAAGAAAGGAAAGAAAGAAGGGACAGAGTTATTTTTTATGTAATATAGTAGTTTTTAAATTTAAGCAAGAAATGAAAAAATAAAAAATGAAATTTTTGAGAGAGAAAATAAAAAAAGTAGATTTCAGGGGGGTGTTAACCCCTTATCCCCTTAATACTATTATCAAGCCACCCACCAAATTTCAAATAATAGTAATGCAACAAAGTAGGTCATGCCTCATATTCCCCCCCGTCAGTAATTTTTCCTTTACTTTATTATCAATCGGTTTCTCTCTAAAAAAGGGGCCTCAAACACTGTCCTCCCACCCCTTAATAAACACACATTAAACAGTTGTGTGTCAAAGTAACACTAATCCAATTTTCCAATTTTTCCGTCGAGACTAAATACAACAAGCCCCCCTTCAAACCACACAGAATCCACCTATGCACAAAAACCAGAAAATTGTTTTTTAACACGCGCAAAACCCCCAAAAAGTTACAGGAAAACTTAATCAATCTAAAGCAGACAAAGGCAACTTTTGGTGGTCTGAACGAACAAGAATACAATGACAAAATCAATGACTTTTTAACGACAAAAGATCAAAACCCCCAATGACCCTACGAAGTAGTTTTTTCCCAAAAACAAAACCTAAAAATTCTCAAGCATTTTTTTTTACCCCAAAAAATTAAAAAATCAATTTCCTGAGGCAGGCCCCCCCAAATTACAAAAAGAGAATACCCGTCAGACCCGTGGTTTCTATAAACACTTTAACCCCAAACCCCCCAAAAATTTAAAAACCCTTCCATAAACCCCAGTTAAAACCTTCTATTTTAAAAAAATATAGATCAAGTGAAAAGATCCAAAAATTTCCCGTTCCCCCCTATCAAAACTTGTTTCCATCAGAATCTTTTTCCTAGACTGATTTCATTTCAAATTACTGCTACGTAACTTATAGAAAAACATCATGTCCGATCCTTCTGATGAACTCCAAATCTCTTAACTTTGCATGGCCCAAAATTTTTCACTTTTGACAATAAATTTTACAGACAAATTTTAGGAATCCCTATGGCCTCACCCCCCTCTCCTCTCCCAGATTTTTTTGGACTCTTTAACGGGCCAATCTTCCTCTCAAATCACCCCTTTCCCAAATATTTACATTTGGCACCGTTACGGGGGCAAACATCCTTTTCTCGGGACGAGACTAGACAAATTGACCATTTTACTGCTTCCTCAACAACATAATCCCAAAAATTCCTACAAAACTACAAATAAAGACAAATCTATAAATTTTCCCTAGCCCTAATATCAGCATATCTGAAAACAAAATCATTCAATATTTTCAGAAAACCGACTAACGAACTGTAATCCACAACTTTCACAACACCTATTCAAACAAACACGCCCCCTTCCACTACATGTTACACAGTTTCGCCCCCTCTCATAAACTCTTTTTCCCAAAAAAGCCCCTATTCAAAAATTGTAGGCAAAGGTTTACAACACAGCTCTTGTCAACAACATATTACGCCCAAATTAAAAAACAAAACTGAAAATGTACACTACATTCTAACGTAACACTAACATCAACAAGTACATTGCTCACCATTTTTTGGAAAACTTTCAGAAAACTCGCCCCAATATAAAAAAGTCTATCAAAGTTAATTCAAAAAAAAAATTCCCAAAAAACTTATTCCTAAAAAACACAGATCTTTTGGGAAAAAAGGGGCACCTACATTCCAGATTGCGGAGCAAAAAAATTGTCAAACACCAGAACTTTCAATCAAAGGGTAAAAGAACATATACACGCTTAAACAACACCTGCAAATCTCACTATCCAATCATTTCTTTAGAAGGTCCACATTCAAACCCAAAAAAGACATTCACTCCGAAATGAAAATAATATCATAAAATTAAATAGGAAAAACCCTTTACATTCATCTCAATAAACCACTGAATGTCATAAACCAACCCCCCCCTTAAAAATTTCTTTTTTCCCACCCCCAACCACCCCCGGGGGGACACAACCCCACCCAGGCCATTCCCCCCCCTCCACCCCACACGGCCCGGTACAAGCTTCCCAGGCCCCCGAGCTCCGGGAGTCGTTTTTTTGACTCCCAGACAGCAGGTGAAACGACTAACTTACTTTTCTATTTTCTCTCTCAAAATTTAATGTACTATATTTTCATTCATTTTTGAAATTTTAAAAAATACTATATTACAGAAACATAACCTCCGTCCCCCCTTCTTTCTTTCATTCCCTCTTTTTTTTTTCTTTAATTCTTCTTTTCATTTATTAAGATGTGGTTTTTAAATTAGGTAACTATTTAATTCTAATTTTATATTTTTTGAATCAGAAAACTGATGATTTTGGGTGATAAAACTGCATTTGTGAAAAAATTATTTTGAAATGACAACGCCTTCAATCATTTCAATTATGTAAATGTAACACAACTCACCACTGAATCTTATAAAATTTTGGGGGAATTTTTTTGAGGGGGTACCTTTTTTTGGGGTAATTTTATTATTTAAAATATCCCCTTTAAAAATTTCCAAAATATTTAAATCCCCCAAAAATCCCCCTAATTTAAAAAGGGTTTTTTTCCACCAGTTAATCAACATTCTATTTAGACTTCTGAAATTTTTTTACTTTTTTTTGTTTTCTCAAGAGCCCCTTTAAAATTTTTAAATTTTCTTGAGAATAGCTGCAAAATTTTTGCCTCAAATATCGCTCATAAATGAAAGGTCAAGATTTATTAAAACTGTTTATAACGCTATTACGCAGTTTATAATGCTATTGAGACAAATGAAAAATATAATTTATTTTTTTTCAAAGCATTATTTCTCTTTAACATATTTTCTTATTAAAAGAAAAAATTTAAAATGTCACAAAAAGTAATAATTGGGTCCCCAAGGGAAATTTTATCGTGAAAATAAACGTACTCTCTACTTTATTTCTAAACATCATAACGTATCACCCGGTTTCCGTCTACTTCCGAGAATATAAAAAGAATTTTGGAAAATAGTTCAGGAAAAAAAATGAGAATATTTTGAACGCTAAAAAAAAAAACGAAACAATGTGGGGAAAATCGTTAAAAATTGACCCGTATCCCACATTTCTGAAAAAGTTGTTTTAAAAGGGTAATGAAAAAAAACAAAAATACAGAAAAAGGGGCGAATCTCATCAACCAACAGTTTTCTGAAATTTCGGGTTTATCTCACGAAGGACTAAAACCACAAAAATTTAACATCATATCTTCCCAAAAAAAATTTTGGACGTGTTTATTTACGAAACTTCTTCAAACGAAATCCTCAGAATAGTCATAAATTAAAAAAAATATTCATCAGGTTTAGATGAATTTCCGGGTTATTTATTAAAAAAGTGACCTGCCATTATAAAACCCTTAACTCCATTTTTAAGTTCCGTACAGGAATATTTCCAGATACTTTCAAAACCAAAAAATTAAGCCACTTTTTAAAAAAAAACAAAAATTAAAATTCAAAATTAGGGCCAATTTTCTTTTGTCAGTTTTTTCAAAAAAATTAAAGAGGGTTTTTTATGCGAATGGAAACCTTTCCCGGAAAACGAAGCGTTTTCAGACTCAAAAACGGGTTTTAGGGAAATCAAAATCTACGGAAACTGCCATTTTTTCTTTCCTTAAAGATGTTGCTTCATCAATGGACCAAAATGAAGAACCCATTGGGATTTTTTTAGATCTTTCGAAAGCTTTTGACGTTATTAACCATAACATCTTGCTCTCAAAATTACTTTCGTATGGAATTCGTGGTATTGCCCTAGATTGATAACCTCGTACCTTAAACATCGATCTCAACGAGTAGAAATACCGTACTGCATGAAAGTACATTATTTACTTATCTCTCCAATTCTTTGCCAATTGAACATGGGGTCCCACAAGGTTCGATCTTAGGTCCTAACCTCTTTCTGTTGTACGTAAACGATATGCCCTCATCTATTAAAAATGGAAGAACAGTTCTATTTGCCGATGACACGAATGTTCTTTGCAAAAAGAAACAATAAATAGTACAATTTCAGAAGTTTCAAATTGGTTTTGTATTAACAAATTAATAGTTAACGAAGGAAAACTATAAGAAGTGAAAACGTATGTATGAATAACGTATGTAACGAAGGAAAGACCTATACTAAAGTAGAAAGCATGTGCTATAGGAAATGTTTTTCTATTTCCAGCTTCTTATTTGTCTTTCGTCTTGGCTTACACGTAAGAAATTCATTACGCGGAATATTGCAGTCATATTCTATAAAATTCGAAGGACTGTGGTAGCGATTCAGCAGAGGGCGTGTTCTCGAAGCAAGGGTTGCAATAACCTTGAAAGGATCTGGGTCGCCGTCGCCGCTCGAGCTGTGGAAATATTTCTTCGAGACGACGTTTGTAAGTCAGAAAACTTCACTAGAAATTCTAAAAACTGTTTAAAGAAGGGAATTATTCTACAGAATAGAATTCACCTCACTTACAGGCGTAGATAGTCGAGTAATTATATTAAGATCATTTAAACGTAATCTTTACAATACTGCAGTCGTAAAAGGAAATCAGAAGCTAATTTGTAAAGAATTGTAAAACCTATTTTTCATTTTCTATTAACGATAATATTTGTTCTATTAGTGTGTTTTGAATTTGTTGTTTAATCGTTTTCAAATTGTTCAAAACCAGTAATTAGTAAAAGAGTTATTGATTGTACATTCATTGCATAACGTCATTTTTTCCTTGCTGGCTAAATTGTATAAGTAATAATCTACGTGAAAGTAAAACATCTTGTATATATTTCATCTACTATTCAAGTGACAATTTCTTTGAAAGTGTATGTGAAGGGTATTTGGTATTTGATTCTGTTTCAGTATTTTGTGTTTCCATGTATTATTGTCTTGTGTACAGGCCTTTTATTATGTTTTTTGTGAATTGAAGGGGAATATAATTTTGTTATGACATAACAATATGTGGCTCCTTGTATGGCGTAACATTTATTGTTAATAGGGTGAATTGTAAGGATAGACATTTGTAAATATGGCGGCACAGCAACGGTAGACGAGTTGTCGTCAAGGTCAAAAAACTTCATTGCTTTGAACCACGGGGCGCGGCTAGTTGACAAAGTAAACTGTTTGGGGATTGGCCAAGAAAGCAATGACAGTCTGGGGCGCGGCTAGTTGAATTTGTAAGTATTTCGGGGATTGGCTAGGCATGGAATTTTTCTAACAAGAAACAGTAGAATGACGGACCGAGTTTGAAGGGCTGAAAGACGGGAATATGGATTCATTCCGACTTATGCCGTGGTGCTGTGCGGATCGTGTGTAGACAATTAATGTTGGGAGTTTGGGAATTGTGAACATTTATTTTGGAGCGTTTGATTGTCGGACTTAGAATATTGATGGAAGGTGCAGAAATTGGAACTTGGAAATATTTCGAGTGCAGAAGTTAGAATTGTGAACTTAGGTGAATTTGTCGGCAACAGGGCTGGGAGTATTTGATGCAGATAAAAGTTAAAAGGAAAATTAATTAAGTCTTATCAACTTATGAGGCGGTGAGGATCAATGACTTGAGTACACTTGTGCCAGAACGGAAGAAAAGAAAATGGTATTTGGACCTGGAGCCATCGACACCGGGAAAGATTGAAAATGGTTCTACGCGGCGACATCGGTCGAGAGCACGCGAAGACGGGTACTGCGATATAAGGTTTGAGACTGGTCATGACCAAAAGTTTCGTATTGTTAACAAGGAACATTGAATAAACTTACAAGTTTCTGTGAATAGGAAGATGATTTTCATTTAGCCAATTCCCAGCAAATGAGTATTAGAAATGTATATTTGTTTTTCAGATTCCTCAGCCACTCTGTACAGATGACAGATCAAATAATCGGCTATTAATAGGCAATAGGATTATTTCTTATAAGACTCATCGACCCAGTTAGCTGGATATTAATTTAATGGAAATAGCAGTTGAAGAGTAATTTTAGTAATTGAATTAACGTAATCTTTTCCTGCGACATATTCTTTTATAAATTTGAACGGGTTACGTTGAATTAATACTAGAAGGGCAGAGGAAATATTAAATTTAAAAATTAAATCAGCCAATTTGTTTCAATGTAAAGTGTTTATGCGAGTGTTAAAATGCAACTGCAGTTGTTAGGTAATCACGTAATTGCTAAAGGTAGAGCAGGTGACTGAATTTTCAATGCAATTGTAAATGCTAGATAAAACGTATTCAAATATTCCATAGAATATATCTAGAACTCTGTTCATAGTTAAAGATTTACTTGCATATGTTTCTTTATTATAAAAGCAGGTTAAAGACGAACCCACTCCTGTAGGGCAGTTGGGACATATAAACCATTCCTAATTTTGGTGTGATATTGTCATAAAAGTCACAGGTCAAGTAATACTACTAGGTTACTTGAGTGACCCAATGTAGGCTTTTAGTGATTATAGTGAAAGGTTCTGCTGATTTGCGAAACTATTATTTCATGTAGGGTCCAACGAAATCAAGAGCAGCCACTGATGTAGCATTTATGCACAAAGGAACTGGAAAATAAAATTCATAGCTACAACTTCATATCTGAAAGAATAATAAATATACGATTGAAAACTACTAGAGGTCGGCTGACAATTTTAAGGATATATGCACCTAAAGAGGGGAAAGTCGAAGAAAGCATAAATTTTTGATACATTGCAGCAACATCTTAATTCTGAACAAGAGAGACTACATTATCGTAGCAGGAGACTTTAATGCAAGAATTGGTAAGCAGCATATAGACAATATAATAGGATGTATTAAGGAAAGAACACTGAACGAAAATGCTAAAACACTAATCAACTTTGGACCTACAATGAATTAAAATCACAATAGCTTTTCAAACACATAGATATTCACAAATATAGTGGGCGTCCTGAGGGACAAAATCGATTTATTATATTTTAGTAAATTCTAAATTAGCCATCTTGTATCCGATACGTGAGTCTACAGAAGCTTTGATTTTTTCACATCACTTCATGGTTGGAACATATAAATATTCGCCAAATGGATTAGAAAATTTACAAAACATAACAGTATGAAAAACACCATTTCAAAATCCATAATAATAATAATAATGACTTTATTTATGTGGCGAGACTCAGGTCATCAGTCGCTCTTCCGCCTAACCAGTAATACATAAATTTATAAATAAGAATTGAATTAAGAGATACATTTAGTAAATAAAACAAGTAAATAATAATACTTAGTAATAAGTAAATAATACAACTTACAGATGTCATGCCCTGGCTCACAAACGCAACAAAATACAACGTCCCAGCATTTGCCTTAAGCGACCAGGGAAACCTGGAAAACAAAGGAAGTGTGCATGTCTTCAACATTGAGCAACAAAAAATATATTTAAGATAATTTTAAAACAAACAAACATTACTGACTCTGGGAAACTCTAAAGGTTTGCCTGAAAATATAAATTCTAGAGATATTAATTTAGAATACGTATCAAATGTTGACAAAAATCTCAAATACATTCATGAATCATAAAAGCAATATGAGAATGCACACAACCACCGGCCAGGACGACGGCTTAGGGATTTTAGATTACAACATCATGTACCAAGGAAAAGACGCATTCAGTCAGAGCCATGACAAAGTTAGACAATAATGAATTAGAAAATACTGGTAGGTAACCCCAAAAAAAAACTTCTAACCTATAATATACTTAATTTAGACTAATTATACTATTGTTAATTAAATTAAGAACTAACTTAAGAAAACAAAGAAAAGAACAAAACTGTTAAAAGCCTATAAAATTTACATTTAACTTACAATTTTGAACTCACTAAGAACTAACAAGAAAATACAAGAAATGGAGAAAAACTGTTAAAAGCGATATAAAAATTACATTTACCTTACCATTCTAAACACATTTAGTACACACTTTCACATCATACAATATCAGCTCAGAAAATAGTATTTAAATGTTTTTGAATGATCTAGAGTTTTAGTTTTCCCTAACATTTACTGGAAGGCTATTCCACTCTAGTCGTTGCTACTAAGTAAGATTTATTGTAAAAGTTAGTGTTGCTTTTAGAATATTGCATACCAAGATTTCTCGAATCTTCTTGTTTTAAGATAAGAAATTTTATGAGAGAGGTAAGTAGGTATACCGTATTTAATTTTTTGTAAAAAAGGCACAAACTATGAAACATGCGTCGTGCTCAAGTTTAGTATGTTATTAGCTTGTAGTATCCCAATATGTGATCATACGTTCTGATATTATATTGAAACCTAACACACGCATTTTGAACTCTTTGGGGAGCGTCAGCAGTTGATTTCTTTACGTTACCGTACACAATGTCACCGTAATCAAGCAGAGGGAGTAAGAGGAGTTACTAGTAGTTCTTTGGTTTGGGGTGGAAGGCATTTGTAAGTACATTTGAGTGAGTACATTGAAGCATACACTTTGGCAGTTTCCTGAACATGAGGTTCCCAATTTAGGAATTTGTCTATGGTCAGACCGAGATTTTAACTTGTGAGCATAGGGAACAGTAGTGTTATCCAGTATGATATGAGGAATATTTAGATTTTAAGTGCTTTATGGACCAACAAGAGCCAATTATAATTGATTGAGATTTTAATGGATTTAGCTTAAGGCCGTTTCTCAGTGACCATTCATGTAAAGAGGATAAATCCTGATTTGTTTTACTAATTAACTGAGCCACTTCAGAAGGTTTCCACTGACGTAGATCTGTAGGTCATCTGCGTACATATGATGATTGCATCTTGATAGTACTGACGGTATATCATTTACATGATAGAAGAAAAGTGGACCAAGTACGGAGCCCTGTGGCACTCCACGAAACTGATTTAGGTGACGAGAAAGTGTTTTCTACAACTACGACCTGTTGTCTATTACTAAAATAACTTGAAATCCACGATAAGGTAGAATCAGAAAACCGAGACATTTACATTTTGCCAGAAGCACGTCATGGTCTACTGGATCGAAAGGGCCCTGCTAAAATCTAAAAGCGTTAGCGTTGTTATATTGCCTTCATCCAGAGATTGACGAATGTCTCGATGACTCGTAGCAAAGCCGTTTGGTACTTCTACCCTCCCTAAAACCAGATTGAAAATTATTGAGAGCATCATTTATGGTGAGATACTTGTTTATTTGTTGACGTACAACTTTTCGAGGACTTTGATAATGTTGGTAATATGCTGATAGGTCGATAATCACAAAGATTTAATGAATTTAAACATTTCGGAGAGGACGAATGTAAGCTAGTTTCACAATTGGGAAAATATCCGGTTAAAGAAAAGTTTATTATGTGAGTAAGCGCTGAAGAGCATCTTTTAAAACCAACTTTAATTGCTTTGCCGTTATATCATCCGAGCTTTGAATTTGATTTGAGTGCCTTCACTATTTTTCGACTTCTTGGCAGTCAACATTGATGAAATAGAAACTATCGTCACAGCGAGGTACAGTGATTCCAGAAGTGAAGTGTCTTTTCTTTAATAATAGGGTCTATTTTCTGTGTAGCGGAAGCAAAATAGTCATTTAGGTCATCTAGGGAATTTCTAATGAACTGTCATTTGATTTACGTTTGTAAATTCCTAAGTTTTTCAAAGTGTTCCATACTCCGTCTGTACTGGAATTTGTTTGGAAAAGATTATGATAATAACGAATCTTATCGTTTTTGGGTTTGTTGTTTACGAAATTTCTAAGTTTTCCATTTATTACAACAAGACAGTTTAAGGGAAAATTTTCCCAGACGTTCATTGACTACTTGATCATAGAGCTACCAGCTTAAATGTAAGTCAAGAATGGAAGACTTGAAAACAGTTATGACAAAAGCTGCAGTGAAGTACTAGGTAAAGATATAGGGCTCAAGACAGACAAAAATTAAAAATTTGAATGACGAAATAAACATTAATTGAAGACAAGAAAAATATTATTTAAGATACTTACTGTCACAATCTGATCTGAACAAAGCTTACAAACAAAATGCGCCATAGTAAAAGAGAAGTGAGGAAATTAAATAGGAAAGTTGGTCATTAACGGAATAGAATAAGTTGTGTATGATGCCCAAAATAGAGCATATAAAATTTTAAAACATTTAAATGCTGAAGAAAAAGACACTTTGCACATTAATAACATCTCAGAAAGAGAATGGCTAACGTATTATAAAGAATTATGGTCGTCAAAAACATAAGAATAAAAAGAAGAGGAAGAGGAGAGGAAAACTGGCTAGGAAAGTTTGCTTTTGTAGACCCAATTGAATATAGTGTAATGGTCCTGCCGAATTCGGCGAAAATGTGACGGAGGCAGTTTTGCTACGTCGAGAGTGCCATCATTGGCCACCCCGTGTCGCATGATGTCGCGGGCCAATAGACGCGAGCATCGCGTAGGCGTAATCACGTGATACCGGTGGAGTGTGGTTCATCTATTCTGAACCGCGGTGGAGTGTAGGCGCTCTCCGGACTACAAGAAGAAAGAATCTGACAATGAGGACAACTTTGAGAGGCGTTTGAGTAGTAACATCTCGCATTTCTTAAAATCTATTCTAAAATATGTCGTATATCGTAAATCAATCGCATGTTCTAATAATTAAATTCGCTTCGAGTGTATAATCGATCAAATCAATTAGTCTTAGAATATCTCCTCAATATCTCAATACAAAATCATCTATATTACTCCTTTCCAATGCATTGCAGAAATTGAAAAAACAAAATGCAAACTCCGACAATGTAAGAGATGTCCACTTTTCATTAGATATCCAGGAACTCGAAAAATACACTAAAAAAACAATGAGCTTCAATAAAAAGTGTTTGACTCTGTACGCGTGGCTCATTGCAAAGTCGCAAGCCTTTCACCACTGAGATCCGGGTTCGATTCCCGTCGAATCTCATGTGAAATTTGTTCCAACGAAACGAGTTCTGCTGCTTCACAAGGGCTAGTCCAACCCCTGTGAAGTGTCCTAAACCCTACCACTATCCTTATTCCTTCCTAACTCTGTCCGCTGGGTGGTGACGCAGGAGCGCGCGGTAGGAGGCGCGTACGCGGAGATGCTACCTGGCGGTCCTCTTGACAACCGACTGCGACGAGACGCGACAATATTAACGGAGGATTACTCCCAGAAGCGCAAAGCGCTCAACGCCCCCCAAGGGGCTTGGAGACGCGTTGCGTCAAACGAGACGCAACTCTTTTCAATTACAAACAGTCGGTTTGGCAACACTGCATGGAGGCATACTATAGGCAACACTGCGCGACGGTGTTGTATTCATATTTTCGTGCGTAAGTGGGCGAGCTTTCAAAGATTTTTTAGCAATGAACGTTGTCGTGATGTTTTAAGTCAATGGTATTGTTTAAAGTAGTAATTTCTTATTCATAAGGAAGTACTTAATTTCAAAAGGAATTAATTAATTAATCCTTTTTCTCACAGATGTACATTTTTCTACACAAATACTGTGTGTTGCAGAAACACAAGATGAATAGGTTTCATTTTTGATTTCCAAATGAAATAAATATAATGAAGTTGATGTTTTCGAAGAGATAACTCGAAAACGCGAAAGACTGTTGTAGGAAGCCTTAAGGATGAGAACGGTTTTTGTAAAGTGGACAAGTATTATCACTTGAACAGAAATTAAAGAAATGAAACTTATCAGATTTTACTTTAGTCATTTTCCAAAGTGCTTTCAAGTACGTGAAGTAATCCCTTTTCTGCAGCATTTAAACTCAGTTACAAGATACTTATCTTAATAATTTGGGAGGCAGAAGATTCTATTGGATATCTAAGTTTATAACACAACAACTGCAGCTTTGAAGACTAGCAAATTAAATAGTGTATATATCAGTATATTCTTAAAAAGAGTTAATAAATGGTTGCTCGGAAGTCCGATGTTCGTAATTTAGCGATACCCAATATACGACACTGCCCTCGATATAACAGCACCTCGAAAAGGCAATGCCTCGTGATCTCAGCCACAGAACCAGTATGCCTACGGGGCACGCCACTGCCTGATCTTTTCCAGTGCAATCCTGTCACACCTTTCGCCTTATACCGTTGGGACCAGGAGTCGAGTACTAGTAGATCCACGCGGTACTTGCGGAGTGCAAAGTGGATTCTCAGCAACCCTCCTGGTTCTCATGCCTCTCATTTCTCGGTTGCTCCATCAATCATACGTCTTCATAATCATCTTCCCAACCAAATTATTCATCCATTCAACGCAGAACCTTGAAACTCAGACATTGATATTATACTAAACTTGAAGTCAGTCCCAGGGCAGCCTGAAGTTTTCATATGCCATAACAGGCATGCAAATCGTGTTTTCGGCGTAACAAAGCTGTCGTCGCCAATACGAGTATCAGTCGGCAAATCAACACTGGTCCATCAACGTCCGGAACATACGATGCTACCTACCATGAACAGGTAAAATTATAAACTTTAAATAACATAAACGTATATAATATGTCTTAAGTGTTTCTTAAAAGAAGTACTTTGCTACGTTTAATGTGATGGCTACAGTGAACGCTCATTACGTTCTGCATTCCTGGGGTAACAACAATTCAAACCATAAAGCAAACCGCTTTCTTAAAGTGTCTCCGCGAGTTGCCTGGAAGTGGCTCGGCGGGCAGTTCTTTGGCGAGCTGCGCTTCAGCCCTCGAGATTGAAATTTCGAATTCAAGCTCGTTGGCTTCAGCCGTTCCCGAGTAGAGAGGGGCGGGGCGCTTGGAGCGGAGATATCACCTACCTCGCGTCGCGTGCGCGCCCGGGGTCCGCTCCTCCACCACCTCCTAGAGTTATAAAGCCTGCTCACTAGTACGTGACGTCACTAAGATGGCGGCGTAGGTAGTCATGAGGCATGGGTGGCCTGGACGCAGACATGTTGTTTTCAGTTGAATTCGTCTGGTGTTGTTCATACTTGTATTATACTGCCGGTTTGATATGCCGTTTAGATGTTTAGTTCCGAGGTGTCGAGGAAACTGCGATAAAGCCTCGAAAGTACATGTTTTTGGTTTTCCAAATGATCCTGCTTTGCGGAAGAAATGAACGACTGCTGTTCGCAGAGAAGATTTTGTTCCATTCAAATCCTCGAATCCTCCTGTGGTTCATATGCACTTGTAGAACCTACTTTCATTATATTTATTGTTTATTCAAAGCATAAATTGTATGTAAGTTGCTAAGGGTTTTGACATTACTTAGTAATATTCCAATGTTCTATCACGAAACCAAGTAGTTAGCAATTACATCTTGCAATGCTTCCTTGTAATATGATGCTGAACTTGCAACTATTTTCTGTATACTGTTAAGTGAATAGTGATAGTAAAAACTTAAACTATCAGTTAAATAATCTTAGAATAGTACTTAATTGTAAGAAAAAAAATTCATAACCTCACCAACAATCTTAGAGATGTTCTGTAACTTGTATGAATAAGTTACTAAAACAAAACAAAATTAATTTAAATTTTTATATAATATATCATACATATTATAATATATTATTTTTTCTTCTTTCAGGTTTCACCTTCATTTCCATCAAAATGACATTACTTGGGAGAAGGTGTATAATGAAAAAGGAGAGAAACTGTCATCGAAACTGAATATACCGAAGTTAAGACGTGATGCTGTACCATCTGTGTTCCCGCCGAACTGTCCAGCTCACCTCACCAAGGAGTTTCAGACGGGAAGGCCCTTATGAAAAGCGAGAAAGACTGGAAATGGAAATTACAGAGAAAACTACATACATTCCAATAAATTCAGTGATCAGATTCAGATAAATAGATGTGTATTATATTGTAAATAAATAGGTGTTGTGTATTATATTGTGAATAATTAGGTTTAATGTATTGAATTGTAAAGAAATATGTTTAATAAAAAACAAGTGCTCAGAACAAAGTTTTTAATCATGCATTGATATACTATTGTATTAAAAAAGGGAAGAACATTTAGTTTCCTGAAATATGCACTGAAGAAAATGTAAGATGAGAATGGGTGACTGCTCCCAATGACTCCTTGTAAAAAGGAATGCTTCAAAAGTCACCAATGAAAGAAATGTTTGCTGTCCCACTATCTTAAAATATCTGAGAGAGAATTAGTTCATGATGCTTGTGTTAATGTCATTCAGTAAATGATTTAGTCAAACATTTACGCTGGAAAGCCGTATTTGTTGTTAAGTTTTGTCAAAAGAAAATGATACATTATCAATCAAATTGCAGAAGATTGAATATTTTCCAGTAAATTCATCAGCTGTATTCTCAATAAATATGTTATAATATACTGTATTGAAAACCAATGTTTATTAAAAAGTGTACTTAAAAGAACTTTTATCATGAATTGATAATTTTTAATACAAAAGGAGTGAAAACGGATTTTCTGGCGTTGAAAATGCTGTGGAAATGGTAAGCGAGGAATGACCGACGCTCTCCATGACTACCTACGGTGACGTCACGAAACAGTGAGCAGGCTTTGTAACTCTAGGAGGTGGTGGCTCCTCCCTCCCTCAACGCCGCGTGCCCGCGAGGCCAGGCCTCCGCGAGCGTTCTCTTGTTGCGCAGGTTAGTGGAAGACGGACCTTCCGGAGAGCTAGCTTGCCGCCTCTGGCCTTCAAACCACGCCGCCAGGTGATATTTTTTTTCTTTATAAGTATTTTACGCATCTTGATTTCTTTCTCATATACTTTTTATTGTTTTTATTTATTTCATAAATATTTTTTATTTTTATTATTTTTTCTTTCTATTTCTTTTCCTTTATTTATTTATTTGACGCCGTTAATCGTTAAAAAATGTATGTGGCGAATGGGAGAAAAGTGCAAGTTTGCTTGAGCTCCGGAATCCCTACTCTAACTAATACACAAGTTATCACCCATCGTAACACATCGACTGCGACATTACGTTAGTGCTCAATAAAATCGAAGAACGAGTGGCGAGAACAAGGGCATTCTGCGCCGTTGTTCAAATGAAAATGGCATTTTAATTAATTAAAGAGTGTTTTGACATGTAACGTGATGGAAATAATTGGTTGGACAGGCTCAAGGTTATTCTATGTTGATCGCGTAGGCCGAAGGTCGACGTCTCGCGACGAACATTGCTATGCTTAGCGAAGAAGCTCAGTGTACAGTAAAAAGTGTTTTGTAATAATCACTTTAGAATAAAATGCGTAAAAAATTACGCATTGTACAGTCTCAAAGATGTTTTATGTTCATCGCACAGGATAAAGACCGGAGGCTGGACGTAAAATTGAAAAGCGTCACCGCGCATTTGAAGTTCCAAGTTATAAATACGATGTCATTCCGCTCGCGGGCCAATGTTGTCGTTGACAGATTGAGCAGTAATTCCGGGCGCGTCAATTGCTGTCATTATTTCCGTAAGTGTAGTGCATGTTTTTCATCGGGAGGTGGTGATCTTCCCCACTGGATGGTGAGAACCGAACTCCCAGGCAACTAGCGGGATTTTCCCCATCCATCTCTCACCCGCGGAGCACCGCCTCAACTGGGACAAGCTCTAAGCTCCCGAACGGTTTCCCGGCATGTGTGGTAGTGTAGTGCATGTTACTGTAAGAAAAGAGGATATGACAAGGTGGAAGGAAAGATCGCGCGCGGTCCGTGGCCCATTTTTAGGGCACTGCTCCAGCATTCGCCTGGTGTTGATCAGAGAAACTATGGAAAACTAACGAACAGTGCAGCCTGCCACTAGAATATTTCTCTAAACAGCGACTGAACTCGACCTAGCTATCTAGCTGGTGTCGAAAATCCTGCCACCTTTGGGACTCGAATCTAGGACCTCCCGGTGAGGGGCACTGCAGTGTCATCAGTTGATGCCCTGATCCACCTCTCCCGCTGTGACATTCGTGACGTTTAAGATTTCTTGAGCATCACTAGGATGCTCTCGACAAATTTTAATAACCTTCTGCAGCTGAGCACCCCATGAGTGTTTGAATTGATGCGTGCGCAGGTAGGTGTAGCTAAGGTATCAGGTACTGAAGGTTCTAGCTATTTACATGTCAAAATAGGCGCTAGTGTCCGAAATAGGCGCAAAACTCTTCAGGTATAAATTGGAAAGGCACGTCACGTGGAAGGGACTGGGGCGTAACGAGTTAAGGCAAAAAGCCTTGCCAAGAATTGGATTTTGCATCATTAGCTGAGAGTGGAAAGAACACACCAGGATCACATTTCTATCGTCAGCTGCGAGAGGAAAGGCAGCACCAAGGATTAGATTTGCAACGTTAGCTGCGTGTGAGAATGCAATTGATGACGTCTGTGCGGTACAACTGGGAGATCGCGGATCAATCACGGGGAGGTGCTAGAAATGTGCTTGATGCGCCAGTTCTGAGTTCGCTTCCTGATCGGGGATTTCTGCGGTTTTCTTCATCACTTATTTTCATATCCCTTAGTTGCCTCAACCAAGTCACCTCAACCAATCAATCGATAATTTCACAACTTTGTAATAATATTCGAATAGGTAAATAATAAGCATCTAATTTTTTCAGATTTTTATTTTTACACCGTCATTGTAAAACAACCAATGGTATTTGTAAGTACCCACAAGTCATTAGATAACTACACTTTACAGTAATGATTTTTCACGTATTATTTAATTATTTTATTTTTATTTAATAGGTAATTATTTCAGACAAATTTGATAATTTGATGCTATGTGGCAAGGCCTAAGGCTTTTAAGCCATTACAATACCTAAATTCTACCGCGTTCTAACCTTTCGAATTCTGGTATTCACCCCAAATGGTCTCTCCATCGCATCAAAGCCGCGGAAAAGAAACCATAAGGTACGGCTGAGGAAAACCCCCTGAAGGAATAAAAGCCTGCCGTCAGAAGCCGATACATGCTACTCTATCCGACTTTTTTAAACTATTTATTTCCTGGCGCGGGCGTCACGCATTCTCCTTCTAGTGTTTGACCTCCTCAGCACCTGACATCAAACAGCGCCACGGAAGATCGCCCACCTCTGCCCTTACATATCCGATTCCCACTTCCCTTTGTCCCCTAATGTCCCTATTTTGAGAGTTTCATTCTATTTTATTTTATTGCCTTATTTATATACTCATACTTAACAATTGACTACGACTTATAACCTATTTTCTTAACTGTATACTAACTTAACATAAATTTCTATTTAACTTAAATTATTGTTAGCTTATTGACTTATTTATTTATTTTTCTCCAGACTAGGCTCCTCTCATACGAACCAGTGTTGTTTCCCCATTTCCTAATTTCAGTTTCCCTAATGGTCCGAACCTTTGCTAGAAATGTTCCGAATTCTTTCATGAATTTAGACCATTTATCATCTAAAATGTTTTTGGCAATCTTTACGTTCCTATGCCTATTTTGGAAGTAGTAATTTCCCATTCCCATCCATTTTCCTCTTCACGTTGCATCCACCCCCCAATCCTGAACCAAGCGTATCCCCCTCTTGCGTCCTTTTGAAGTGGGTGTATTATTTAATTTAAAAAGTGATATTAAACTTGTATCTGTAGCATACAGGTGAATTTACAGTTCTCACCTGGCAGCGAAGGTGATCGGTCGTGGCTGCTGCTCCGGAGTGCTTACCTTGTTCGTGTTGCCACGGGCTGATGATAAGCGAGATCAGAGTGAACGAAGTGTATAGTTAGTTACTATATTTAGTGTGTGTATGTGAATAATTTCGGTGTAATTTTTCAGAAAGTGCACAGAAATTTAACCTATTTACAGCAAATTTGTGAATGATTGCTTTTTTTCTGTGTGACTTTGATTTTATGTGAATTTTTCTTTGTGTGAATTTTGATATTAATACAAACAAGTGATATTATATTAACCACTAATTATTTGTGTCAGAATAGGAGGTCTCCTGAAAGTGTTCTGTGAAACATTAGTGCAAGTAAAATACCATGCTCTGACCTTGGACAGAGCATGGCAGCAGCAATGGAAGTCGTGAACGGAACCTCGCTGATACCGAACCGTTTATATGAATATCAACAAAGTGTCATTGAACAACAACAGCAACAATTGCAAGAACAACACCAACAACAGCTACAGTCACAACAGCAACAGCTAGATCAACTACAGCAATTCCTGACACAGCAACCACAGTTTCCGTTATCAAGAAACACGACAGAGATGGATTGTCAGAAGGCCGACAGTTTGGCACACCAAACCAGTAGGCAAGTAGACGAATCAACAATGGCGTCTATTGATGGAACGTGCGATAACACTCTGGAGTAGTAAGAAGTCGTACCGAGACGGCGGAAACAAAAAAAACAGTGAACCTTCACAACAAGCTCTAAAGAAAATGCCAGTTCCAGGAATCATTACATATTACAACAAATTTGAACCTCTCTTCGAAAGAACCAGATAACACAATTGAAACATCTGAATCCAACGAACGAACCAATGGTTTTAAAATTCTACCCATCTTTCTACCAGAAATAAAATATATGAACATCTTTCAAAACTGCATTGAAGAAGTATTACAAACAGAAGGGAAATAACTACAAATTTACTAACAAAGTAAAAACGGAAAAACACAGCTCAATGTAGTCACATCATCGACAGAAGAGCCAACGTACTGGCAAACCGAGTAACAAGCTACCGGACTTACTTGATTTCTTTATTATGAAAGGAAAAATTTCAGAGCTTTACAACAATTGAAAATTCTCTCGAATTGTCCTCCGATCACTCTCCAGCGATATTAATTATTATTATCTCATATTATAGAAAACAATTTTAAACTTAGTATTTCCAATAAAAAACTAATTGGAGTGACTTTCAAGCATGGCTGAAATGACTGAAAACGTTCCTCTAAAAAGTGAATTCGATATAGATGAAGCAGTTGAATTTTTAACTACAAGTATTCAGCAAGCAGCATGGTATGCTATACCAGAAACGTACGGAACAGCTACTAGCAAATATCCCAAAATAGTTGATGAGATGAAACAAAAAATTAAGCGACTTAAAAAGTTTGACAAACCACACATGATCCAAATGATAAACGAAACTTCAACAGGGCAGCGCAAGATCTTAAAAGATTTCTACAAGCGCTATATGCAAATGAAACTAAGGAGTATCTCGAAAGACTGTCATCAACCAAAGACACTGACTACTCTCTATGTAAAGCCACCAAACGCATTAAACGACCAATCAAACCTGTACCACCTATACGTAATAAATATGGTAACTGGGCTAGAACTAACCTCGAAAAAGCAACAGTATTGGCTGAACATTTTGTGAATGTTTTTCAACCGTTCCCATCTGATAAAGAAGAACAAGCAAGAAATATTATTCAGTTCATTTATGCATCGTATCAAATGTCACTACCAATCAAGTATTTTAAGACAACAGAAGTTTCTTATGCAATAAAACAGATTAACCTTCATAAAGCATCTATCTGGCTACGATCTCAATACCGGCGTTGTTCTGAAAAACCTGCCAAAGAAAGCACTAGTATTGGTAACTTCAATTTTCAACTCTATCATCAGAATTGGACACTTTCTCTCGCAATGGAAATACAGTCAAATTATTGTGATGCCTAAACCAGGTAAACCTATTTCCGAATAATCTTCGTATAGACCTGTAAGTTTATTGCCAATCTTCTCAAAAGTCTTTGAAAAGCTCCTCTTCAATGATTGATTGATTGGGTTTAAAGGGCGCTTCAACTACTAAGGTCATTGGCGCCCATGTCAAAGTATTTCTAAAAAATCAATTAATGTTTGCGCTTCAACTACTAAGGTTGCTGGTGCAATTTCCACCCAATTTAAAAGCTCATATATCCTAAAGGGAAACCATCCATTACGCATAACAAATTCAGGTAAACAAGAAAAATTTTTTAAAAACAGATCTGGGGCAGAGAAAATATTTTTTCCCCCTTATGTCAGAAAAAATTTATATATTCCGCTTACTCTCAAAAAACAAAAAAGCTTTGAGAGCGCGGAATCGTCATCTCCGAGCACCTCTCGTAGAGAGTTGCCCAGTCCATGTCTTCGTCGACTGCCAACAAATTTCAAACACTGCAGGAGGACGTGTTCCACGGAAAGATCCGCCCTGCATCTATCACAGGTAGGAGGAGATTCGCCTCGAAGGAGGAAACTGTGAGAAAAGTGGCGTGTCCGATACAAAGACGGGTTAAAATAACTTCCTCGCGCCTAGAAGGTCTGGACGAGGAACGCCAAGAATTAAAGAGTCCTTTATTGCATTTAGTTTATAGGTGCTATTGTGCCACTGTTTGTCACGCTCCTAAAGATGGATCGTTTTAAGGAAGCTTTCACATCAGACGATGGTACAAAGGAATGCAAACAGTACTCTCCGTCGCCGATTTCGCCGCCCGATCAGCCATCTCGTTTCCCCGTTTCCCCTACATGGCCTGGGACCCAACTTAGTACCAGGTCATAGTGGTGAGAAAAAGGCGATAGATGAGGCTTTGAACTGATTGCGCAGGTAGTCTGATGAAGAACGGGAGACAGCTTGTAGTGAGCTGAGAGAATCAGAACAGAGAACTTTCGGCGCAAACTCGCTGACTCGATGTTTTTTGGGGCTTAAAGAATTGCATACATTTCAGCAGTGAAAATACTGCACTGAGAATGTAGTCGATATGATTTGGTGGCTCTGAATACAGTAAAACTACATGCCACTGTGCCGTTGCACGAGAACCATCTGTGATAAGAATACATGATCGGGATAGGCTATCCTCATGTCCTAAAAATGCATCTGGTAAACAAGAGGGCTAGTCCTGTTTAGGAACTTGGAAGTCTGAGATCAATATTCGGACGGAGGAGTTTCAAGGGGAATGGGGTGACTTGGCTTTTCACAGGGTGGGAAGATCAACATTAAGGTCACGCAAAAGATTTCGCAATCGAATACCTGGAGGGTGAGGCAGCGATGTTCGGAAGAATATAGACTTTTCATACTTGGGATGGGTAATTATTTCGCGACAAGGATGATTGGGAAGTCCTGATACTTTAGCACCGTAAGATGCTAATAAGATACCCCGCCTTCTTTTAAGGGAGGTCACCGGCCTCGACTAGAAGGCACCATTCGGCTGGTGATACGCACCAGTTGACAACAGATATCAGCGTGGTATCCCATTGATGTGTCGCAGAGTGGAGGGAGCTGCTGAGCCATACACTTCACTACCGTAACCCAAAAACTGAGCGGATGAGTGATATATATAACCGCAGTAGGGAGTGCGGTCGGCACCCATGATGTACCATTCAGCATTCGAAGAAAGATTAGGAGGCATCTGGTTTGTAATCCACGGATATGAGCACGCCACGTTAGGGACTTGTCAAATGTAAGCCCCGGGAACTTAGCAGATTCCAGCAAGGAAGCTGATTTCCTCCGAAAGAACTGTTGCTATGAAAATGGAATATCCAAAAAATGCAAACAGGTACATTTAGTAGCAGAGAAATTGAAGCCCGTTGACGTGCTCCATTCGTGGAGCTTGTTACACCATTGAGTTGCCTCTGTATCACATTGATGCTGCGGGATGAACAGAAGATGGCAAAGTCGCCCACAAACAACGACCCCTTTTACAGGTTCTCGCACGGTCGACGCTATACCATGATGCGATCAAACAGAGTGACACTCAGGACTGACCCTTTGGGGGATACCATTTTCAAGATGGTGACTACAAAGAGTTTATCACCACACGAACACGGAAGGATCTGTTCGAAAGGAAGCTTTGAAGGAATAGAGGAAGCTTCCTAAATCGCAAGAGTGCAGGGTTTGCAGAATGCCATACCTCCAGATGGTGTCGTAGGCCTTTCTATGTCGAATAATATCCCACAAGATGTTGCCTCAAGACGATTACAAACAGCTGTTGCCAACGAAGGAGGTGGTCCAACGTTGAACGTTTCTTCTAAACCCGCTTTGGATTGGCGTAAATAAATTTTATACTCCAGGTCCAGACCAGACGCTGATTCACCATGCGTTCCAGAACTTGATACGCAGCTTGGAGAGATAGGTCGATAACTTGATGGCAGTGATCGATCTTCCCTTTCTTTGGGAACTGGGACGATGATGGCTTCCGCCAAAAGGTAGGAATGGTTTTCTTCCAAAACGGTTCAAGAGTCGGAGAAGAAATTGCGGCCATTTCGGAAGATGTTGAAATTGTTGGAATTTGTCTGACCTGGTGTGGTTTTTGCAAGCATTAGAGCAGAACTCATTTCAAACATGGAGAAATGGGTATTATAGTCCTCATGTGCTCTCCCAGAAAAATCCAAAGCGCGGTTTTCCATTCTTCTTTGAGAAGGATGAAGTTTGGAGCATAGTTTGCCGAACTCGACATGTTTTCATAATGAGTGGAAGTCCCTCTGCAATGGCGTCTCGAGCTGTGATAACCTGAATTTTTTGAAGACCGGGCACAAAGTTTGGGTAGGATACCCTTTTGATTTCCCGCACCTTCCTCCATACCAGACGTGGTGGCGTTTGGCAATTCAAAGAGGAGACGTATGACCTCCATGATGCATTTTTACTTTTAAAATGGTTCTCCTTTGTTTGCCCCTTTTTGTACTCGATTGTTATCCGCGGTTGATAGTGTTTAATCTCCCCAAAGCTTTCTTACGAGCACTAACAGCCTTTGAGCAATCCGAGTTCCACCACGGAACGAAAGGGTGTCGACTGGGATTGCAATTCGCAGCTCGAATACAGTTTTGTTAAATGTGCTGCCATTTCCCACACACAAACCCTCCTCCGATACACTGACGTTCGCTTGGAATGTCGGCCAGTCAGCACGTCCGACACACCATTGAGGGCGCGCCAGCCCACGGCCAGCTCATCAATGTGGGCGATAATGGGGTAATGGTCGCTTCCGTACAGGTCATCTAGGATGGACCATTGCAGAACGGTTGCAAGAGAAGGGCTGCAGAGTGCTAGATCGATGCACGTGCTTGAGTTTGTGGCGACGGCAAAGTGAGTTGGTTCACCGGAATTCAGAATAACCAGGTTCGCCGAGTCTATAACCGACTCTAATACACTACCTCTCGGACAAGTGCGGGAAGAGCCCCAGAGGACTGTGGGCATTTACATCCCCGACTATCACAAACGGAGAGGGCAGTTGGTTGATCAGACCCAAAGTTCTGAGCAGATACACTCAGTCCTGGGGATGTAGATATTGCAAACAGTGAGTGTGAGGGATGGAAGGTGCACCCGTACACACACTGCTTGAAGTCGGTCTAAGAGGTACTCTGAAGACAGCAGCGAATCGTGAACCAATGAAGGACTCCATGGACACAGAGGCCATCATCCACATCGAACCTGTAGGGGGAAACACCACGAAGAGACCGGGGACGGCTCCGCGTAATATTAGTCTCTTGGAGACAGGTTACATGACTATTGTGACGCGACAACAACAGCTTGAGATCGTCCCGCCGCAAGGGGTAACCATTTACGTTCCAGACATAAGAGCCATGGAGAATGAGTTTTTTCCCCCCGGCGTTGGGAGCCGGATGCTCGGATTCCGCCCCAACGGGAATTTCATCCGAGGACGAAACCTCCTTGACATTGCCAGAAAGGCTGGGTGCTCGCTCAGGCGAGTTTCGTTAGGGGTGGTGTCTTTTGTTTCTATTGACCGGGTCTGAAGTAGTTGTTCGTCTATCAACTTCCATTGAAACATTAGAAAGAGGTTTGATCTTCTGCAAGGCGGGGCTCTTTTTCAATTGTCTTGTATTTAGTCGGATAATTTACTTCCCACCCGCAGGGGGAGGTATCCACAGGGGGGTTCAGTGGAGACACTGACAAGCGAAACTCACAACTTGGGGATAGCTCGTTCCGTTTGACAACCGTGCTACCCCGGGGTCCTAACCTTCACAGCGGCGGAGAAGGAGCGAGACAGATCAACGAGGTTCCTTGATAGGTACCGACGTTTGGCCTCGGAAATGACACCTTCTCAGCAGCTCGGATCTTCTGGATTGCCCTCTCTCAAAAAAAAGGGTTGGGCATTGCTTGTAATTGGCCGGATGGTCACCTCGCAGTTAACCCCAATGCTGCAATGGCGAGGGTTCAGGTTCGTCGAGATCTCCGCACTTACCACACACGGGGTGTCTGCCATGCACCGCTGCCGTGTGTGGCCAAACCTCTGGCACTTGAAGCACCTCAAGGGTTAGGGACGTACTGTCGGACGCGGAGGTTATAAAACCGCATGAGATCTTCTCAGGAGAGTAGGAAGATTAAAGGTCAAGATAAGAGTGGAAGGGAATTTCTCGCCCATGCTCCTTCCTCTTTATTCTATACACATCAGTCACGCCTTGGTCTTTAAAAAAAGAAACTAGTCCTCCTCACTCTCCGTTGAAAAGTCTTCGTGGTTGACCACCCCCTTTCAGAGGTTTAGTGTAGTGTGGTCACATCCACCTGGAGGCCGGCAATCTGTTAGTGTTCATAATCTTCACCACCTGGTCATTGTACGTGCTTCAAAGAGAATGGTACCATTCCTTTGTCGCACTACAGCTGCAGCTTTCCAAATGTTTCTTATGGCGCCAAACGAACAGCACTGACGCATTTGAATGTTTTTCCCTTCCCGGCATGCCATGAGGAGGAATCTAGGCTTTTCGGTGTCTTCTCTTTTAAAAAGAAACTATTTAAATCAATAGTTCTTCTGGGCATCGCCTTCCTTGCGGAAGAGGGGGGTGAAGGTTTAGTATCCATGAAGATGGATATTGAGTTCATCCCCGTGGTCCCCACCCACCACGGAGCCCAACAAAGGGGGAAATCCATCGGAGTGCCAGGGTGCCACGGAGATAAGTGGGGAATAGGGACCACGCTGCACCACCGTGTATCCCCGCTCACCCTGGAGTTCCAGTACAAGACTAGTCCGCCGGTTGATCGGGAGGGTTAGCCGACCGCCCGTTAGAAGAGTCCGTAGCCAAAGCAAGTGTATTGAGACCTACAAGGAATGTTCCCCAAAAATACGTAAGAGCACGTATCCCTAGATACCAAGAAAGAAGTAGCACGAGGAGAGAATTTGGGAAACAGACAGACCCCTCAACCGCCAGGACATACATTCCCTCCGACACGGGTCGCCATGCACGGCAAACACATGGGTGGGCGTTCAGCATACAGAGGGGGCCAGTGAAATAGAAGAGGGAGAAGAAAAGAGAAAGGATGTAATAAAGGAACGAGAATGATATATGGGGAGAAGACAAAATGTCTGGTGAAAGAAAAGAATACTTGAGAGCCCTCTCTGCATCCCCCCGTCAGGACGTGGACCGACCCACCTCGACGGGCTTCTCTTCAAGAGATTACGTCCAATCATAACAGAAAAATATAATTTCAGACTACCAATTCTGCTTTAGGTTGAAACATGCACCTACTGAAATCCACAGAATAGTAAAAGTCATCAATGAAGCCCTGGAGAAAAAAACTATATTGTTCTGGCGACTTTTTGGACGTAGTCCAAGCTTTTGACAAAGTGTGGCACTCAGGACTCTTATATAAAATCAAAAATATATTGCCCCACCCATTTTTTGCATTACTTCGCTCTTATCTTACTGGAAGATGCTTCCAAATAAAATTCAAGGAAGAAACATCATCATTCTTTCCCGTCGCCGCCGGAGTACCTCAAGGAAGTGTTCTCGGTCCACTACTGTACTTACTGTCCACGGCCGACCTGCCTGTTTCCACGGACATCACGTCAGTCATGTTTGCTGACGACCCAGCGTTCTTAACCTCCCATGAAAATGCCTTCAAAACATCAGAAAAATTTAAGAACACCTCACTCTTCTTCAGAAATGGTTCACAAAGTGGCGTATAAAAACTAATGAAATCAAATCTGTCCACGTGACATTTACACTCAGACCAAATAGATATCCTCCAATTAAAATTAACAACAAGGATATATCACAGGCCGATTGCGTAAAATACCTTGGTCTACATCTTGATCAAAAAATGACTTGGAAGACATCAAAAAGAAAAGAAAAGCTCTCGAAATCAAAATAAAGCAGTACTATTAGCTTCTTGGCAAAAAGTCGTTTCTTTAATTGTCTAATAAACTTCTGATTTATAATCTTCTTCTGAATATTATTATATTCTTCTGAATTAACTGTTATGTAGATATAGGATCCTCCTTCCACCACGAATAACAACTGAACCAACCTATCCAACAACCTCTCTTCATCGTTCACTCTACTATCCTTTATACAAAGTGTAACGGTACGTCCTCCGAGAAAATAATAATAATAAATAAAAAAATAAATAAATAAAATATTGGTCACAATTGGGAGAGGGAAGGCGCCGCCTACAACGCGACCAGCCGCCCGCGTCCGTTAACCCCAGCGAGGCCAGGCCCTCCGCGTTCGGGACGACGCCAGCGCACCCCACCCCGCAGCATAACTCGTTTTCTAAAGGGGTCCCTTGTTTGCGACCGCCCGGCTCCAAAAAAAGGGTTCACCCAGCTCCACTCAAGTACTCGATAGCTCTTCAGCTGCGCGGAAATTATGACGCCAGTTATGACACCGGCTACATCCCACTTTCGGCTCCCTCCCGCAAACTCGCGGACACATTTACGACTGCCAGGGCACTTTGTGGTTATGAGACGCCCGGAGCGTCGACGCCCGCGACTCCCGGGAAACCCCTGTAAATTTCAATCCGCGTACGTGACCAAATAGGCTACCAAAAGGTCGCACAAGTGTGCATACGTGAAAAGGACGAACCGGGCCCGGCACCCGTGATAAAAAAGAGGAAAAATGTAACTGACGGGTCGTGCCGCGAGAAGGAACACCCATTAGTTACGCACAAGTGTCCATCCGCGGAGGCGCGGCTTACCTTCAAACACCCCGCATTGTAATATCAAACTGCGGCAATTGGCCGCGTCGCCACGTAAGCAAAGGGCCAGCAATGAGGAAGAGCCCGCCGATCCTGGAGGGGAAGGCGTGACTCGTCCGTGGGCGAGTGTGGCCCAAGAAAAACTCGATTTTGACACCCCGAGCTGCCGGCGTTTAAAGCCGGCTCTTCATGGCATTTGGCACCCCGTGCAAGTCACCGGCAGTTGGCACTCGACCACTCCAACTTGATTTTTGGCACTGATCAACTCCTTGACATTTGCCAATCGACTAGTGCGATTCTTTGTGGCCGACGAGTTCATCATGTCAGCCAAGACATGTGTTCGGGAACTGGTGCGTCAACCTAGAATTCGGCTCCGCAACATGTCATGTTACGAGAACTTTTAAGGTTCGATGCTGGAAGGAGTTCCTGTCTAATTGATCACGAACTGTTGTGACCGGGGACGCGTGTCGAGGCATGTGCCCGACAAGAGCAACGGTGGACCTAGAGGGTGCACTGCTGAGGATTCCCGCCCGTGAAAGCGCCAAACCGCTCGACGCCAGCTGCGGGGTATCATCCCCGCCACCGGGACACCACGGCAGAAGCTTAAGATGAGTAAAATTTGCGCACTGCGACGCTCAGCCCATTGCCGCGTAAGTGCGGACAGACTTTAATTCGGGAGCTGCAGGGGACTGCCAACTAGGCACGAGGGTAGCGGCAAGGTTTGCCACTTTTGTGATTGTTAAGCAGTTAACGTAATCAAAGGCCGCAGTAAGCAACATGTTCACTCCGTTGTACTGTTGTCATTGTACTGTTGCATCCCATCACCACCATCATCATCCATCATATTGTTTTTAATTTTGATTAATTAAAGGTTAATTTGTTAAAAATAATTCCATGAGTAATTATTGAACATGCATGAACCCAGAGAGACTGAGTGAGTTACATAAATGGCGCCCAACGTGGGCTCGAATGAGCTCAATTAAGGTTCACGAACCCAATTTCAAATTTTATGAATATGGCCGGTGACGAATGAAAGGGGAATGCATGTTCGCTAATTACTTATGGTCTGTGTATGATGTTTTCTTTCAGCTTTGTGTAGTGTTTACTGTGTTTGCGTGTGTTATATTGTCAGGTTTTTATTAAGAAATTTAAGTGTAAAGTAACTGTGAAAGAATTTAAAATGGAGGTAAAAATGAACCAGGGAAACCCGAGGCAGCGCACAACCTCAAACCTCTACAATGGCCGATCTGATGATGATGTTAAAGTCAAGTCCGAGCAGCAAACGCGAAATTAGATGAGAGCATGGAGCAAGTGTCGAGGAAATTTTTAGAGCTGCGAACTGTATCGAGGATCAGGGCAAAATCCGCAGCTGAAATTCGGAGACTAGAATCTCGTTTCGATAAGCACGTCGCGGTATGTAACGAATCAAACATGGCTCGGGCGCAGCGCATCGATGCCATTGCTATTAAATTAGATGCGTACAGCAATGCAACAAACGCAAATTTAACAGAAATGCAAAACGATCTTGGGGGACAGATCGCGGAGCAAGGCGGCCGTTTAACTGAATTCGGGGGTACAATCACGGCTAGATTAAAAGGAACAAAAGAGAAAATGGATAGAAATCCACGAGTCAGTAAAATCTTCGATTGGAAATAGGAAACAAGGGTGAAGGGTCTGTAGGCGGTTATCAAAATTAGAAACAAAGGTGATTCCCGATATGCAGAGTGTCACTAATAAATATCAGAAATTAAAACGGGTGCCACAAACGCCAATAATGAAAGGGAAAAGCAGTTCAAAAAATGATCAGCGATTCGATGAACGTCTTGCGCGAGGAAAGGCGGCAGAAATCGCGGATTTTTTGGGGATCAAATACCACGAGAAGCAACGGGAACGGGGCGCCGCGTCACCCCATGGACACCGCCGTCCAACCTGAACTTTTCAGGAACATCAACGAAAATCCATGTAAATTCATTCGCCGGGTTGAGGACTACATGGAGCTCCTGAAAGCTTTTCCCGAACCAGTTAAAAAAAAAATTTGTACAGCAATTGTTCAGGGGAGCGCAGCGACTGGCTCCTGCCATAATCCATTTCCCGTGATTTCGCTGATTTCAAGGTCCGATTCATGGAGCGCTTTTGGGGGAGAGCAGGTCCGGTATGATTACGAAAGGGGGTGATGGAAGGTAGATGGGAGGAAAGATGGGCATTTCATTATTAGATTACGCGGTCGATAAGATTGCGGCACTGAAATTATGCGACCCGCAAATCTCAGATGCAAAACTGATTTGGATGATTATTTCTCACTTCCCCTTTCAAATTCAAAACCTGTTGAATAGTGTAGACTCGCCGATCTCGAAAAATGCGTTATTTCCCGCCAGGTATGATAGAACACGCATGTCAAGGGTCAGGGAAGTCGATCAAATAGGCAGGACAGAGGGGAGAAAATAAAGGACGGGGACAAGGGCCGAGAGCTTAATGATTTCCCGCCAGAAAACGGTGGAAGCCTGCCATCGCATCAGGTAGCAAACCCGGGCCCACCCGTGGGCGCCGCGTGATAGAGCCGGAGGAACGTACGGACAATCGGGAGGCCCCGGTCCGTCAAACAAAGTCGTTCGGTGTCGTGGGCGCCGGGACGCCGAACGAGTGCAGGTGCGGACCCACAGGTGCCTATAAGGAAATGGCGAATGTGAACTTTGCCATCAATGAAGTAGAGGACGAGGAGCAGGACTTTCTCCGGGCGCGAAAATGCCCTATTATCAATTTTACAGGGAAGGGGATCGAGGCGGGGGCCTCATTGATTCAGGAAGCGAAGTTTGGCCATTTCGGAAGAATACTACAAAATTTAAAAGAGCTGTCGTATTACTCTTCCGAACTTCCCATAAATAAATGTTTTGTTGTCGGCGTGGGCAAGAAGAAAAGCAACCCATTACCAGGCAGGTCCTATTAACTTTATCGTTTAGCACAGATCAATTCAATGCCACATGTCCTTGTGAAGATTTAGGATATGACGTTGTTTTAGGTTCGATTTTTAAGAGAATATAGCGGTAAGATGATTTCGAACGGGAGCAATTATTCTGGATCCAGGAGATTGATGATGTTTGAGGAAGGTGATGCCGGCGTTCACGAGCCGAAAGAGGCTAGCATGTTTTCGATTACGCGGGAAGAAGCCTCGGTCTAATTAACGAGAAAATGCGGAAATTAGCAATCTCAAGCCGGAAGAGCACTACCGCCTGCAGGTTTCAAAATTATAAGGACGTTTTTATCAGGCCAACGACCCCATCCCTGACTTTCAGTTTGAATCCGGGTCACAACCGAATCTTTTAAGTGTAGAAGTTACCCTATACCACAGGCCCTTTAAAGGGGGACGTAGACCGCGTCTTTTCCCAGAAATGATCAGAGACGGCATTATCGAAGGGAAACCGACCGCCTATATTAACCCCTTGTGATCAGAAGAAAAAGATGGAGGTGTTCGAATTTGCCTCGACGCCAGGAGATTAAATGAGATCCCCGTCCCCGATTATGATGCGCCGTTTGCAATAGATGAGATGTTGTGGAATTTCCCGGGAGACCAGATTTTTTTTCGGCAGTAGATTTCACAGTCCCGTATGTGGTCATAATAAACACCCTTAAATGTTTGTGAATTAAACGACGAGAACGGGTTCCCATTGGAAAATTTTACCATTACAACATGGTTCCTTTAATGAGTGATAACACTAATCACGGTTGTCGCACCTCGCACTTATCGGGAAATTCCCAACTATTTGGGAAATTTTCTAGCACTAGGTTTCATTGGTTTAACCAAAAGAATTGGCATTACTTACTTTTCTGGTCTGTGTGCATTGTCTTATGGGTTTATTAGTTCTTAAGGGCAATTTGGTTTTTTTCGATTAATCATTGTGATTGTCAAGGTTAATTTTTGTCATTATGGGTTGTTGGATTAAGTAATTATGCGATTACTGTTTCTTTTGTTGTTGTCGGGATCACGGAGGCCGTTTCCGTTGGTTAATCTTTTTTAAGAAAATCCATCGCCATGCTCAGTATTTTCTTTGTGGAGGATGCCAATGTAACGGTACGTCCTCCGAGAAAAAAAAATAATAAATAAAAAATAAATAAATAAAATATTGGTCACAATTGGGAGAGGAACGCGCCGCCCTACAACGCGACCAGCCGCCCGCGTCCCGTTAACCCCCCGCGAGGCCAGGCCCCTCCGCGTTCGGGACGACGCCAGCGCACCACCCCAGCATCCCCGTTTTCTAAAGGAGTCCCTTGTTTGCGACCGCCCCAACAAAAAGGGTTTACCCAGCTCCACTCAAGTATCGTAGCCTCTTCGCTGCGCGGCAAATTTTGACGCCAGTTTGACACCGGCTACATCCACTTCGCTCCCTCCCCGGCAAACTCGCGGACACATTTACGACTGCCAGGGCACTTTGTTATTGAGGGCGCCGGGCGGGTGCGACGCCGCACTTTTCCGGAGACCCTGTAAATTTCAATCCGCGTACGTGGTACTAAATAGGCTACCAAAAAATTTGTTACGCACAAGTGTGCATACGTGAAAAAGGGCGAACCGGGCCGGCACCCGTGATAAAAGAAGGAAAAATGTAACTGACAGGTCGGGCCCCAGAAAGGAACACCCTGGTTACGCCAGTGTCCATCCGCGGAGGGCGCGGCTTACCTTCAAACACACTGCTTATTGTAATATCAAAGTCGCGGGCAATTGGCTCAAGCGTCGCCACGTAAGCCAAGGGCCAGCAAATGAGAAGAGCCCGCCGATCCTGGGAGGGGAAAGGGGTGACCGTCCCCTGGGGGAGTGGTGGCCAAGAAAAACTCGATTTTTTACACTCGAGCTAGCACTTGGCGTTTGGCAGCCGGCTACTTCACTGCATTGGCACTCGTGCAAATCACCTGGCAGTTGGCACTCGACCACCCAACGATTTTTGGGACTTGTCAACTCATGACATTTTTCCAATCGCTAGTGCACTTGATTCTTTGGCCCGACGAGTTCATCATGTCAGCCAAGACATGTGTTCGGGGAAATTGGTGCGTCAACCTAGAATTCGGCTCCGCATAACATGTCATGTTACGAGAACTATTGGGTTCGATGCTGGAAGGGTTCCCTGTCTAATTGATCACGAACTGTTGTGACCGGGGACGCGTCAGGCATGTGCCTGACAACGAGCAACGGGGGACCTGAGAAGTGCACTGTTTAGGATTCCGCCCGTGAAAGCGCCAAACCGCTCGACGCCAGCTGCGGGGTATCATCCCCGCCACTGCGACACCACGCAGCAGAAGCTTAAGATGAGTAAAATTTGCGCACTAAGCGACGCTCAGCCCAATTGCCGCGTAAGTGCGGACAGACTTTAATTCAGGGGCTGCAGCGGGCGTGCCCGGGAACTAGGCACGAGGGTAGCGGCCAAGTGTTTGCCACTTTTGTGATTGTTAAGCAGTTAACGTAATCAAAGGCCGCAGTAAGCAACATGTTAACTCCATTGTACTGTTGTATTGTACTGTGCATGCTATCACCCATCATCATCCATCATATTGTTTTTTTTAATTTTTTATTAATTAAAGGTTAATTTGTTAAAAAAAAATTCCATGAGTAATTATTGAACATGCATGAACCCAAAAGACTGAGTGAGGTTACAAAAGGAAAAACCCAAAAAAAGCCACTGTTTTGTTCAACTGCCTGTAAAAGGGAAAGGAAAACGTATGTCTCCTCCCTTGTCTAAGTTCAATAAAGGGGATGGCACGCATCGTCATCGTGTAGGAGAAAGGTTCGCACCATTAGTCATGTTGGCGGCGTAGACATCAAAATCTAAATCTCAGACAGTATGACGGCATATCTATTTTTTAATTTTGAATTTTGTGCCTGAAGACCCTTAGTGAGATCGGCAGCAATTCTCGAAAAGTATTGGTTAAAGAGACAGCCACTGTTGCCGGATCGTTCACATTTATATCGTTATATTTTAAACAACATTCTCTACGGGGTTTTTTAGTTGATTTGGTAGTATTATTTATTATATTCCACATTGCTTTAGTTTATTACTTGAGTTCAAAATATCCCGATCGTTTTTCATGATTTTAGCCTGTCTTATGACTTTTCGTAACAATGTTTTGTATTTTTTGAAGTAGATAAGGAAATCTTGAGATACGTCATGATGTTTAGAAATAAAATGTAATATCAGTGTAATGTTTAGAAAAGTGGTCGTTATAATACTTCAGAAGAGTCGCGTGTAGAAAATCTGAGGGCGGGTGCCCGAAAAAGGGGAATGGAAGTTTTCTCGTCTCTCTTCCTGATCTCTCCTCCCTCTCCTGTTGTGTGACAGCACAAGACAGAATCGTTTTTTTACGACTCTGGGATGGGCCATAAATGTTTGTTGTTGATTTTTGGTAAATCCTTTGGGTTTTGGGTTTTAAACGTAAACTTTATTATTATTTTGATGTTTGACTGCCTACTTGTGCGGCAAACTGCAGGTCACTTTCTTCTCTATATCACTTTGATAACATTTGGGTAGCAGTTTGGTGGAATTATTCATAATGAAGTCATAAAGTATTTTATGTTTGTATTGGTGTGTGGAGGTACTCTTGTAGATAAAAGAAGTAGACAAAAAAACTGGAATAGAAAAAAATCATTTAGGCAACTTAAATCTACATAATACACCTCTACCAGAATACAATATTAAAAAAATTAATCTATTGTAAGGCATAGATTTTCGAAGTAACAGAACAACGGTCGTATTTACGAAGTTGGAAATCTCAATAATTAGTCGGCAAATTTATGGATGTTTCCGGGGACTTCAACTTCCTATGGTAATTTGTTTTGTTATGATCCCAAAGTATTTTCCCCGGTAGGTGTCGGTGTTTTTCCTTCTTCGCTTGATGGAGAGATTCGGCGTCCACCTGCACGTCGGCTCTTTGAGATTTCTCCACCTAAGTACCCCCAGCCGGAAGAAGCTCTGAGCTCACGATTGGTCTCCCGAAGTTCGTGCCTCGAATTGTGTGTGTGTCAGTAAGGGAGACGAGGAAGACGAAGGAAAGATAGCGCGCGGTTCATGGATTGTTTATTAGGGAATTACTCTTGCATTCGCCTAGTATTGATCGGGAAACCAGGGAAAACTACCGATCAGAACAGCCGACCGCAAGAATTCTCCTCCAGACAACAGCTGATTTCGACGTAGCTATCAAACTAGTGCCACTCAAACCCTAGGACCTCCTGCTTAGAGTCGCTGAATAGACAGCGGCAATGCTGCCTCTGAACTAAACTTTGCCGGACAGAAAAGTCAACATAACCGTCGTCGGGCCTCCCCTCTAAGATGTTCGGATTCATAATCATCACATCTCAAGATGTGATGATAATGATGGGGAAATTCAACTTGAACATGAAAAGAGGCGTGAGAAGCAAACGAAAGATGGCGAGCAGTACTCCATAGCACCAGTAGTACTCTAATAGCAATTCATCTAGATTATATCAGCCGAAATGCGCTCTAACGTGCATATATCTGAATCGTGTTACTGACTGTTTACCGCTGTATTTTTGCTCGTATCTTTGCATATTCACACATATAGCAATATCTCTCTCTCTCTCTCTCTCTCTCTCTCTCTCTCTCTATATATATATATATATATATATATATATATATATATATATATATATATATATATATATATGCGTGTACACTGTTCACCGACTGGGTCTCAAATTTGTCTCGTGCCATAGAAAGAGATGAATATAAAAGTAGCAAGCCATAGGTAGATATAATAGAGCCAATCCGCTTGACCCGCTGCTGACCTTCCTCGGGAGAATACTTAGAACCTTGGTGATAGTGAGACAGTTTGTTCAACGAAAGGTAATGTGATCCTTTTTATCTGATAATTCTATTCGTTTTCCAACGACATAGAAAAGATAAATTGCATAAAACAAAAACGCCGTTTGCGGCATAAAAAAATGTTCAACTTTTATATAATGCTTTTATTCAATTTTATGCATTTTAAACTTGATGAATAAAATTATGGGCAATGTCAATTATTAAAATTGGATAACAACAACCATAATAATTTGCTGTGTTATCAGGATAATTCATCATTTCAGTTATTAGTCAATACGAAGACAAAGACGATATCTTTGAATTTTAATTTAAACCATTTCAGAATGTTTGAAGATTTTTCCATTATTGCATTTTGATTAAAAGCAAACTTGCTGAGTAGAATCTCCGAGCAATCGGGGAAATCCGGAAACGTGGGTACGAATCAAGACAGGAGAAGACTCGAAATCATTTGCAGTGTACCCATGATAAATACTTTGGAAATATAGGACAATTCAAAGAAAATGTCGTCCCATTTGAATTAAGATTAAACAAGTTCTTTATTTTTGTCCATTTCGGATTTTTAAAGATTTTATCATTTTTGGATACGAATCAAGCCAGACGAATACTTGAAATCATTTGTAGTGAACCATGACTATTCCACTCTTGAAATTAGAACCAAGTGTTCGATTACACGTGTGAAATTCCCCATTCAGGGCGGAGTATCTAAAACAATCTAATCGCTTTTTCTATCTGATATTTCTTACCGCCCCTCCATACTAGCTAATAATAAGCTGCGTCTCATCTATCTTACGAGGTGGTATATATCGATATCTATGTTGATGAGCAATAAACCGCTCATGTGCTATAACGTAACCTCTTTGGTCTTCACATGCTTTCAGTTATTTTCAATATTTGGCGCATTTTGAAACACTGTTCTACGTAATTTCATTCGTGAAATAGTTTTATTAAATACCACTAGAGCATTGGAAATTCTCGGATAAATCACCTCCTCGCTCCGCAAATCGGGGATTTATCGATAATTTCCAAAGCACACGTGGAACCTATAAGAATTCCACGACGGAAATATTAGTTCGAAGAAACGGCCGATTACGTGAATTTTGGCTAATCTAGTTCTTTATTTTGGCTCATAACCGATTTTTGGAATTTCTCTATTTCGGCCTGCCCAGCAGGGGCTACGAGCGCGTGACCGGGCGCCGTTGCGTGCGCGCGCGGGGCGTGGCCTTCTCGGGGTGTCACGCGAGGGCGTCGCGCGTTGCGCAGGGCGTGCGCCCGCAGGCCGCACGTCACGCGGTCGATGAGCAACGGGGGCGTTTGACCATCGCCACCCTCTCGCCGGGCCGCCCCAGCGGCAAACAGCTCCAGCACGTGGCGGAGTTGCAAACAAAACCTGAAACGTCGACGTCCTCTAATGTAAACCATTGACTTGGAAACGCACAGGTGAGGGCATTTGGCAGTCAAATTGTCTTATCAAATTGGGGATGAATGTTAAGAGTTTTTATAGATAAGATAAGTTTTTAAAAATATTTTAATCCATTTATTGATAACAGTTAACACATTTTGATCGTCTCTTATCCAAAGAAGTATTTCTATTACGAAAACTAGTTTTTTTCCTATATCAATTTAGCCATTTTTATTTTTTAGCCTGTGTTCAAACATTAATGAGGCATCTGGTTGTGCTCTTACGAGACGGACACATCTGGTTGTGCTCTTGCTATATTATGATTAACTACCATTTTTAGCGATTTGTTTGTGCCTAGTGTGTTTTAAGTGCGTTCATTACTTGTTGCAGGTTAGCTGAAAATATAATTCCAACCGATTATTTTGTTATAACCAAGACAAACAAACATTACGAATATTAAACGGACGTTCAAACCTCAACGAACTTTAGATTTACGAGGTGCTGATAAGTGTCAAAACATATTCACAGCTCAGTTTATTTTCCAATATTAAATCACTGTGCGAATTAATTTTCTGAAAGATTTATTGTATTTTCTGTGACAAGTGACGATTCCGTTGATTTGAACGTTACGAGGACGGTGTATCAAACAGTTTGAATTTGTGTTTCAAATTTTCTTCTATATATCGAAGACAAACTTTCAGATAATATCTATTATCTAATTACGGTAAAGTATAATCTACTGATTGTATTAAACAGTTGCAGCTTAAGTGGACGAAATTCCACGTAGCCACACTGCCAAATTTCGTAAGTACTAGCTTCAATAGATTTTGTGAGTAGCATACCTTCTCGTTTTTATATTAAATCTTACTTTTTAATTTACTGAATACACATCAATTTTACACTTTTAACATATAAAGCTAGGTTCTTGTTGCTCTTATCTGGATTTTCTTGTATTTATTCCAATTTTTATCACGTTCATTAAAACGCATTCGCGACATGGTTACTGCTCGATCTACTCTCTTTACTCTCTACACTCTCAAAGCCGACCTTCTGAAAGCACACGTAAACAATAATTTAGATCAACATATCCGAAGGTTGGAAGAGGTCGTTCTCTACACAGACGGTTGGGTACAAGTCGGCAACACAGCGAATAATACCAACCGTACACCCGTGACTGTACAAAAGACACGGGCACCGCATCCAGTCACAACTCAAAACAAATTTAGTGTTTTAGATTATGAAACACATTTTCTTCGCCTTCCTGATCCTCACCACCCTTCTCTACCATCGACAAATTCATGCTCAAACCAACGCAAACAGGCTAGGAAGCGTATCAAAACCAAAACACGTAAAGCTGCGCATCCTAGCTCACTTGAAAACAAAGACATTCCTACAGAGCCTAAAAAACAGGTACTTATTTTAGCTGACAGTCATGGTCGCCATCTTTCCTCCATTCTCAGTAGGAAGTTACCCTCCAATTTCTCAGTCTCATCTATTTTTAAACCTAACGGGAGGTTTGCAGATGTGACTGCAGAGTTGGACACCCACACGAAAACACTGACCAATCAGGACACAGTCATTATCATAGGAGGGCAGAATGACATTAACTTGGGCGGTAACTTCACACCTGAACAACATGTAAACAAATTACAATGTGCCGCCCGAAATACTAACATTGTAGTCTCGACTCTGCCCTTCTGGAACAACAGACCAACAATATGCAGCGAGATTAAGCACGCAAACCAACAATTAAAACTGCAACTGAGAGAAACAAATGTCACACTTTTTTAAATTAATTTCCTTTCAGCAAAACACTTCACCCGGCATGGTCTTCACATGAACCTTGCTGGAAAACATGCAGTCGGTAACAAGCTTGCACAATACATCATCAACTCCAATCCTACGCAGTCTCCTGCCAAAAATCCATCCCTTTCACCTTTTTTCCTTTCTCCACCCCCCATCTTTATTTCGAACCCTGTTGCCTCTTCCTCTGAACCTACTCCCGTTTCTCCCATTCCCACTACCAATTCTTCTTCACCGAATGCCACATTTTCCTCACAACCTGTCACTGCCGGGACACACTACAATCTTCGACCAGATGGAGCAGAAAAACATTCGTGTAGGTACTTGCAAAAAATAAACATTCTTTACCATAATGTTCAATCCCTTTCAAAACCCTGAGTTTATCGAGGCTGCTCTACAGAGTGATCTAAATCAAATAGATGTTCTTTGCTTTACAGAACATTGGTTATCTCCTAATGAACTTAGCATTTTCCAAATTCCAAACTTTTACCTCGCAGGCTTTTAATGCAGAGAGAGAGAGAGAGAAAAGAGAGAGAAAGAGAGAGAAAGAGAGAAGAGAGAAAGAGAAAAGAGAAAGAGAGAAAGAGAGAGAAAGAGAGAGAGAAAGAGAAGAGAGAGAAAGAGAGAAGAAGAGAGAGAAAGAGAGAGAAGAGAGAGAGAGAGAGAGAAGAGAGAGAGAAAGAGAGAAAAAGAGAGAGAGAAGAGAAAGAAGAAAAGAGAGAAAGAAAGAGAGAAGAGAAGAAAGAGAGAAGAGAAAAAGAAGAAGAGAAAGAGAAAGAGAAAGAGAAAGAGAAAGAGAGGAGAAGAAAGAGAAGAGAGAGAGAGAGAGAAGAGAAGAGAGAAGAGAGAGAGCAGACAGAGAGAGAGAGCAGAGAAGAGAGAAGAGAGAAGAGAGAGAAGAGGAGAGAGAGAGAGAGAACGAGACAGAGAGAGAAGACGAGAGACAGAGAGAGAGGAGACGAGAGAGAGAGAGACAGAGAGACGGAGAGACGGAGAGAGGAGAGACAGAGAGAAGAGAGAAGAGAGAAGAGAGAGAAGAGAGAGAAGAGAGATAGATAGAGAGAGATAGAGAGATGAGAGAGATGATGAGAGAGATAAGGATAGAGAGATAGATAGAGAGAGATAGAGATAGATAGAGAGATAGATAGAGAGAGATGAGAGTAGAGAGAGATAGATAGAGAGAGATAGATAGAGAGAGATGAGAGTAGAGAGAGAGATAGAGAGAAGATAGAAGAGAGTAGAGAGATAGAGAGAGTAGATGAGAGATAGAGAGAGATAGAAGAGAGATGAGAGATAGATGAGAGATAGATAGAGAGATGATAGAGAGAGATAGATAGAGAAGAGATAGAAGGATGATGAGAGAGATAGAGAGAAGAGAGAGAGATAGAGAGAGATGAGATAGAGAGAGAATAGAGAGAGATAGATGAGAGAGAGGAGATAGAGAGATAGAGGAGATAGAGAGAGAGATGATAGAAAGATGAGAGATAGAGAGAGAGATAGAGAGAGAAGAAGAGAGAGATAGAGAGAGAGAGAGAGAGATAGAGAGTAGAGAGTAGAGAGATAGAGAGAGATAGAGAGATGAGAGAGTAGAGAGAGATAAGAGAGATAGAGATAGAGATAGAGAGATAGAGAGAAGAGATAGAGAAGATGAGAGAGAAGAGATAGATGAGAGAGAGAAGAGAGAAGAAAGAGAGAGAATCGTATAAAGGTCGTAAGTATGGGGTTCTTGTATTTACGTTAGAAATAATATTGATTCTACCTCCTTGGCGGAATTAAGTGTGTATGCCATTGAAATATTTTCGAAATTTCTGTTGTACATCTTACTTCACTAAAACTGATAATACTTTGCATTGCAATTTCTGTTGTACATCTTACTTCCCTTAAAGTGATAATACTTTGCATTGCATACTTTGCACAGACCTCCAACAAAGAGAACTGCAGATTATATTTTGTTCTTAGAAAACCTGAAGATAACACTTAACAAAGTCAGCAATCACTTTTTTGAATCCATCGTTGTATGCGGAGATTTTAACGTTGATTTTCTGGTCGAATCTTGTGTAACCTTTCACAGTTTTCTTCAAGGATACTATACCAGATGTGTGACCGCTCTCTACTATGGAATAAAAAAATGATTGGGTCACTCCAATAACTTAATGTTATATCCAAAATTTAGGAAGTCCTACAGGAGTGGGTCCGTCTTTTATCTTGTTTTAAGATATTAAATAAAACAGTCCAGTTAACTTTTAACTTTAAGAACGTTTTGATATATTCTATCAAATTTCTGTGGTACAATTTCGTTACTAATCTACATATTACCTATAACTTCAAGTAACTTGCTGTATGGCTCAGCAAATTCCTAAAATATTAATTGACTCATTAATTGACTGCAAAAACAAAAAAAAAATCACATCACAAACACTGCTGAAAACAAAATTCATATGTACGATATACCCTTTTTCATACACCTATTACATAAACTAATACAATGAATGAGGTCCCTTAAGCGGTTACACTATCACACAATTTATTAACCTCTTTATCATTTAATTAACTCAATTTAAATTATGTATTGCCAAAAAAGAATATTCATTACAAGAACCAATAAAATGGTTAAACAAAAAATCGACAGGAATAAATTTTACATCTTTTCGTATGAATAATTGATCTGAATTCTCGCTACGATATAGAAATATTGATAAGTTATGCTTAATAGCTGTGGTTTAAACGTCTAACTATCTCCGTCTGGGCGTGAGGTGAAATCTATATTCTAATGCATGATTTATCCGCCTTCCAACTGTCCTTTCAAAAGGGATTTTGTTAAAGTTTTGAAATGTTATCTTTTTAACTCACGACGTCGCTGCGAAGACACTTTCTTGCCACTCCAGAAGACGGCGATGGTCCGGCTGCGTCCAAGAACGAATTAACCTCTCGCCTCGTGAAGTACTTTTCTTCGTCGGTTTGCTGCTCGCCGATCTCGCAAAGCAACACAGCCCGACGGCGGTCTCCAACAAATATACGCCACTCACTACTTAGAATGTCCAAGCGAAATACAACGCAAGACCGTACTGGTCCGTTGCGTGCGAAGTTTCATAGCAAAGAAAAGAAACTGATCTGTTCCAAGGTTCGCGGTAAAGAGAGAAACTGGTCTGTACCGTTCGAAGGTTCATAGCAAAGGGAGAATTTTTCCTTGTGGTGCTGATCACGCCGTCTGAAATTCTTCAAAGCGGTTCCTGATTGGATGTTGAATTTCCGCTTCTTGAGTGCGTTCAGAACTTTTACTCAGAATATAGGATGTCTTTTCTTTCTGGCGCACCTCCTTGGAGTTCAGCGGTACTATTACTGCTTTGGGTCTTCGTTTACCATTATCGCGCGCTGTTTGAACGATGTAACCAACTTATGAGCGGTTACACTTGTGAGAAAGAAAAGTTTCTCAATTTAATTAATTCCTTCAATTTAGACATTACAATTAATGTACCTACACGGATCACACAAAATTCGATGAAGGCAATTGATCAAATTATAATTAACAAAACTACTACTCGATATGAAGTTGAAACAAAAGATTTAGGATACAGTGACCACGATGCACAAATTCTTACCATCACTGACACAATAAATAATTCACGTATGACTAGATTGTTTACAAAAAGTAAAAAAAAAATATTCCTTGATTACTTGATGCAGGAGTCAAGGGAAGCAGTTTATAATACGGTTCATAAACGACAAATATAATTCTTTTTTTCAACTCTTTCATTACATTTTAACACTTGCTTTCCTCTTCAAAAAAGAAAAATAAATATTTCACGGAAAAGCAATTCTTGGATAACACAAGGGATTAGGACATCTTGTAAAAACAAGCGAATTCTTTTTCATTTCTAAACAAAAAATTTCCTTTTTAAAAAAAATAATTATAATCATAAGAAACTAAAATCATGAAAAGCGATCAGGATATTTTGAACTCAAATAACAAAACGAAATCAATGTGTAATATAATAAAAAATCAACTAGAAACCCTGTAGAGAATGTTGTTTTAAATGTAACGATATAAATGTGAACGATGCAACAGGCTAGTCTCTTTAACCAACACTTTTCGAGAATTGCTGCCGATCTCACTAAGGGTCTTCAGCCACAAAATTCAAAAACAGACAGTTGATACAATATTTTAGACACGATGTTCGTTTCCGAAACTTCTTCTTACGAAATTCTCAAAATAATCAGTCAAATTAAAAAATAAATATTCGTCCGGTTTAGATGAATTCCCGGATTCTTTGATAAAGACTTGTGCGTATGCCATTATACACCCGTTAACTCACATATTTCATTCATCGTTACGCACCGGAACGTTTCCAAATATTTTCAAAACAGCTAAAATGAAGCCGCTCTTCAAAAAAGGCAACCAAAATGAAATTCAAAAGTATCGGACCATATCTCTACTATCAGTTTTTTCAAAAATATTAGAGAGACCTTTTTACGTACGAATGGAAACCTTTCTCACTAAACACGACGCGCTTTCAGATTGCCAACATGGATTTAGAAAATCAAAATCAACGGAAACAGCTATATTTTCTTTTCTTAAAGATGTCGCCTCATCATTGGATCAAAACGAGGCACCTATTGGATTATTTTTAGATCTTTCAAAAGGTTCTGACATCATTGATCATGACATTTTACTTTCAAAATTACCTTCATATGAAATCCGTGGTGTTGCTCTAAATTGGTCATGTTCGTAACTTTAACAACGATCTCAGAGAGTGGAAATACCTTACAGGAATGATGGAACATTACGTACGCACCTTTCCGACTCTTTGCCCATTGCACGTGGAGTTCCTCAAGGATCGACTTTAGGCCCTATTCTGTTCCTACTTTACGTAAACGATATGCCCTCGACGATTCGAAACGGAAGAACGATTCTCTTTGCGGATGATACGAACATCCTTTGCAATAAAGAAACAGTAAATAGTGCAATATCAGATGTTTCAAATTGGTTCCGAAATAACAAATTAATAGTAAACGAAAAGAAAACAGTTTTGATGCAGTTTTCCATTTCAAATAAACAATTCTGTGCTCCATTGAAAATGAATGGTGTACCATTAACTGATGTTAAGGCAACAACATTTTTAGGTCTCTCAATTCAACTCAAACCTTAAATGGAACGTCCATTTAAATCAATTGAACACAAAATTAAGTTCATTACGCTACGCGTTCAGAATTCGTGCAATTTCTGTCAGCCTTCATACTGCTCGTTGTGTATATTTTGCGAATGTTCATTCCCGCCTGAGATACGGCATAATATTCTGGGGAAATACATCTTATAGCTCCCAGACTTTTAGATTACAAAAACGAATTGTACGAATAATAACCAAATCCCACCCACGTGATTCATGTAAGCCTCTCTTCATTAATCTAGGAATTCTACCATTACCTTGTCTGTTTATTTACGAATCAGTGGTTTTTGTAAAAAATGACTTGCTTAAGGGCGGGAATATTTTTCAGAAAATGCCAATATCTATTACTATAACACTCGACGTAGAAATCATATTCATCAGGTGACAGTATCCACAGCCCATTACAAAAAATTCACATACAATACATGTACATTATTTTACAACACTTTGCCAGATGACATTAAACGAATAAATTCGATAGAAATGTTTAAATCCCAAGTGAAATCGTTTCTGCTGCGTAACTGTTTCTATACAGTTAGACACTATACTGAGCATCACAAGAAAAGTAACATTAATTTTAACAATTATACAGAATGCATTATTTAACATTTGAACTGTATAAATGTGTATAAACAACCTGTAACAAGTATTGTATTGCAACCTCCGGGTCAATGACCCCCATCTCGATCAGGTTTTTCGTCCAGTTTCCCTGATCCATTGAGCAAATGCTGAGATGGCCCCTTGTTTTGCTTCTGAAAATGTAACTTCATTTTCTGTGCACGTCTTCTAGAATTCAGTGGGAAATACAATTATTCAAATTTTCGTTTCCATGTTGTCGCGGCAGGAAGTATTATTCCGAAGGACAACATGGATAAGAGCCAAAATTTATTGCCTTTTTATCCTTGAAAATAGATTTTACTACATGGGAGCTTTTTTTTTCAATTTTAAGTAGTATATGACTTAGTGTAGGAATCACAGAATTTTAAAAATGTTGCACACAATTCACTTTTCCCCATAGCACGTCAAACGCAGTTTTTAACTGCTTTTTTTGACGTAAAATAAATAAATAAATAAATAAAATGAAGTTATTAACTGTTTTGATGTCTACCGTTGTGTTGGGAATACGGTCGAAGAGTGACAAAATGGCTCTACCAAATTGGCAATATAACAAACATACTTCTCGCGACTTTTTTAATGACCGCCAGGTATGAGGCGTATACCAATTGTAGTCTATTTATCTATTTGCATTTACTGTCAAAAATGTACTTATCGCCAAGGCTTAAAGAAGGGTTGGGCGCTGCCCCCAGGTACGTTTGCAAGAGGATGGCGCCACCCCATCCCCCACTCCCAAAAAAGGACTGATATTTGTCATTTAAACACTTACAATCTGGTATTTGCTTATTTCACTCTATTTACGATGCTAAATGTTTCTTTAGTAGCAGGAAGGAATCAAAGTAACTTTAACTTCCGATAGGAAGTTAGGTTAACACCCTGTAGGGTGTTAAAAGAATGCACATGTTTAACAAAATGAACAAAATGAACAGAATATTTATTATTGTCGACTAATGTAAATATTACAGCATTGAAATTTATGACAATACGGAAGGGGGCGTAATCATGGGGGCGAATGGAGAGGAAATTACCCCATTGAAATTGTCGAACTTCTATCCTCTTTCATATAGAAAATACCGTAAAATAGAATTTACACATTAACAGAAACATCTCCTAAAATTGATTCCAATGCAACGTTTCTCTTGCTTCACAATGCACCTCACAGTATAGAGAGCTATAGTACATAACCTTTAATTTGCTCACTTGTACTCGCTCAAGCGATTCATCTTCGAGCTTTGTCGTACATTTGAGCGCCCTGCACTTGGATGGGCACACGCGGTGGGTTGATTCACAAGTCAAAATAATACTCCAAACGGCATAGCTTCGTCTCTTGAAGGAATAGGTGATGTGTCGTTACTAGATTCGGGGAGTTTGGCAAAATGCCTTATTATAATTGTTACAATTTTATGACATTTCACAATAGGAATCATTTAATTGTACTTCTGGAGTTGTTTTAGATTTTCAATTTGCCTTTTTTGCCTATTTTAGTTTCTGATGCCTATTTTGTCATTTTACCTTTTTGTGCCTTTTTCTGTGTCGTGACCGGCCGCACAGTTTTGAAGGTGCCGCCACAGTAGGGCGTTACCGCCCCTGGCGGCAGCGGCCAGCGACAAGTGCAGGCCAGCGGGACTCGACGGTGTGCGGCCGCCACGCCTAAGCGAGCGGGGCGAGGCCCAACCCCCGCCCCCTACTACGCCTGCCAGTCTGCGGGCCTACGGCCCGGGGCAAATATAAGCCGGCCGTGGCCCGGAGAGAAGGCAGAGAGTGAGCGGCGGAGTAAGGGTGAAGAGCTGGTGATAAGTGGTAATACGGTGAAGATTGTAATTACGACGGACAGTGCTGCGACAACGGACTTCCCATTACAGAGATTTGGTGACTCGGCGATATTGTGGTGCATCTTCTGGTTACGACAACTCGGCTACGTTTCACTGTACATTCTCCTGGATATTCGGCACTATAGCTCTGTACCTGTTTTCAACCAATAAATTGTTTATTGAATTTTGTGTGTGTTGAATTTGGACACATCATTCTGCCATATTTATGGCCTTTTCTGCCTTTTCCATTATTATTTTCCCTTTTCCCTCCTGTCACCACACTCTATCAAGTTAGAAACATATCTGCTATCATGGACAACATGAAGACACGGTCGTGTATTGTCTTTCTGTGGACGCGGCAACTCCAGTGTCAGGCTGTGTTAAAAACATAAAAGGGAAAAGAAAATTATACAACTGAAGATTTTTGATATTTTTGATTTTGTACACTCACAATAAATTTCATCGTAAGTTTGATTATGGCCTCGCATCCTTTCGAGGACAGAGCTCTCTGTACATGGTATACCCTTCTCAGTTCCTTCCTGTTCTGTTCTCTCGCAATCGCACAAGTGGAAGAACGAAATCTTCAATTTCGTTTTCACAGCTACCATTTCAAGATTCAAATGGGAGCCCACAATAGCATTTCGTAGAGGCAGGGTTGCGAGTAAAATAAATTTGTAGTCATCAACCTGAGGGTCAAGTGCAATCAAGATTACAAAGAAAAGGTAGTTTCCTTCCACATGAGTGCTAATGTAGAATTTTAGAGTTAAAATAAAAATGTGAATCATTTAATTCTTTTTTTTTTTTACTTTTAAATAGTTATTTTTAATGTGTCCTGTCTTTTGCTCCCTACTTTAGCCAAAATAAATGCCATTTTTGCCTACCTATTTTAGGTCAAATAAATGCCTGAACTTCCGGGCTCTAGTTATTACGATAGCGTTTCAGAACTACGTAAGCAACATATATCAGGACATTGCAGGCTCATTTATTTTAGCTACATTTACTACATAAAAAAGCGAACAGAATGTCAATTGAAATTTAACTAATTAATTAATGTTTTATAGATTTTTCCAAACTGTGGATCATTATGTCATTAACTTTTTACCAATCAATATTGCTCATTTTTAGAATAATATTTATCAGCTTCACTCGAATTTCTTTCACTTGCTGAATTTACATTAGGACTACATACTATTCTCGGTATTTCCTCCAATCTAAGGTAAACTACACTTTTCACATATTTTGTACCCCTTGCTAGATGCTTCAACTTTGTGGCAACTTTAATTTCGCATTTTACACTTGAAATAGTAACAACCAGCGGAATTTCAAATTCTGTCAGGCACTCAACTTTCTGAGCCCCCATAAATTGGGCATGTCAAAGTGTATTTTCAACTGCGTCATTAAATTAAGCAAAATTTTATTTAGTAAGGCAAAGTCTCCTCTCCAGCGCCTAAAATCGCAGGCAGTGACTCAATTATTCTCGCCTTCATGTGGTCAGTATGGAGAAAAAAATAAAAATACTTTTCTGAGCCTAGCCCTTTCAGGGTGGCGCGGCCCCAGCCAGCCTCAGATTGGCAGACAAGTGTTGCCAAATGATTAAATGTGAATCCCAGTACCAACCTTAAAAATCCTGGTACTTTCACTAAAATTCCTGATACCAATGACAATTTATTTAAATTTTGAAACTGTTCATATTTTAACTCTATTATATTTTTATTGCGCATAAAAAGTTTGTTAAACTTATTCATTTCATATTGATAAACTAAATGGAAGACTGAGACGTTCTATCCTTTTCTACTAGAACATGTACTAGAAAAAGACCCTCCTCGATCAAACTTAATGTGTTCACGCTAATGTTTTCACCAATATCATAATTGTAATTATAATTACTAACAATTATTTGTAATATTGATGTTATTTTTAAATTATGAAATAAAAAAATTATACGAATCTTAAATTGTACATTGTCAATTAGCGTAGACTTAACATCCTAGTATTTAAACGTACCAGGAAGACTTCATACAGGATTTTAATGAAGGTACCTGGCGGAGACGTTCCGGAGGAGCCTAGCGTTCTGGCGTATCTGAATGCCCGCTTGACGGCGCATTAGTGCAGGTCACACGAGAAAGGCGGATCGGGAGCAAAGAGCAGTAGGAGCGGAAGGCGGAAGCAACACAAAGAGCGGGTCAAGGTTGCGAAGGGTCAGATGGTTCAATTTCATGCCAGACAGCGCGATTTTTCTGTACGTCCCTGAAGGAGAAGCAAGGGCTCTGGAACTAATTGTCCAGTATTATTTAAAACAGAATGGGAAAAATTGTATTTTATTTTCTAAAACTGAAGATAATGTTTACTTATCTGTTAAAAGGTTTTAACCAAAAAGGCGTCACACTTTAAATATGCTGCAAATCATGGCATGTTCATCTTATGAGGGACGTGCAGCGATGGCAATAGCTTGAAAACAAACTCTTCTTTCCAAGTGAGCTTAGTGAAGATTTTATTTTTACTGAGGAGTTTACTGTAAAGGGATATTGTTAGTGAGCCGTAAAATGCTTCAATTCTGTCGTGTTTTGCATGATTCTTTTAAAGCAAGGGCCACATCTAAAACGTGAATGCGTGAAATCAGACTGAACCACAAATAACGCAATTGAAACGTATGGGAATGTTTTTGAATTTCTGAACTTTCTAGTAAAATATTCCACAAATCTAAACTTGACGTATTTTCTCATTAAAAGGGGTGATGGGCCCGGCAGGGCGTGTGCGCTAGGCGCACAAAGTACTCGCCCGAAATGAATGAAGGAGACTTTCACTTTTCACTAATAACCTTTCGCGGGCCACAATAAATGCCACCGTGGACCGCAGGCGGCCCACGGGCCGCAAGTTGGACAACCCTGTTTTAAAGTGATTCATGTAAGCCTCTCTTCATTAATCTAGGAATTCTACCATTACCGTGTCTTCTTATTTACGAATCAATGGTTTTTGTAAAAAATGACTTGATCAAGGGCGGAAATATATTTTCAGAAAATGCCGAAGTCTATTACTATAACACTCGACGTAGAAATCATATTCATCAGGTGACAGTATCAACAGCTCATTACAAAAGATTCACATACAATACATGTACATTATTTTACAACACTTTGCCAGATGGTATTAAACGATTAAATTCAATAGAAAAGTTTAAATCCCAAGTGAAATCGTTTCTGCTGCATAACTGTTTCTATACAATTAGAGACTACACTGAGCATCACAAGAAAAGGAACATTAATTTTAACAATGATACATAATGCATTATTTACCATTTGAACTGTATAAATGAGTATAAACAACCTGTAACAACAATTGTACTACAGCTTCCGGGTCAATGACCCCCATCTCGATCAGGTTTTTCGTCCAGTTTCCCTGATCCATTGAGCAAATGCTGAGATGGCCCCTTGTTTTGCTTCTGGACATAAATGTAACTTCATTTTCTGTGCACGTCTTCTAGAATTCAGTGGGAAATACAATTATTCAAATTATCGTTTCCATGTTGTCGCGGCAGGAAGTAATAAGAGCCAAAATTTATTGCTTATTTATCCTTGGAAATAGATTTTATTACATGGGAGTTTTTTTGGGTTTGTTTTTTTTCTCCCTTTAAAATTCAAAATTTATGCTTATTTATTTTGAAAATAGATTTTATCATGGGAGTTTTTTTTCTCCCTTTCAAAATTGAAAATTTAAGTAGTATATGACTTGGTGTAGGGATCACAGAATTTTGAAAATGTGCACACAATTCACTTTTCCCCATAGGACGTCATACGCAGTTTTTAACTGTTTTTTGACGTAAAATAAATAAACAAATAAATAAATAAAGGATGAAGATGATAATGCAAGTGAATCATTAATGAGAATTAGTTCCAGAATAGCACACCCAATTCCTTGCAGCTGTATACTTTTAGTTAGTTTGTAATGTAACTCTCCGATAAATATATGTACATAATTAACAACAATTCAGGTTTAACATTCGAAACCTTAGTTATCCACTGAAATAGGTCCCTTAATACAATTGTTTGTTTAATTATTGTTATCTAGTGTCAGAATGACGAGAATAACATCCGGAGGCAATCAGAATTGATATTTTGTTCATGACAATCATTTTGCAATTGAGGAAACATTATCGTGAATTTTTCATAGCGCTACAGCTGGACCTCAGCCACCCACTCAGAGCCGGGAGCACCTGGTCTTGGCTCCAGGGAGCGAAAAGGTGAGCTCTGTCTTAGTGCAACCCGAAGGTGGTGGGTTAAACGTATATGGCAGAAGGCCTTCTTGAGGCGAGTATAATCCCACTTGGTCCATTCAACCAAGTGCAATTGGACTTGCCCGGGGGCACAACATTTAACACGAACGCTTTCGCTTGTGACGTCGAAGCGAGTGGAAATCCGCCCAGCTGGGCTGCCATCTATCGGATTTTGTGTTGATTACCGTGACACTGAAGCAAAATCGTCTCGTGCAGGATTCTAGCCGCCATTATTCGATTTAATTATAGTGTCTTCTGACGTTCGAACAGCTGGACGAGGTTTTCCAATCGGGAGCTTCAAAACCAAAAAATAAGGTGTAACGACGCTCATGATTGGATAACCGCGTTGAACTGATCGAACGTCAGAAGTGACTGTATTTAAATCGGAGTGTCCTATTAGTACTGCTGTAGCATCTTGGGAGGCTTCGAACATTCGTCCGCTGTGAGTTGTGTACCAGACGGTGGCTCTTCTGGTCCTGAGCTGTTGCCACAGGCAGGGCCGCCCAGAGACTAACGGGGCCCCAGTTAAAGGTTTGCGGACACTAATAAAAACTTCAGGCATGTATACGTGAATATTATTAGTACTGACAACTTATTGTACTGATATAATTAGTTAAGACTAGGTATTTTCTTCGGCGCTCAACAGTTTACAAAGCATTTTAGTCCGCTTTCCCCGAATCACGGTGTCTTAGAACGTGACAAAAAAATTACTCGCGCGTTAATTTTTATTTAAAAAATGTGTTAAATTGAAAAATTGAAGTAGTTACGACACGATAAAATTAAACGAGTTAGAGAAATATTTAGAGAAATAATTTAGAATTTTTTTAGAGAAAAAAATTAGGAAATATGTAGAGAAAAATTTAGAATTAGAGATATAATATTTTATTATTTTCCCATCGCCAATCACCATTGTGAGGCGGTCATTTATTGATATTTGGGAGTGCATACACTATTTAGTTTATGCGGCAAAAATAGAGGCATAACTTAAATAGATTAACTTAACCTGCGGAAGAAGCCTCGTCCGTTGTAACGTAGCAGGCTACCGTTTTCAGTTATCTTCTTCTAGCAACGGAACATTGTGATAGAAGACCCGTAAAGAAGGAGAATGCTTTGCGAGATCGTGGAAACAAGTTCGAAATATTCTCAGATTCACGGGAATTTGGGTTTATGCAAATGTCTACACATTATGCTAAGAATTGTTGCAGCAATAACTTCTACGTGATTAAGAAGTTGTAACATGTGAACTGTAAGATGGAAGTCTTGAAATTAAAAAACAAATGTTGTTGAGAAAGTCCATTATTTCTCAAAGAAGAAGCGATCAACGAGAAGTCTATAATAACGAAACTGTGACACTCTGACGATTGAGACATTTCAGCGGCAGCTCAAGATTTACGTACTACAAAGGATTATAATTTTGTAGTGTTTATGTTCTTAGTCTTGCTGGGTTGTTGTTTTTTCAACTCCATTTACACACTCCTCATTCTTGCGTGCACTTATTTACAACACCAACATATCACACGTGTAATAAAACTTTTGGGACGGAATGGCATTTACGGGCCTCGGATGGCCACACTGGCTGCAGCCCACGCCCGCGCAGGCGGAGCCAGCAGCCTTGTGGGCCGCAGAGCGCAGCGAGCGTTGCCTCCGCCTGCAGGTCCATGACGCCTCCCGAGTCTTTGCCCTGACGCCCCACCGCCTCGCGCCGCGCCGGCGCCTCCGCTCGCAGCAAATCTTCATCAGGCCTCTGGCTGGGGTTAGTTCGCAAACATTATTTTACAACACTTTGCCAGATGACATTAAACGATTAAATTCAATACAAAAGTTTAAATCCCAAGTGAAATCGTTTCTGCTGCATAACTGTTTCTATACAATTAGAGACTATACTGAGCATCACAAGAAAAGGAACATTAATTTTTAACAATGATACATAATGCATTATTTACCATTTGGACTGTATAAATGAGTATAAACAACCTGTAACAACTATTGTACTACAGCTTCCGGGTCAATGACCCCCATCTCGATCAGGTTTTTCGTCCAGTTTCCCTGATCCATTGAGCAAATGCTGAGATGGCCCCTTGTTTTGCTTCTGGACATAAATGTAACTTCATTTCTGTGCACGTCTTCTAGAATTCAGTGGGAAATACAATTATTCAAATTATCGTTTCCATGTTGTCGCGGCAGGAAGTAATAAGAGCCAAAATTTATTGCTTATTTTCTTTGAAAATATATTTTATTACATGGGAGTTTTTGTTGTTTTTTTCTCCCTTTCAAAATTCAAAATTTATTGCTTATTTATCCTTGAAAATGGATTTTATTACATGGGAGTTTTTGTTTTTTCTCCTTTCAAAATTCAAAATTTATTGCTTGTTTATCCTTGAAAATAGGTTTTATTACATGGGAGTTTTTTTGTTTTTTTTTCTCCCTTTCAAAAATTCAAAATTTAAGTAGTATATGACTTGGTGTAGGGATCGCAGAATTTTGAAAATATGCACACAATTCACTTTTCCCCATAGCACGTCATACGCAGTTTTTAACTGTTTTTTTTACGTAAAATAAATTTAAAAAAATCTGCTAGTCAGGGAAAGTAGATGTGAAGGGTTTCGGACACACCGCAAAATATGACACATCGCTCTCAGAATCCGCTATTCGTAAATGTTAGTATCGCGATTTTGATTACAGGTTTCTTATCTTGTTATTAAATAACTTGTCTTGTTGATATTATGAAGAACATGCGGCAGTAAAATTATAGATACTTTCAAATACTTATTTGTTTATATTTTATAATTATTATTAACCCATTTTTTAATGTTATTAATACGCTTACTTCATTATTCATAAAATCTTGAATATGTGACACCGATATTTCAACAGTCACCGAAAACTTCAAGTAAGTTAATCTCAAAACTGCATTTCTGAAGTTGGGCCTGTAGAACAATATTTGGACGATTTAATACTGTAGCGTCATGTCGCTAAAAACCAGCGTGGGCACGCGGCGTGGTGTGCACGGATGCGTAGACAAAGGCAGAAGCGTGACGCACGGGGTTTTTCTGACAGGGTGTGCGCATCTCTAGGGCGGAGGCAATGGAGGCGGCGGGCAGCGTCGCGAGGGCTATTTAAGGGCCGTGAGAACAATAGCTCTTCCTTCTTTGTGATCCTGGCAGCGGCAGCGTAGGTCGTCCGTGGGAGGTGCGAAAGTGCACGCGGCACAAGGAGCCGGCAGTTATTGTCCTGACTAGTGAGACATGTAGTGGGGGCGGTACACGCACGGCGAAACATTAGGTAGTATGTTGCGGTGTGGTAGCCGTTGTAAATGTCTCTCCTAGCAGTGGGGTCTATTTAGTTAGTTAATTGTATACAGTGCATTGGTTATTCGTGACTACGGTCTAAATTGTGAATAAATCTGCTGTTATTACAACCCACTCTCGTCTGTGTACTGATTACATCCGTATGACGCCACAATACAGATTACCTTCTTACTTACCTATACCATACTCAAATTACCATTTTACAGTTTTATTTGAATATTTCTGCTTTCGTAAGAATTCAGTTCCTAGAATGGACTTCAATTCGCGTAGAGAAGACTGAGAAAACCCCCCGGGGACGCGCTTGGCCCTTGCAAATACCATGTTGGACCTGTAAAACCACCGCTGTTTCGCTACGGAGTCCACGCCAGGGCTTCCAACGGCCTCTGCTTTCTGCAGCTGGTACGTACATTCCTGTGTTCCTCTCAGTCTTCTGTATTAGTTGCCCTCTTCTCTTGTACAGCTTCCTATAACGCTTGTATATTATATTGTTTCTAATGATTGGCATTATCTAATATCTTCAAGAATATCCAAATTCTCTTCCATTGGTTAGTCAGGTTCAATGGCTTCCTCTTGTTGCCTTATTCCAGCTCGCAACTCGCCTTTCAGGTCATTTTTAGAAACTATTGTCATATTCTCGCAACACGCTTCGCAGTAAGATCATTAATCCCAGCTATTCTGCAGTCATTTAATTTTTGCATTTTTTGGAGCATTTGCAGGAAACAAACTTCAATATAACTGGGTGGAGCTGATGGTACTAACAATTTGTTGTAACAGACACAAGGGCATTTTTTGTTCTTTTCTATCTCCACTCTTCTGGATTTTTTCAACATCTACCCGTTGCTGAACTGATGATAAACTCTTATAAAGTGTTGTTGTGCTGCGGTTGCAGATGGTGACAATGCAGAAATATTTGCCCCTTAACTGAAAGTCAGATTTAGCAGACCTATCTTAACTGGTTGAGTAAAAGGCACGTTCGTCCAACTGAAGCCGAATAGTGGAACCAGAAAAAACATTTTCATCAACAGCAGCCACCATGTTTGAATAATTTTATAGTCAGCATGTATTCTTAGTCAGAAATTTATTGTTTCGTGCTTGACGAATGCCGAGGGGCTTTTGGAACCACTTATTGCTAATAAGAAAATAAATTGTTTGTTATTTACAACTGTTAATTGTTTCACTTATAGGAGCGAACGGAAAAAAACGGGTAAAGAAACTATGTCTTTCTCGGGTTTGAAAAAGGACACATTAGAAAACTTGCAGAGAGCTCTCAATATTACCAACTGATCTCCTACATTCCTCAACAACTACCATCACGGTCGTATTTGTTGAACCTAAGAACAAAGCTGTCTTCATTACCGGATCGTTTGCGCCTTCCTTCGCTTGTTTACATACCATTACTGCAGATACAAACTTTATTATCGACATATATTAACCGTCTTTGTGTTAGAAACATTTTTTTTAACGTCGTATACATCCTTGTGTCGTCAAAAACTGTGTATATATGTTTTCTGGACCTTTTACTTCACTAAACGCTTCAGGATAGCCATAAAAAGCAACTACTGCTTGTGATTGATATTCAACATAATTCACAAGGGTAGACTCTCGTGTCAAAAAACACTACGATTTAAAATCTCGTCATTGACACTTTGAACGTGGAATCTGGATTGTTTGTTTGTTATTAATTTGAGTACTTTAAAGAAAGTGTTAAGGTTTGCCAACAAAGTTTGCCTGGAAACATGATTTTTAAGCAAAAATTCATAAACATCAAAACATTTCGATTTTCTTTTCGACATTCGAACATTCGAACATTTTACGATTTTCTAAAATAACTCAAATGCCATCCAAAAATAAAAACCCATTAATGCCGTTTATATATAGCAGAATGTGAATGAAAATCAGGACTTTCGAAACCTACACGTCGGTGATGGTGCAGTATTACAAAATATTAATTTCCTTTTTCCTTATTAATTATCTACTTTTCGTTTTCCAATTAAAATGTAAAGTGAGTGACAAGGTGCCGTATTTATTTGTTCACAACTTTATTGGACCAAAATTACATATAGGAGTTAGTGAATAAGAGGTTAAGTGGAGTGCCATTTTTTCACAGTAACATCCAGACATACAGTAATCCCTGGACATCAGTGAATTCACTATTCGCGAGTTCGAACATTCGTGATTAGAAAAATGCTACCGGTTTTAATATTTGGGACTTCAACATTCGCGAGTATGTCTTTTGGTCCCACAATTTTTGTTTTGTGAGAAAGCGAGCGCATTTCATTTTCTCATTTTCTTTATCAGCGTCATGTGGGCACCGTATCGGCAGACACCGGAGCTCAAAGTATCACGTTCTGCAAAAATGTCAAAGTCGATTCACATTAATAGAATAACAAAATTGTAAAACAATTGTAAAACAACAAGCAGCACTTGCATCAAATTACGGGTTTTGGCTACACGCACAGAAAACCCATTCAGGTTCTGTGCATCTCTCATTATAATAATTTCACTGAAGAGTAGCTACGGGAAATATCCAGTGAAGAAAACCTCGAACGTAATGATGAACTAACGGAAGAGAAACTGCGTCCTGGAGCAATTTCAAAGTCAAAACTGGTAATGGCGTTTTCAAACTTCAACAACCTCTGGAGGAAAAGGCATTCAAATATGATTCGAACTTGGAAATTGCTTCGACATTTAAGAGAGAAATAGAAGCAGCAACTCTTCCACATTTGGATATTAGAACGTGGATGGTGATGGAACAAAAAAATAACCAAATCCTGTATCAATAGCTTTCAATTTTGAAATAAGTTTCAAATATTGTTTTATTTCTTCTCTTTGTGAAGTTAATTGTGAATTCTGTTTGTAGTTACGCTTACTCAGTTTTACTGCAGTTGTTTGTCATTTTTTCTTTCTTTTTTAAACAGTTTTTCGATATCCAGGAACCTAACCTAACTTTTTTCATTCAAAGATAGACTCAACATTTGCGGATTTGATATTTGCGATGCTTTCTGGGAACCTAACGTCGGGAATGTTGCGAGATTACTGTATTTTGCACACTAACGTTGATATTGCAGATCCTAGAAGAAAATCCTGTAGACTTGCGACTGTCCGCAAAGGGATTTCAGAGCTACTGCGAAGTGACCGCGAATGCAGTGTGCAGTGCAGTGCACCGGTCGGGACCGCGAGAATTCACCGCTGCGCTGGCGGGGTCGAAGGCCGCGCGGCCGACTCCCGTTACCACACGCCATAACGGGACGGCGGCGTCACAGGCGGAACAAAACGAGGGAAGCGCCACGGCTGCCTCACTCGAGTTCTCCTCCAGGCTCCTCGGTTGGCACACGGGACTCCATTTCAGCTACCGACCATCCCAGAGCCAGGGACGGCTTGCAGCATTGGCGTTTGGCGTACTCACGGGGGAGGGGTGATTGCAAGGGTGCCCTCACCCCTGAACATTTTTAAAGCAGCCCGTAGCCTTATGTTGTAAAGGTTAAAATAGTAATGATAAATATATTAATTCCCTGATAGTAATGACGGGTAGAATACACAGATACGTTTTAAAACTTTGAGGAATTATGCTGGACGGATGGACTCGTTGTTCTATCCCTAGATTTTTATGTATTTGTATGTTTGAGTAACATTGCCTTATTGTATAGGGATATAAAAGATGAAAAAATCGACCTTTTACTTACATGTAAAAATCAGCACTTATAATGCTCTAGTCATTTACTTCTTTACTCGCTACTTTCAACAAGTAAACTTAAATTTTATATTTATTTACGATTCTTCTAATTTTTACTTTACGAAATCATATTAATTGAAATAAATAAAAAATGTGAAATGAAATACGTGAAAAAATTTCTTTAATTTTCTAAAACCTATGAAAATATTCGAAAGAGTACATTGTGGACATAGAGTACACATTTTAGTCCGGAAATTTTAATGAACTAAGTGTAAATAAATTTTCAAAAATATTTCTACTTCACAATTTATTGTTTTACAAAATAAGATCATAAGCAAATTAATTTTAATGGACAAGGGAGCCAGAAATGAAGTTGGCTTCTGCCTTTCGTTTTATACTCTGCACGCCTATGGTTTCCAGGATAGAACAAATCTTCACTAACACGAACTCCCGCAGCAAACGTTACTGCCCTCCATTGCTATTTCCTCCAATGGTATTCCAATTTAAGCTTTATTTCCACACATGCAAGTTTTAAAAATATTGTTTTACAATTTTTTTTTCATAAGCATATTGAATTAATATGTTAGAACCATTACGAAAACATTTAAGGCAGAATTTGTTGTTTTTTTATCATACCCTGAGCTGTCGCATCATGACTTAAGAACTACAAGCAACATTGATTGTATCCTTTTTATTTTATTTAATGGGAATGAATAGGGTCTGAACTAAACAATAGTTGCATCATTCGTGTTTATATATACAATTTCCTTCAAAGAATACTGCTGTTTGCGCGCGGCTCAGATTTTCAATTCATGTCGCGGATTGATTGATTGATTGTGATTCGGGGCGCGTCAACTACTATGGTCATTAATCCCGTAAGTGTAATGCGTGTTTTTGCTCAGGAGGTGGCGTTAGTCTTCCCCGCTGGATGGACAGATCCGGCGTCGACCTACCGTCTGCTAACGGGGTTTTCCCCCTCAACCAGGTTTCTCCCACCAGCGGGGCACCGCCCCAGCCGGGACAAGCTCTAAGCTCCCGACCGATCTCCCGGCTTGTGTGGCAGTGTAGTGCATATTAGTGTAAGTGTGTGTGTATGTGTAAGGGGCGAAGATAGGACAAAGAAGAGGAAAGAAAGATTGCTCGCGTTCTGTGACCCGTTTGCTAGGGTATTGCTCCGGCATTCGCCTGGTGTTGATCGGAGAAACCACGGAAAACTACCGATCAGAGCAGCCGGCCGCTAGAATTCTCCTCCAGACAGCGACTTAATTCGACCTAGCTGAAATGCTAGTTTCGAAAATCCTGCCACCGTCAGGACTCGAACCCAGGGCCTGTGATATCAGTTGATGCACTGAAACATCGTTCCCGGTCATCATGCAACGGATAATAGGCACGGTTTACAACTTATTATGTAAATTATAAGATTGATTACAATTCATGTACTAGAAACGAATTGTACTCCAAATATTCTATGTAATTTTCTGAAGGACCCTTCCTGGGTATCCTTAGTATTTAGTTTCCAATATTTTTGTTTTCAAACATTATACATGTATGTTGAAATGTAGTTCAAAATATTATCATGTATACTATGTAACCTAAATCCCTTGAAAGACATACTGTCGAACAAGGATAATAAAAACTATTTTTTTAACCATCCAATTTAGTATTAAACGGACGGAATATTTATACGAATAAGAGTATGTGTTATAACTAATTAAATTGATATTTTTTACTGCACTTTACAGAGCATATCGTGAGTTGACCTTTCTGTAAAGAAATGATAAAAAGTATTTTCTTGGTGTCTTCTACTACTTTTACTTTCTCGTATACGTATACGGAGTAATATACGTAGTATAGACAAAGTTGTGTAATGCTGCGGAAAGTTGATTTCGAAATTTCAACGGAAATACACGTTTTGGGGTCCCCTGACACCAAAAAAGTGGTTATTTCAATCCGTTCTTTCGGTGAATGTGAACAACACTAGCACCTAAACTATGTGTACGGTCTTTTCCAAGTTGAATTTTCCCTATGAATCTGGCTTGAGTTGAAACTCAGCGATTTAAAAAAATATTGATTAATTTTTGTCGGTACTTTACATGACGCCCCTGGGGCATATTCAACATTTTCTCAAAAATGGCTTGAAATTTTTTCTTTAAATTTCTTATAAGAATATAGTGAAATACATTTATTAGGTGGCATAGGTCTGTTCTTCACTGTTAATCCAAATTTTCGAAAATTGCAAAAATATTAACTTGTTTCGCCAATTTCCTACAACTACAATATTTAAGATACAGATTTTTCATTCAAATGAAATTTGTTCTTCATAGTTAGAACTTTCTTTAGGGTCATGCACTTTTTTAGAAACACTTTTTACTCAATAATATGCGTAATACGTGCAATATTAAAAAACAAATACAAGATTTTCTAAAAAAACTGCTCCCAATTATTTCTTTAAACGTTTGGTAGAATAGTGCTAATGCACTCTATAAGGAGACACGAACACTATATTGCCCTATTATTTTGCTTTTTTCGGAAATTACGAAAATGTATACACATGAGCACATTTCTTTTAAATAATGACAGATAAAGTTACTCAAAAACTCGGTTTTCTGTGAAAATTAGCTCAAAATTCCGCATTTTCAGAAAAGCTGGAAACCCATTTTTTTTAAACGGTTCTAAATGTTTTGATCAAACTTTTTTAAAGGATAGGGCTAAATGCACTGTTTAAGATGACAAAATTTGTGTTGGTGCATTGTTTTGTTTTTCAAAAATTACACAAATGTATTTTTTTAAATATCTCGTGCCGTTAATACGCACATTTCCGGCGATTTGCATTAGTTATTTGAAGTGCTTCAAATGACTTTTGACGAAGATTTTCGAAAACTCAAAAATTTTCTAAGAAAAAGTGTTACAAATTTAGGATTTACAGTAACGCTTAAACGTCATTTTCATAAAAACCGCACCAAATTTTTCAATAAAAATTGTCATTTAGGACGAGATTTTACTCTTTATTAATATTCTTAATGTAATATATCGGTTGTACTATTAGAAAACCGGAAAATTGTCAAAATTTCAAGAACATGTACTTTGGGCAGCAATGAATGACAGTTGGCAAAAGTATGTTGCAAGCCCGAATAGGTAGCCTAGACCAAAGAAAATAAAAAAACTAATACGAGGAAGTCTGTGCCATTCTGTAGTACCGGTAGTTTTATGATATCCTTGTTGCAATAGTCCCTTTTCTAAGTATTGTTCAGCGTTGTTAAAAATATAAAGTAATATGTCCTTCACATGATCATCAATACACTTAAATAACTTCCTGGATAAATGAATAGGTTCCTATCAGGATTGAATACCAGCTTTTATGGAGAATATTGCAGTTGCCCCCTCCCTTCCTCCGTTGCTAGGCCCCTTTCTATAAGACATTGCGAAGAGATGAAATGCCATTCAGCACTCACATTGAAGACATCTTTGTGGAAGCATAAACTCGCATTGTTTTGTAATACTAGGCACAGATCCCATCCAAAAAATATGTCTTAACATTGTCATGAGCTTGATTGAGAAGTGTTATGAGTTTACACTGAAAAGGATGAATTGAATTCGCATGGTATTTGCAAATGCTTTGCGTTCTCTGAAGTATAGCACAAGACGATGCAGAGTAGCTAAGCAACCACTATTGGAGTTAACGTAATGGTGACTATGCAGATGAAACGAAATGTTGATCAGGGGGGAAAGGACGAACACAAATACACCCATGCTCGAGGCGGAACTCGAACCCGCAACCCTTCGGTCCGAGATCACTACGACACTAGGGCCTTAACGATCTCGGCCATCGGGCCGGCTGCAAATACATTAATTCATAGCAGACTATGAATTCTGAAACTTCCTGGAGTCTAATTTTATTTTTGTCTCACGAAGAGAGCAGAAGATTGCAACCGATGAGCGAAGACAGCTGAAGAAACAGAAGACGAAATTACTCGGCGTTAGGGTGACCAGACCAGCGGTGCATGTTTATTCATCATTGTCACTGCCCAACATATTTGCAGCATTAACAAGTATGGTCAATTCTCACTTCCTTCAAAAAACTTGACTCATCACAAGAAATAATTTTGAAAACCCGTTTTCCTAATACATATTCACATTTTTGACGCAAATAGTAAATTTTCAACCTCTCAAGAATTCTGGTTGCAACAACCTAAACGTACAAATCTTCTGCAATTAAATATTTTCATATTAAAAAATTCAAATAACAATAGTATTGATATTATTGAGGCGATCTGCGGTTCCTAACTTCAGAGAACAACGTACGTGTTTCGCGGATTCGTCTGTTTACACAATGGACTCAGTATATCTGAGAAAGAAGGCTCCTCTGTTTCAGGCAGACACTACCATTGTCAATTTTTATAAATAAACTTAATAGTCGCATTTCGTCAGAAGACTTCCATTTGAGATCGTATGTGTGTTTCTGCGATTCATAACGTTACAAAAGTCTCACGGTTGCTTTCTGTTTCGACGTCACGATGAGTCGTGTCATGACGCATCGTGATTGACGCCCGGTTCGAGTAGCGAGTCCGGCGGGCAGGGGGTCTGCCTACGTTCTCCGGTGAACAAACTATTTTTACTTTCTCGTATACATACGAATACGTGGAGTAATGTACGTAGTATAGAGAAAGTTATGTATTGCTGAACGAAAAAAAGGCGATTTTCGGCGGAAAAAATTCATTGCCGGGCTCTGATCACAAAAAAGTGCATAAAACCAGTTGCTAAATTAAGAAAAAATAATTCTAACACTTGGTTCAACCATAACCACTGTTTTGTGAGGCCTTGATGCCGAAAAACCAATTGGGAGCAAAACGTCCGTCCGTCTGTCCGTCCGTGAACACTCCAAGAGCCTAAACCATTCGTACGAAATTTTGAAAAACGTCCTTTAAAATTCGGCGTACTTTACGTGAAACCCCCGGACATTTTCAAAATTTTATCGAAAATGGCTCCAAATTATTTCTTTAAATTTCTTGTAAAAATAGAAAAAATACACTTATAAAGGTGGCACGGTCCCATTTTCACGGTTAACTCTGAATTTTCGAAAATTGCAACAGTTTGAACATTTTTCGGCGTCTTCCTACAACTATAAAATTGAAGATAGAGATTTTTTCTTTCAAATGAAATTTTTCATAAGTAGTTCTTTAATTAAGGTCATGTACATTGTTTTTGAAAATTTTAATGGATTTCGAGCAATATTGCGCGCAATAATTGCAATTTTAAAAAATAATAAAAATTAAATTTTCTCATAAAATGTTCCAAATGTTTTCTTTATAATTTTGGTTGGGTTATGGCCAATCAATCACTCTACGATGACATAAACACCATGTTACTGTATGCTTTTGTTGTTTTGTTTTTTTCAAAAATTACAAAAATGTAGTTTTTTGACTTGCCTCTTACGTCGGTAATATTTACATTAGAGGCATTTCTTTACATTATTAAAGTTATGAGTAAATTTGCTTTAAATAATGTCAAATAAAGTTTCTTGAAAACTCAACAATTTTCTGTGAAACTGATCTCATAATTCCGCATTTTTAGAAACTCCGAATTAAATGGCTCCAAATTTTTTCTCAAAAATGGCTCCATATTTTTTCTACAAACTCTTACAATGGATAGTGTATTTTAAATTGATATATATATATATATATATATATATATATATATATATATATATATATATATATATATATATTATTGCATGTATGAGTGAAAAAGATTCAAATGAAGTTTTTCGAAAACTCAATAGATTTCTGTGAAAAAGAGTTTCAAATTTCGCATTTACAGTCTCACTTAACGCCATTGTCTTAAAGACGGCTTCACATTTTTCAATGATAATTGTTATTTAGGAAGAAGGTTTTTGCCTTCTTTAATATTCTTAAAATAATATTTCTGTTCTACAATTTCGAAACCGAGAAGTAAAGAAAATTTGCTTACGAAAATAAATTTTCAACGAGAAAGTCTGTGCCATTCTGTAGCACCCATAGTTATTTACGAATTTACGAAGAAGAAAATTAGTTGGTTTTTGTTTTGTTTTGTTTTGCCGAACAGTACGCAACGAGTACATGCAATTTATCAAACGGTGACGGACTAGCAACCGAGTAACATCATTTATGTGGACAATAGCAGTTCGCGATAATTGGTTTCCGAAGGCGACCGCGAGCAGGAGTGGACGGCGACCGCGCATCGAAAGGCATCGGACGGCGACCACCGGACATCATTGCCACGAGAGTTGAGCCGCAAAACAGGGAAGTGACATGTGTGTGTGTGTGTGATTTTCTTTGCAGACATTTCATCTGAAGACGCATTCCGCAGCTGAAAAGAATTTGTTGAAGACCAAGTTTTGATTAACAAAATTAAATTAGGAAATGGTCAAAAGAAAATCAGGGAATGCGCATTCGATGTGTGAATGAGGTTTCATATTGTTTTGTTAGTATTATGCGTGAATGAGTTTCCCTGTTGTGTTTTGTTTCTTTCTATGTCTATGTCATAGGATTACTGTGTATCAGTGTGGAGGGAAAGACGGTGAGTTGTTACCGTATATGATGAAAAGAGGAAAACGCCCGAAAGCAGTAATAAACGAACGAACAAAAATATTGTTCGTTTTTATCAATTGAGAGCATGCGTCGTTATTTACTGTAATACCCTAGCACGGAAAATCCAGTCACCTCGCTTGGATTCCTGTATAGGACCACCAGCTTATTCACGGCTGCAGGTTATGAGAAATTTTATAAAACTAGCTAGCTAAAAAGGGGCAAACGATAGGTTCAATCAAGTACGAGTACAAAATATGGTACCCAACAGTATGTAATATCATGATATAAGAGGAGATTAGCCAGGCAATAGTAGCAGAGAAGAGAGACAGAAAAGGGGAGTTATTACATAGCCGAGAATATAGGGGAAACATTACATTTTGGCTGCCCAACGCGAGTTCCAGGATAGCCGGGGGAAATATTGGATAGCCGAGAAGAGAGGAGGGGAGGAACTATTACATTTGGCTGCCCAACGCGAGGCCAGGGTACCGGGAGGAAGGATAGCCGGGAACCATTACATTTGGCGGCCCAACGCGGGCTAAGGATAGCCGACCGAGAGGGGAGGAACCATTACATTTGGCGCCCAACGCGGGGCAGGATAGCAGAGGGAGGAAGGAACCATTACAATATATATATATATATATATATATATATATATATATATATATATATATTGCGACCCACCCCTCCGCCGGCTAGCTCAGAATGGGTTTTCAAGGTGGGCGCAAAATAAAAAATACAATTAGAATAGCGGGGATCAGGGTCATGTGGGCCGTTGTGGATTGAATGCATTTACACAGAAACTCAAGTCGAATCACTTTCCACTTACTTAAGTATATTCTAATTAAATTGCTGTTACAGTCAATGAACATAAAACACTTTACATATACAAGAATTTTGTCTTGCTGAAAAAGAAAACAACTTACACTCTCAATAATTAACTACACTGTTTCCTTTCTCTCATTTAAATCAATTTCAAAGAATACTTAAAACTTTGCCTAATCATTCCAGTCGTAAATTCCCTAGTTGCAACTTTACAATTAGCTAAGTTTTTCTTGAAAGAAAAGATTGATTCTATTTTTTTTACAGAATATCGGTATAAAGAACCTGTACTAATACTTTCTTTCCGAAACAAATTATTCCTTCTAATATCTACAAATTGTTCAAGTTGGCACGACCTTACTGTGTCTTTTCACGGCGTAGAAATCTACGGCGTCGACTCTTCCAGTCGCTCGGTGTCCTTGTCCTTGCAGCTCGGTCGGGAGCAAAGCCGCCCCTCTGCAGAACCGCACGGTCGCCCCTTTCCAGTACCGTTGTTCAACTCACGATGTGGCCTCCGTCTCGTTTTCCGTTGATACTCTTTTCGTATTCTTTTATAGAATGTAACTAGCTTTTAATTCCATATTTAAAAGAATCTACAATACGACAACTGAGTCTATCGTATAAGAAGAATAAATATAAAAATAAAAAAAAACTGCAAAGAAAAGAAATGAATGGCCTCGTTAGTTTCATGCTATTCACACTCCTCTCTCTTACAAAGATTTTAAATGCGTCACTTATACTTTCATCCTTTTCCTGATGAATTGTTTTAATGCCTTGTAATATGATAATTACCTCCTCGAATGTCTTGAAGAGTTTTTATCGTAGATGCAGTCCTGAAGTCCGTAGCAGTACGAGGTGCCGCCTTCTCGTGATCGGTAGGTCCTCACTCTCCAGCTGTTACTTCAGAAAAGAAAGCTTTCTCCCGACTCTCGGTGTCGCATACTCTACCGAGACGCTCCTTACGGATATAGTTCGTAGTTTTCATTTTCGGATTGTATTCATGCGCGTTGGCGCGCGTTCAAACAGCTCATCTTATTCTTGAATATTGATGTGCTCCGTTTTCCGAGACCTCGGCAAACGGATGGTCACAATATATATATATATATAATATTTAAATAAAATGTTTTCAAACATTACATTTACATCACTTCAAAGTACATCTTTTTAAGAGAAATTTCATTTCTTTGAGTAAAAGATATTTCCGCAAAAAAGTTTTAAACTGCATGCGCATGATTCTTCGGAAAAAATAATCGCTAATATTTCTGAAAGGGGTGGGATTAGAAAAAAAGATAAAATACGTGTCACCTATTTTCAAGCCTAGACCTCATAAAAAAGTTTCAAGTAGCTAAAAAATAGTGATGTTTTATGATTGTGCAATATGGCGTGGACTCATTTGCGATGACTCATTGCGATGACTCATTTTCAGCATTTCCGCAATGCGTTTCCAAACCTTTTCCTTAATTATCTTGTTATAATATTTGTGTATTCTATATTCGTTGATATAAATAAAGGCAAGATTCCAGAGGACTGGAAATGTCTTATATAACACCAATATATAAGAAAGGAAGGAAAGACGTGTGAAAATTGTAGAGGGATAGCAGTGACAAACACATTCAGTGAGGTATATGGAAGACTGTTAAGAGAATTAATAGAAGAGGAATACAAGGAGTACGAAGAAGAAGAACAAAGTGGTTTTAGGCCGGGTCGATCTTGTATAGATAACTTGTTTTGTCTGTCGCAGGTGATGGAAAAGAAATGGCAAACAGGGAGAGAATATGATCTTCCTTGATATAGCAAAGACCTATGGTAGTGTGCCAATCATAAAGTTATGGGAAGTTATGAATAATAGTAATGTAAATAAAATCTTAATAAATGCAGTGAAGGATCAGTATATAGATCAAAAGGGAAAAGTGAATGTAGAAAAACAGATGACCCAAACATTTCCTATATCGAAAGGGCTACGATAAGGATGCTGTTTGTCACCTATCCTCTTTAAAATGTATGTTAATGCGGTGTTACAGGTATGGAAAAGAAAATGTGCTGGGATGGTAAAACAACAGATAACACAACACTCTATACCCTACAATTCGCTGATGATCAGGTGCTGATGGGGCAACAACAGGAGGATATTGAATATATAACTAGGAAGATAAAAAAAGGGTATGAGAAATGGGGACTAAGCTTTAACCTAGAAAAAACCGTGTTCTGGATACTATGCAATACATATGACGAATTGACTATGGAAACCGGAGAAATAATAAGAACAGCAGAGGACATAAAGTACTTGGGAACAACATTAGGGAAACAGGGTTTTTATGGAAAGGAACGTGAAACCTGACTCATTAAAGAAAACATTTTAGGAGCCCTAAATCCAGTGATCTGGGATCCAAATATCAGCAAGAAAACAAAAATTAGAATATATAAATGTATTATTGAAAGTGTGACATTGTATAGAGCAGTAATATGGTAACTTCCAGAACAACAGAAAAGAAAATTGACAGCCCTGGAAATGGATTTCCTCAGAAGAGCGACAGCAATATCTAGAAGAGAAAGAATTAGAAATGAACGAGTTAAGGAGATAATGAATCGCCAACATAATATTATAGAGGAAATTGAAAAAAACAACTCACTTGGTATGGACATGTACAGCGAATGGATGAGAAAAAACTCAACAAAGATTATTTGAATGGCAACCAAGTGAAAAGAGAAAACGAGGAAGACCAAGATCAGGGTGGAACGACCAGAACAGAAAGATAATCGAGAAATGGAAATTACCTCCTGATTCCTGGAAGAACAGAGAAAATGGAAAAGAAGATTGGGCGCCGGAAGACCGAAAAAGCGGTTAAGAAACCGGCAAGAAGAAGAAGAAGAATATTTGCAGGTCAGATCGCAAGCATGGGGAAAGACTGACTATATCAAAACCACTGATTTTCCGAAGAAAAGCAAAATTTTAAGTCGGTCTGGTATAAGAGCACAGAAAAAATTGCAAGAGCCTACATGACCACTCCCCAAAATGCTTGTTCTTTCCCATTTCACGTACGAGAATTAAATCTGCTCATGTATTTTAATTATTGTTTGCCTACGTAACATAAATTTCTGTGATTGGGATAAACTACGCACATTAACTTACAAAATAATTATTTACCCTTTGATATTCATCACGAGTCATTCAATATTCGTGACTGCCCAATGAGACTGGTGTGGAAGGAATAGACTGACAACAGATACACTAGAGCTCACTAGTCCCTTGCAATCATGCCTCTAATTGGCTGGCGGGCAGAGCCGGGTCGCCGCAATGTTTTGCGTGTAATTGAATACCATGCGAAATATTTCGAGCGGCGTTGAGCCCGCCTGAGCCGGTCTGCGCCGCGCAGGGCGGGCCACATGAAGTGGGTTCTCTGCTCAAGACCGGCCGCTAGGTTGTGTATTATACGCGATTGAATTACAAGGGGTTTACCTCTCTGCTTGGAAATGGATTGGAACTTAATATGGAAATGGAAAAATTGGGGAGAGGATGGGGTGTAACACGCGAGAGTTCTCACACAGGAGCGCTAGTATCCATTTACTTAGCGCATAGAGTCTGTCACCGAGCGGATTCGAAACTCAGCCTCCTGCACTACAGCTTCAAATGAGAAGACTTAACTATTGCCGCTACTGCTCCTTGACAATTAGTGCGAGAAAGAATGTGCTGATCGAAAAATTATAATTTTCCAGACAACACTGCAGGAAAACTAGAGCGCTTATCAAATTGCATGCAATAGTTATAAAGTTCATCTATGTAATTTAATGGGACGATTTCAATATCAAGTTCTGTGTAGCTTGGGCCATTTATAAAGCAAATTTCAGACAATATGAGTAGGAATGTTGACACGAAATAAAAGTTTTACGATTACATTATGGAAGAACAGAAAAATGAATATGTGCGAGTGTCTTAATGATATTTTTGGCATATTAGTAAACAGTAATATTGTTATTTATTTATTTATTTAATCGGTTATTTACTTATTTTCTGATATTTAAGAGCCTTTCAAGAACTGAAATAATTTAGTAGATGATGGCGATAACGATGGTGAGATGAATAATGGAGCAATGTGGCCTAGAGAGAACTCCGAATAACCCTACCGAGAACTTGCTTTGTCCAGCACAAATTCCAGATGAGTTAACTGGAGATCGGACAAGAAGTCCAGCAGTGGAAGGCGTGATTGCCAGGAGCTGCTGAGTTCGAAGGCTGAGTTTGCCGCTCCCCCCTCCATGATCAAACTTCTAGGAGTCATTACATCAGAATATTACGTTGTTGTTTTTTCTGTTTACCTCGATCCAAGTAGAAACAATAATGATCTTACAACTGAAAATGGTTTCGTGTCATCTATAAGATGACGCGAAACCATTTTCAGTTCATTGTATTCATTGTATACTTATTAAGATCTAAATAATAATGTCTTAAATTCTGCATCTGTGACCCTAATCTAATTTGTTTCTGATTTTCTCGACCAGTTTCCCTTTATCCATTGGATCTGACCCTTTTTTACGCTGAGATGATCCCTTGGTATTTCTGGACCATAAATATGGTTTCTCTCTCCGCAATATCACCTACGCTTCATATCACTACTGTCTTGTTTGTTTCCTCTCTTCTTGCATGTTCCCAGGCCGCAGTCCCTCTTGCCGGAACTCTTCCCCGCGGCACGGGGAAAGGGAGGGGGTCTGGCGGTCCACCTTGAGAGGTGTACTTGAAGAGGCGGCGGCTCTACATCAAACGGCAAAACGAAAGGAACAAGCGCGACTCAGGAACCAAACTTCTTATTATGCTACATTTACGTTCGCTAAACATGATTGTATAACGCTCCCTCTCTCATGGACTAGTGGAACAGTTTTTTTGTTCAGACACTCTCGCAGAGGCTCCTCAGTGCGGCCCGTTCAGAAACAGGTTCCACACCGAAAGGGTTCCACCGTTATTATTGTAACGAGTCTAGTGTGCGTCGTCGAAAATTGAAGTGAATAGAATTTTATTAGAAACTAGGATTTATTTGAAAGAAAAAGGAAACACACAGTATGGGCCAGGTCAGCTGCAAAGCACCTTCTGTGAAGACGTTAGATGGATGTCATGGTTATTGCCAAGCTAAGACAAATGTTTACGTCAATAACCAGAAGAAACTAGATCGTGTTCAAGAGTAGACGTAAATGAGCATTCGGATGTCATTTGAATACGAGACGTGCATTTGTGTACTATGGAACGAACCTAAACCTAATGAATGGTTTTATTGTTTATTAGATGTAAAAGGAGACACAAGGATAACGGCACAAATATGGCATTGATTTAGTAAAGAAAGACTATTGCGGGTATTGTTTATTAAATGTGTAATTGGAAAGATATTGAAGTTTATTATAGGACAAGATGAATATCTGATTTGTTATTTAGTTTTGTTAATAAACGCTGGAAGGTTGGAGAATGTAATTTCCATTTAGTAACAGCGTTCATGTATTATTTTTCAAGAAAACAAATGCTGTTTATAAATGTCTTATTTACGATTGAATTTTAACGCCTTTTTATTTTAATACATTAATAAGGTATAAATTCAAACCTACGAATGTATGTTAAAAGGACTCATCAATACTAAATTAATAATTGTTATTATATTTCCATCTTTAAATTAATGATTTTTTTGAAAAAGAAAAAATAATAGAGTGTTATTGTCGAAGTTGGTAACGAGAATCGCGATTCTACCCCTTTTATGCTCAATTCACACGATGCACAGTTGTCACGCAGCATCAAGTGACGCGCGTTTGCCCAGACGCGGATCTTCGTGGTGGATGTGTATAAAAGGAAGCGTCTTGTTTGTGGTTTTATAGTGTCCGAGAAGGTACTGTGAGCGAAAAGAGAAACGTTTCTTTGAGTATTCATTTCCAAACTAACTCCTTCATAAAATATGTTTTTGCAATGATATTTGGTTCATTTGTTTGAAGATACATGCTTTTTATTATTATGGAACATAATTTAATTATTTGACACTGGAGCTTTCCTTTTTACGCCAATTGTGTACGCTGTAAGCGAATGTATACGTAGTAGAGCGAGTGATGTAATGCTGCACGAAGTCGATGTCGATTATTCAACCGAAATACACATAATATACAATATCATGATAAAAGCAACAATTTCATAAAATCTTATAAATTTAAAAAACTACAATATGAAATTTTATTGAACGTGTTACATGCAAATATTTATATTACATTACCAGTGTTTGTTAATTAATGAATACCTGTGGACGCAAATTTTTCAAATAACCTCTTACAAAGTGTCTTGAAATCTCAAAAAAAAAAAATGATTTAAATACGACCTTTCTTTCCTATTCGTAAAATAAGCTGGTTGCTGTGTGTGTGGTCAAAGTGGGGTAGGGATAGAGGATAAATGTTAGGTTACTGTTAATTCTTAAACTAATGGTTTGAATTTCAGGACGGTAAGGTAACATTTATTTATATTATCTTCTGGAATGAAGATACGGACGTTTATTTATGATGCAAGTACCATTTTCAAAAATCTCATATTTGAAAATTCCAATCTTTGAAAATTCCTAATTCGAATCTCCCACGTTTCTTTTGCTGCCAAGTTTTTCAAGAAAAGACTGAAGATGAGGTTCGATAAAAGCTGCAAGATTGTATTATTATTTAACCGTTGCAAATAATGCCAAAATGTGATATGGGCCGGTATGAGGATTGGATACGCATCTCTTTAGATCGATAAATTGCCAGTCTCCCGGCGACACATCTTTCCCGTCTTCTTGCTGGTCTCCCAGTCGTCGGTTTTCGGTACCACTTCTGTTACATTAGTCCAGTCGGTTCGCTGACATACCTCATTTTCGGCGTGCATTCTTGCAGCACCGAAATTTTGAGATAAGTCCCAACTTTCCCAGCCATTTTTCAACCATATTGTTTCTTGTGGCTTGCATGATTTCTGCCTAAATTCATTCAAACGTATATCTTTAAGTGATGTCAGGTACTTTTCTTAAACATCTGAGTAATAATTTAGAGAGGATAAAGTTTCGGTATGCTTCGAATTTTCACTAGTTTACTTAGCTACAATGTACACGTTTATTTAGTAGGATCATGTAGTTGGTGCATCCCCATGATCTATGACTGACGGATGAAGAAACAACTTCACTTCTGGCAGAAAATTAAGAAATAATAGTAATAGTAATAATAATAACAATACTAACAATAACAACAACTTGACCCGTAGGAGCAAAAATTAATACGTGATGTAGCCAGAATCCCTATTTTGTTGGTCCTTGATGCCGAAAACTCAATTGAAAGCGAAACGCCCGCCGTCTGTCCGTCTGTGAACACTATTAGCGCTTAAACCATGCGTAGGATTTTTTTCAAATTGAAGAAACATCTGTCTCTCTATCTGTAGTTGAAGCTGTGAAATTTTGAAAACCATTCTTTAAAACTTTAGGGTTTTTAGATCAAGCCCCACGGACATAATTGAAAATTTCACAAATGTTTTGCTCAAAATGTTTTCTTAAAATTTATTGTAATAACAGAGCAAAATACACTAATAAAAGCGGCATAGATTCTATTTTCACGGTTAACAGAATTTTCTAAAATAGCAAAAGTTTAAATTTTTCTAACGTTTTACCACAATCGAAAAAATTGCAAATTTTGTCTTCCAACGAAATTTTTGTCCACAATTACTCCTTTCATTAAGGTCTTGCACATTGTTTTGAAAATTTTAATAGTTTCCTCGCAATATGGCGTACAATATTTTCAATAAAAAAAAAATTTCTCTGTCTTGTCTCTCACGTAGCTCATATTTTCATTTGAGACAATTTTTTCACATTATTGTACTTATGTATACATATGCTCTTAATAATGTTGAATAAAATTTCTCGAAAACTTAAGAGTTTTTTTGTGAAAATGAGCACAAAATTCCGCATTTTCAGAAACACTCAAACGCCATTTTCTCAAAAATTGCTCCAATTTTTGGTTTCAAACGTTTTTTACTAATAGTACTAATTGCACTATTTGGTATGACGTTAAATTCATTTTTGTGTACTCTTTCGGTTTTTTATAAATACACAGATGTAATTTTTATGTATCTCTCACACCGTTAATATTAACAATTGCATAGATTTGCATTTATAAGTGAAAGTGTTTCCAATAACTTCCAATGAAGTTTTTCGATAACTCAAGAGATTCCACTTAAAAAGAGTTTCAAATTCCTCCTTTACAGTAAAGCTTATTCGCCATTTTCTTAAAACACCACTTCAAATTTTTCAATGAAAATTTCTATTTAGGACAAGGTTTTCTTCTTTAATATTCTGGAATGCTAATATTCTATATATACGTTCTACTATTTGGAAACCGAAAAGAAGAGAAAAAAGTCGAAAAATGTGTTTTGGGTGACAATAGATTACAGCTGGCGAGAGAATGTAGGAAGATCTTAAAGCCAGTCCACACAAGGGAAATTAGAAAAATTTGCTACGAAAAAGTCTATGCCGTTTGGTAGCACCTCTAGATTCCTTTTTTCGTCTTTTTTAAAACATTTTTCGCATATTTCATCTATTTTAACATAATTTTAATAGTATTTAAAATAATTTTACGAGATGCAACAAATGTTCTTCACACAAATCCTGAGTAACATATTCCGTTTCTTCGTTCACAAATTTTAATGTCAATCCTATGAAATCTAAGGTTCCTGTGACCCCTATCAACACCATTGTCGGTACGGTGGATTTCACGAAAACTGAAGACAGAGATTTCCTGGTCCAGTTCAAACCAAAAATTTGCAAGTGAAGTTCACTTGAACGAAAGGCAGCAGACATGATTACATCAGTAAGTATTCAACTGCTTGAGAAATTCATCTGAACTCTTTTTGATCAATTTTTTATGTCATTTAATTTTTGATTTTTTAAACATTTTAAAAACATTTTTAGAGTATTTCAATTATTACTCTTCGTAATGATTTAGGTCATCACAGCGTTGTGAGCAGCAGGTCACTAAACCTCCTCAATACAGGCTGAATTCGATTACCATTTAACAAAGCAGTATTGAATATTCATCACCGTCGCTCTACCACAGATGCTGCAGTAGCAATGATGGTTGTTACTGAACCGTATCAGCCGGTGCTCTTGGCTGTAAGTTGCTTTTTTGTTGATCTTACTGTCACTATAGTTCTCCTGAATTCTCAATTAAAAATATTAAGATTTTTATACCGAAAGGTTTTTGAGGACTTAACTGAGCCACTGTCCACGTAACCTCAAAAGATTTGGGCCAGCTAACCGCATTAACATGAACTTTTAATAACTTTTAATACGTTATTATAACTCAATTTAAGCATTATAGGCGGCGAAAACTACATATTTCATCAATGGTAAAAAGTTCCTGATTTCATGAATATACAGTTCTTATTTTATTATATTTATTGATGTGTAAGTCTTAATTAAATTATCGAGAAAATTTCACTCACCTCACATTTAAAAGCGAAATATCTCCTTAATCGGCTACCACACCAGCAACATAACACCTTCAAATGTGCCAGGGATCCACCCTTTTAATACAAATTCAAATAATTTTTCACTTCAAGAATATTTTAACTTTCTCAACATCTGTTTTCTGCGTTATTTTCTTTAGACATGTTTTTTTCTCTATAGTCACTAAATACAATAGATGTCCATGTGACTTAACATCAATTAAAAAGAACTTTTAGGTGGGCTGACTGACTTAATCCCACATCAACATGCTCACTTTACAGGATGATTTTTTTAAAATTTCCGTCTCTAAGGATATTTAGGCTGAGAGACAAAAAAATATACAATTATTGAAATGCAAAACGATATATAAAATTCCACGTCCACAATTGGTTTCAAAGTCATTTATCAGACACATATTCTAATTTACAGAATAAAAAATAAGTAGTGCAGACTAGGATTTGAACCCAAGATCTTGAATTGAGAGAGTTGAGTCCGAGATTTAAACGCGAGCACAAGAAGAAGCCACCCAACCAAATACGGTACGATATCATCCGTGGGCAGGTCACTTATGTAGTGTCTTGAATATTACAATGTTCTTGATGCCAGAAAATTCTTTCGAAAACTATCAAAAGCTACTGTTCTTTTTTTTCAGACAAAAATCTAAATAAAAATTATTTTAAAATTTAGTATTTAAAACGATTGTATTTGGAAATAAATCTCCAGCATGTGTATTGATGGTGTTCGAAAACATATTGTCACCATATAACTCAAACGTTGGCGAAAAACACTCATATTTTAAGAAACGTGCACACGAGATGCTTTGAAAGACTAATATTGAAGAGCAGATTGCATTAAGAAAGAAATATGTATAATTATCTTTCGTCTAACGCAGTGTATTCTTCAGACAACGTTCAGAGAAGTAACGAATAGTACACAGAAAACTGCCAGAATAGCAAACATTCGTTTCCTTACATTTTTCAGTCATAGAGGAATATCATTTTGTCACACAATAAATCTTCATTATATTAATTGTAATAATTGATTAATTGTACTCTAATAACTTTTTCAATTTCAAATTTTGTCCGATTTGTTACACACGATTCAAGCAGGAAGCTATAAGTTAAATTTACTCTGCGCACGAATAATATGAAACAATTGAATATTTGTAATATTAAAAAATTAAAACTTTGTAATGAAAATAAGACTTACTATGTTTTTAAGAACACGTTGCAAAGGTTGCGATAGCTCAGTGGCATCGTTACAGTTTTCCCTGTAACGTCACTGATCGCGAGGCCCTAAGAGTTCGAGTTCTGACGTTGGCGGATGTTCGACTGTGGTCGTGGTAAGTAGGTCGAAAAACTTTGGAGCCGGTTTAAAAAAGTTTGAAAATGCTCCCCAAGGGCTTCAACAAAATTAACCCAAAAATTTAAAGAATTATTTTCAAAATCGCAGGGCAGCGATTCGGGCCAGATGGTTAATGGAAAATTAATTTTGACAAAACTTCTACGAATAGTTTACACACTAGTGTTCACAGTGAAACATACAGACAGACCAGCGGACACATAGACCTAGAGACGGACGTTTTTAAATAATAACAACACTCTCTTGGTAACTTAAGACCCCAAAAGGTGTATTTCCATTAAAATCTCGACATCGATTTACTGCAACATTACATACATACCTCTCTAAATATTACTTTTGTTTCTCCCAATCTTTACAAGAAAGTAAAAATAAATATATAAATAAATACGTTCACACACCACAGAGTAGGTTACAAGCAAAAAAGAACACCAATTTCAGAGCTCGAATTCCTGTCCGTCAGAATGCAGTTGTAATGTTATTACATAAACAGGGGGTCCCACCAACTATGGACTACCCCCACAACTTCTATACAGTTCAGAATAACGAAATGCAGGTTTTCCTGAACAATGCGGAATCATGGGGCAAGTAACAAGCCGTAGAGAAATTGTCTATAATTATTTTAATTTTCTAGAAATTTAATATTCTTCGATTTTTTAAATGGAACTATATATTTTTATCACTAGCAATGGATAGACCACGAAAAGAGGATAAATATGATGTATCATATGCTAATATTTTGATAGTAACTTGAATAATTGAATTTTAAAAACACGTTTATTTGCAATTTACAATTTGAAATTTACTTAAGGCTAAATGTACCGATACTAGTTCCATTTGTCGCCACCACGTGGCAGCACCAAAATAAGCAAAATTTACTAGACCGATAACGTCTGAACAAATTGTCCGATTTTCGATCTGTAAACGGCATTGGACTCCTTTTTAAAATAGAATTTACGCTAGGATTCCGTTTTTCAAAAAATATTTCAAAAAAATTTTTCACATAGTTCCGGGAAGAAATTAAAAAATGTGGGCTTGTAGCGAGATGACGACGTGCTTCCTGAATCCAACGCCGTGTCAATCATGAAATCGAATGAATAGGAGCGGCGTAAAGTGAAATTTGGGAAACACTTTCCCCCTCTCCCTTCCCGCTTCCCCTTGCGTCACCCGACCCGGCTAGACCCTCCCTCGACGCGGCTGAACGGCCAAACCCGGCGGCCTGCGGCGCGGGAGGCCGAACTTTCAGACAGGCAAGCTGGGCAGTCAGTTTAAGCTTTCGTACCTTTCAGTCTCAATATATTTTTCTCCGCGTGTCAAACTCGTGATGCTGTAACACAGCCAAACGGTCTCGTATCATCTGTAATAGTCGTATAAAACTATATATCTTGTTCACATATTCCGTCTTCCTTCGAATACCATCAAAAAGTTATTTGAGGCACTACTCAAAATATCGGTTCCGATTTGGAAACTGAATGAAAAGAAAATGGAATTAATTGTGTAGATATCACCAATATTCTATGCCATAACATCTTATTTTACATACATTTTACTTCTAAGTTCTTCCGTTATCATTCCTCTACCAGAAAGTATGAGCCGAGGTTATGTACGAACGACTCGATTTTTTATCTCAAAACGGCGTTTGTCTCCTTGATAGATTTTACCTGATAAATCTGTTTTCCCTAGTAAAATCGCGGAAGCTAAATTTTAAAATTGTTTTCTTTGTTTTTAATTTTAAAACTACTTTCCGACAAATTATGTAATCGGGTACCGGAAAACTCTTATTGTCGGGCCCTGGTAAAGTAAAAGTGGATGAATCCTCTTGCTAAATATTACATTACTTCTTCTAACTCGTGGTCTAGCGAAAAAAATACAATACATCGGTCCTTGATACCTAAAAATCGATTGACGCCAAAACATGTCTGTCCGTTTATGGTCAACGCTAACCCCCAAACCGCTCTGCCAATTTTCTCCAAAATTGATCTTCCCGAATCTACCTGAAATAACTCGATCCTTTGGGAGTTTCAAACGGATATTTTGATTTTTGAGGGTTCTTTACATTAAGCCTCAAAATAATTTTCAAAATCGTCTCAAACCGTCACCAAATTATTTGATTAAATTTTGTCATCATGTTACGTACAGAACGCAAGAGAAATGTGATTTATGGTGTTTGTTGACATCAATTATTTTTAGAAAATTGCTAACGTGCAATTTTTGGGGGCGTCTTCCTTCAACTATAATATTGATGATATATTTTTTTCTTTACTGAAATCTGTTCTGACAGATCAGAAAATAAGATCAAGTTTAATTTTTTAAACATTTGAGTAATTTTCGTGCAATTTGGGGCGAAGTATATGCAATTAAAACAATTGTAACTTTTTCTCAAAAAGAGCTCCAATTTTTTTGTTTAAAGACAATACAAAATATGATGGTGGTCTCATTTTCGCCAACCCCGCCGTATTTTCGAAGATTGCAAAGGTCATGTAAGTTTATTGCAAAACCGCGTAGTTTTAGAGTAATTTAAGAATGAAATTGATGTATATATTAGAAAAATCTCAAAAATCACAACAATTTTTTTCCACGGATAGAAGGGACGCTTAAAAGTATGACCATTTTCGTTCAACTCTATCAATTGCAAATTTAGAAATAATGCCAGAATGTGTGTGATATTGTATCATCGCTAGCTTTTATTTGAAATTGCATTGTAAGGATACTCACACAGTGTAATTGTACTAAATTATTTCTAATGAAATTTGATGTTACATACTGCAGGAAAATATGATTTTGCATTTTCGTTTATTTAGCGTTTTCCTTATATATTTATGTCCATATTTTGCAATTTCATTCTACAAATTTTTCCGGACTTACTCGTGGCATATGTATTAGTACTACGCTCAAGCTGGGAACTGAGATTAGTACATTGCTGATCGCACATACTAGTTTATAGAGAGGGTTGGTCAATATTTAAATACTTGTATTTGAAATATGTATTTTTATATTTAAAACTCTATTTTTGAGTTATTTTGAGCATGTATTTTAAAGATATATTTAAATACATCAAATAACATTCATTTCTTTACACTCGTTCAAAATTAGTTCGGGGTCAGAGCAACCTTCATTACATAATGTTTATTTTATCTCGGCTGCCGTTGAACTCAAGTTAGAATTCAATTCGTTTCACTTTTTTGGTGTTTCCAGACTGGGGACGGGAGTTTCCTATCACTGATGTGACATCGTTAACAAAACATTGATGATCGAGGTGAAAACCGTTGTTAATAATATAACGATCAAAACCCATAGATGTTTTTAAACTGGTTTAGTAACCTGTAACTTTAAATTCGGGCGCAACGAAAGTTGATTTGACAGTGGACGTGCACATTAATTATAATTAAAATTTAACTGAAAATAAAGTTAAAAAACTCTCCACGTGCGGAATACGGAGAAAGACAAAAGAAATAACTGAGCATCAGCATCATCTCTAGCGAGTGGTAGTATGTTCGATGAAGACAGTGAAAACCGCGTTCGATTGGTTCGAAGACATCGCATAGTGATATCATCAGTTATTATTTCATATTTTCACTTTTATACAATTGTGATTTGGGAATTTTCCATCCAAGAACAAAATCATTGAAAACGTAAGAACATCAAGCACAAAACATCGATATTTTTACAGAAACATCGATGTTTTAAAATTATCGACATAGATGTTACACCCCTCGTCCAGCGCCCGATTATACGCGCACGTTTTCTTTAGCCCCGGAATACGTACTCACTCCTTTGCCACCATTAATTGAATTAACAGTAAATGGTAAAACGGGCGTTGTAAACAAAATCTGATAATAAAAATGTTCGCTCCCTTGTAATAGAAACTATTTTGCATCGAAAAACGATATACAAATTAATATCAAATTCCTTTTGTGAAAATAAACAAACTCCCCACTCCTCTCGCAACTGGCCAAGCGAGGGCTCAAAAAAAACGTACGTGGATAATAGACGGCCGCTCCACCAAGGCTCGCCAACAAAGAAGCCACATCTGACCCCGGTTGAGCGCTGGGTGAACGTCCCCTAGTCAAGACTCCTCTCGTTACTCTATATTCTACTCGCTATTACTCTCTATTGCGAATACCGCAAGATAATTATTTACAACTTTGTGACCAACTGAAGTGGGTCAGCGCATCAGCTGATGTCATTGCAGTGACCGGCAGGTCCTAATGTTCGAGTCCCTACAGTTTTAAATTTTCGACACTAACTAGAGAGCCAGTACCAATTCAGCCGCTGTCATGGAAGTAGATTCTGTGGTCGGCTGCTCTGAGCACGGTAGTTTTCGTGGTTTCCCCGATCAACACCAAGAGAACGCGAAGAAGCGGTTTCACGAAGAAGATCCAACCTACTGAAGGGGCGCGACCTTCTGAGAGAGTCCCACGTCGTGAAGGGGCTTCAATTTTCGAAGTAGTCCAAGCTGGCGAAGTGCTGTCGGAGGAACGGCGGAGGCCGCCTACCAGCTGGGAGCCTCCAATTACTGACGCGGGTGGGAACTCGGTCACCTTTAGTGGCTCCGCACCGCAGCTGTCATCACGCCGTCTCTGCCGCACTGCACCCCAACAATCACCCCTATCGTTTCATAATCGACTAAGACCACTAAGGGTCTGGTGTCTGTAATTGGTAGTCTTGTTTCACCGACTGTCGACTCCTGGCAAAAGCTGTTGCGACTCTGACCGGCAGATCACTGGGTTCGAGTCTCGATGGTCGATGGTCGATTTTCGAATCCATTCGCTATCCAGAGGAAAATTCTAACGGTCGGTTGCTTTGATCGATAGTTTTCTGTGGTTTCTTCTATCAGTATCAAGTGAATGCCGAAGCAGAACCTTAACAAATGCGCTATGACCGCGCGCGATATTCACTGCCTCATCCTTCTCCGCATCTCTATTGTCGCTCGCACCTCCACTTACACATACACACATACATTACACGAGACCAGTGGAAAACTTGAGAGCTTGTCCCGGTTGGGGCGATGCTCCGCTGGAGGAGAGATCGAGGAGGGGAGGGAACCCACAAGGCGACGTGTAGGGCGGTGACGAATCTCCTGTTCCAGTGGGAGAGGAACGTCGCCAAGGGATACACGTGCTACACTTGGGCCTAATGCACTAAATTAACAACTATAAGAGTTGTGCCCGGAAACAAAATATACAATGAATCAACAAAACAACTTGTTTTTGTGACTGGAAGCACAGAACCCAGAGAAAGAGCTAAAAGAGCTAAAAGAGCACGTTCTTTCTCGCCTGTAATTTCATACAAAATCACGCGAAAAGTACTCAAATTTTGGAAAAATTGTAGATGATCTTATTTCAAAATATATCATTGCGCATTCGCCTTCCAACTTCTGAAGTCTCTATACTCCAAACTATACAAGCGCGCGCGCGCGCGCGCGCGCGCGCACACAAACACACACACACACACACACACACACACACACACATACACACACACACACGATTATGTTTTAATTTGGATATCTTGACTTAAGTGCCTAGGTTTTCCGTAATCCTGTTTTTATTGCTGTTTGGTCGACAAGTTTGATTTTAAATTAACCTTTTCAAGAGTTAATTATTTACAGATAAAATTGTAAAATTTCATAAAGAGAACTGATTCGATACCGATACCCTTAATATAGTAGAGTAACCCAAGAAAAATCAATAACAAGGTGTCTGCCAAGGACTAAGTCGATGTCGAAGGTTACAGCTTATTCCGATTGGGGCAGGGTCCCGCCGGCGGAGGTACCTTGAGGGAGACAACCTCCCAAGCTGTCGCGTAGATCGTTCCGGAATTTCGCGTTCCAGCGAAGGAGAAACAGAGCCTCCTTCTGAGATGTAACAATCACTACACTTACGCGACTAATGACCATACCCGTCATCGAGAGGTAGCTCAGGATATCAACTGATGTCACTGCAGTGCCTCTGACCGGGAGGTCCTAGATTGGAGTCTCGACTGTGTCAGAATTTTCGACACTAGAGAGCGGGGTCGAATTTTTTCGCTGTCTGGAGCAGAATTCGTGCGGACGGCTGCTCTGATCCATAGATCCATCCGGCGAATGCCGGAGCAGTATCCTAACACACGGGCCACGAACCGCACGCGATTTTTCCTTCTTCTTTCTTGTTCCACCCTCATTCCTTCCATACACACACTTACACTTACATGCACTACACTACCACACATGCCGCGAAACCGGACGGGAGCTTAGAGCTTGTCTCGGCTGGTGCGATCTCCCAGATACCTGGTTGAGGGAAATGCCGTTAGCCGGCGGCAGGTCGGCGCCGGATATCACCATCATCCGGCGGGGGATGAACACGGCTACCTCTCCAGCAAAACACATGCTGTACACTTACCGAACTAACGATCCACCGGATGTGCCCCGATTGCCCCCCATGAGCGGCTCTTGTGCTCCGCTCGGCACCCCCCGCCCGCCGCCGCCCGCCGCCGCCCGCCGCCGCCCGCCGCCGCCCGCCGCCGCCGCGCCGCCGCCGCCGCCCCGCCGCCCGCCGCCGCCCCGCCGCCTGCCCCGCCGCCGCCGCCGCCGCCGCCGCCCGCCGCCGCCGCCGCCGCCGCCTGCCGCCGCCGCGCCGCCGGGCGGCCCGGCGCCGCCCGCCGGCCGCCGCCGCCGCCGCCGCCGCCGCCCCGCGCCGCCCGCCGCCGCCGCCGCCGCCGCCGCCGCCCGCCGCCGCGCCCGCCGCCTGCGCCGCCGCCGCCGCCCGCCGCCCGCCGCCGCCGCCAGCCGCGCCGCCGCCTGCCGCCGCCCGCCGCCGCCGCCGCCGCCGCCGCCGCCGCCGCGCCGCCGCCGCGCCGCCGCCCCGCCGCCCCGCCGCCGCCCCGCCCCGCCCGCCGCCGCCGCCGCCGCCGCCGCCGCCGCCGCCCGCCCCCGCGCCGCCGCCGCCCGCCGCCGCCCGCCGCCGCCGCCGCCGCCGCCCCGCCGCCGCCCGCCGCCGCCCGCCGCCGCCGCCGCCCGCCGCCGCCCGCCGCCGCCGCCGCCGCCGCCGCCCGCCGCCGCCCGCCGCCGCCCGCCGCCGCCCGCCGCCGCCCGCCGCCGCCCCCGCCGCCGCCCGCCGCCGCCCGCCGCCGCCCGCCTGCTCTGGCCGCGCTGCGCCGGGACGCGTCGTTGCCGTTACGTAAAGAAGCCACGTGAGAGCCTCCGCAGCTGGGCGTGCCGGCACCCGCCCGCTGCGTGACCGCCCAAAACGTGGACGGGGCCCTCCGCGCCGCGCCGCCATGGGGGTGGCGGTCTCCTTCCTGCGGTTCGCTTCACTTGGCGGGCAAGGAAAATGCAGGAATTAACCACACGTTCGGTGTGTAGGTGAAAAGGCGCTGTGGTGGGATCGAGAGTGGTTGATTAGTATTTCCGCGCACGTCAACTGCTAAAGTCATTAGCCCCGTAAGCGGTAAGGATCGCGGTGGAATGGGGCGGTGTCCTTCCGCCGCTGGATGGCGAGATCTGGCGCTGACCTACCCGTCGGCTAGTGTGGTTTTCTCCGGCCTGGTGTCTCTCAGCGGCGGGACAATGCCCCTGCCGGAACAAGCTCTAAGCTCTCGACTCGTCTCCCGACATGTGCGGTTGTGTAGTGAGATTAGAAGTGAGGATAGGACAAGGAAGAGGAAGGAAATATCGCGCGCGGCTCTTTTGTTTGCGTATTGCTCCGGCAGTTAGCGGGTGTTGATCGGAGAAACAACGGAAAACTACCAATCAGAGCAGCCGACCGCTAGAATTTTCCTCCTGACAGCGACTGAATTCGACCTAGCTCTCTAGCTATGATCCCAAATCTTGCCACCGTCGGGACTGTCCCTGTTAGACTGTAGTGACATTAGTTGATGCCCTGAGCCACTTCAGCCGGTTAGGCCGAGAGGATGAATGCGGCTTTCCGCTGAAGTGGAAGGGAAAGGTTGGGTTGGACGGAACGGTTGGATTGGGAGGAGCATCGGCGGATCCGCTATTCACGTCCACCACCCTCCCCGGAGGAAAAATTAAAACATGAAATATTGAGGGAAGACGGTACGAAGGGCGGTGAGTTGAATTCCGCCCCAGGCGTGAACGTTTACTCCTTGTCTTGCGTGTCATGGAGGGCCTCTGTCGGGGACGGCATGCTATGCCACGCTAATCGCTTGTGTCTGGAAAAGAATCTACAAGATGTATCTTGTAGTGCTTTACCGGCTACGGGAAAAAAAACTCGAAAACGTCGTATAAGATGAAGTTGAAAAAGGAGAACAGTCAAATGATTTCAGGGGCCAAGTCGATGGAGAAGGGAGCGATAAACACTAATGATATAACGTTGACATATATTAGACGAATACTGGTTTCATACTTGTTGGAACTGATGAATAATGCAATGTTTTTTCATAGTTGACTAGATGGTGTGACGTGGTGATCCTAATGTGTAAGCTTTTATGAATGATTTGTCTTAGTCATACAAACAAAATTTCACTACTATCCCAAGCCTCTAAGGACCAAATTCACAATCTATACTTAAAATTAGTATTTCTAAAGAGCCCGAATCTTCATAAATAATTCCCATGTTGATATAAAAGGAGAAATAAATGACCACTTGTGGACCAGGATAAATAAATGGAAGGTCGTCTGTATACTCAAGTATTGATCATCTTAAGCTGTTTAGGTTATACATCATTTTGCGATCTCATCGTATCTAATGCCAAAACGAAGTAAGAAAACTATGCGTAAAATAGGGAAGAAACCCAATCTACGAACTTTTCCCGAGCCTGTGATTTCCCAGCGACAACTTTTACTGTACTTAGTTGAATGAAGCAATGAATGAAACAACGAATGTTGTAGTCGGTATTTCACAAAAATAAATCTTGATAATGGTTAAATAACAATTATCCCTCCTAATATTTTTGTTTTCTTAATTAAGTCTTCACAACCAATGCTTCACGCACTGGACCACCATGGAACATATCTATGTTTGACTCTTTTGCTCTACGATCTTTTGTTTTCTCGCAGTATAGAGACAGTTATGTAATGCAGGAAAAATTGTCTATCTTCTGGCAAAAAAACTCGTTTTAGGGGTCTCTCATACCGAAAATAATTTTTTTTCGATACAATTTTCATTTGTCCAATCAATTCCTCCATTTGACTAAGAACTGCTTTGAGCCGCACTAGTGATTATTTCTTATTGATTCTGATATTTTTAATGTTACCTAACCCGTCACCTCACCGATAAAGACGGTTGAAAATTCATAATTAGCCTATTTTAATTTTTTATTTTGGACATATTTTACGAGAGTTATATTGTTCTGTGAGAAAATCTATGCTGTAATGTTGTGCAATAGTTTTATAAGAAGGATAAACGAAATAATCGCCTTCCTATCAAGAAGCAAACACTTGAGATATATTTATATAACTGCAATTGAGTAGTAAGTAAATAGTTTCTCAAACAGTTGACCAGCAATCCACTGCACATCACAATACTGGACTTAGCGGCAGGACACAACTTCAATTATTTAGACATCAAATTAACTTTTCACGTTAGAGAATGACCATTATTACTAATTTTATTTTAACCCATTTCCAAAATTACGTGTACTAGATTCTTCAAAAGAAACTAGTTGCGATAAAACAGCATGTAGTTTCTCGTCCGTAGTTTCATGCAAAATTACGCGAAAAGAACTCAAATTTTCGAAAACTTGTACCTGACCTTATTTCAAAATCTATTTTTAAGGAACAGATTTCATTAAAGAAAAAACTATCTTTAATACTTTAGTTGTAGGAAGATGCCGAAAAAATTGAACTTCTGCAGTTTTTTAAATATTAGGTTTTTTCACAAACATGGGATCTGCACCATTCTCTTAAACGTCCTTCACACTATCCAACAACAAAATTTAATAAAAACAATGGAGTCATTTTTTGAAAATTTTGAAAATGTTCCAGGTGCTACATGTAAAGTACCCCTCAAAATTAAAATCTCGGATTCAAATTAAAGGGGCCACACCAGCCAGATCGATTAAGGAATATCATTTTAAAGAAAATCGGTTGAAAGATTTAGCATGAATTCTGGCTATACCACGTATTAGATGATTTTTTTTCTAAATTTAGCTACTGGCTTTATTCACTTTTTCGATACCAGGGCATTGTAATAAGAGTTTTTCTGCCGAAAATTCGCCGCTTTCTCTCACAGAATTACATTCCTTTCTCTCTACTCCGTAGCGAGAAAGTAAAAAGAAGCAACTAATAAATTCCGTGTGTGGGCTGTACTTGTTCGATTTCCTGTTACCTTGTCCAGGAACGTGAGGCTGCGCCATCGAATGTGCATCACGCAATCAGCCATTGCTTCGTTTCCATGCGAATGGGCATTTGCTTCGCTCTTTATCTCTCCCGTTGCACGTGCGAGCCAATTCGGGCGCCGCGTGTCTTTTATATAACCCCCGCTGATTCACCACTCTTTCAGGAATGAATATTTCACGAGAAGAGTAGAGCCAAGATATTTTTATTCCTTCCATAATGTCGTTTCGAAAGAACTAATGCGCCATGCTGGTTATCCACCTAACGGATCTATATTTAACAATCATGTTATAATCAATTTGATAATAGCTGATAGTTTATATTCCTTGACGAAAGTATCGTCCATGATTAAAAATTCTTTATAACATAATTTTCCTTGTTCATGTTTAAGATCTCTTCATAATATAAACTTCTTGGATGAGATATCCTGCATTAATACACATGAATTAAAAAGGAATATTTTTTGTGTGATAAAATATCGATTATATTCTCCGAAATATTATGTCTAAGACGATACTTTTAAACCGTATTACATTCACACCTTAAGTGTAGCTATGCCTTTTTAAACGTAAACCTTTTCTATTTATAATGAAGACAAGAGATATAATATTATGATGAAATGATATTATGATATATTATAATGAAACAAAAGATTTAGGATACAGTGGCCACGATGCACAAATTCTTACCATTTTAAGAAATGCGATCACTGACACAATAAATAATACACGTATCACTAGATTGTTTACAAAAAGTAAAATAAAATTATTCATTGATTACTTGATGTCATGGGAAGCGGTTTATAATACGGTTTATAAACGACAAATATAATTATTTTTTTCAACTCTTTCATTTAATTTTAACACTTGCTTTCCTCTTCAAAAAAGAAAAATAAATATTTCACGGAAAAGCAATTCTTGGACAACACACGGGATTAGGGCATCTTGTAAAAACAAGCGAATTCTTTCCTTCATTTCTAAACGTCATAACGTATCTCAAATTTTCCTTATCTACTTTAAAAATACAAATCGTTGTTACGAAAAGTCGTAAGGCAGGCTAAAATTGTGAAACACAATCAGTATATTTTGAACTCAAATAACAAAATAAAAGCAATGTAGAATGTAATAAAAAATACTACCAAATCAACTAGAAAACCCGTAGAGAATGTTGTTTTAAAATATAACGATATAAATGTGAACGATCCGGCAACAAGGGCTAGTCTCTTTAACCAATACTTTTCGAGAATTGCTGCCGAACTCACTAAGGGTCCTCAGCCACAAAATTCAAAAACAGACAGTTCACCCAAAATTTTAGACAAGATGTTCGTTTCCGAAACTTCTTCCTATTAAATTCACAAAATAATCGGTAAACTAAAAATAAATATTCCTGCGGTTTAAATGAATTCCCAGACTCTTTGTTAAAGACCTATGCGTATGCCATTATACACCCGTTAACTCATATTTAATTCATCGTTATGCAGCGGAACGTTTCCAGATATTTTCAAAACAGCTAAAATTAAGCCGCCCTTCGAAAAAGGCAACAAAAATAAAATTCAAAATAACGGCCCATTTCTCTTCTATCAGTTTTTTCAAAAATATTAGAGACTTTTTTACGTACGAATGGAAACCTTTCTCAGTAAATGGCGCTTTCAGATTGCCAACATGGATTTAGAAAATTAAAATCAACGGAAACAGCTATATTTCCTTTCTTAAATATGTCGCCTCATCATTGGATCAAAACGACGCACCTATTGGATTATGTTTAGATCTCTGAAAATCTTTTGACGTCATTAATCATGACATTTTACTTTCAAAATTACCTTCATATGAAATCCGTGGTATTGCTCTAGATTGGTTATGTTCGTACCTTAAACAACGATCTCAGAGAATGGAAATACCTTACTGGAATGATGGAACATTACGTACACACCTTTCCGACTCTTTGCCCATTGCACGTGGAGTTCCTCAAGGATCGATTTTAGGCCCTATTCTGTTCCTACTTTACGTAAACGATATGCCCTCGACGATTCGAAACGGAAGAACGGTTCTCTTTGCAGATGATACGAACATCCTTTGCAATAAAGAAACCTTAAATAGTACAATATCAGATGTTTCAAATTGGTTCCGAAATAACAAATTAATAGTAAACGAAAAGAAAACGGTTTTAATGCAGTTTTCCATTTCAAATAAACAAGTCTGTGCTCCACTAAAAATGAATGGTGTACCATTGACTGATGTTAAGGCAACAAAATTTTTAGGTCACCCAATGCAGTCAAACCTTAAATGAATTGAACACAAAATTAAGTTCATTATGCTACGCGTTCAGAATTCTTGCAAATTCAGTCAGCCTTCATACTGCTCGTTGTGTATACTTCGCGAATGTTCATTCCCGCCTGAGATATGGCATAATATTCTGGGGAAATACATCTTATAGCTCCCAGACTGTTAGATTACAAAAACGAATTGTACGAATAATAACAAAATCCCACCCACGTGATTCATGTAAGCCTCTCTTCATTAATCTAGGAATTTTACCATTACCTTGTCTGATTATTTACGTATCAGTGGCTTTTGTCAAAAATGACTTGCTTAAGGGCGGGAATATTTTTCAGAAAATGCCGATGTATATTACTATAACACTCGACGTAGAAATCATATTCATCAGGTGACAGTATCAACAGCTCATTACAAAATATCACATACAATACATGTACATTATTTTACAACACTTTGCCAGATGACATTAAACGATTAAATTGGATAGAAAAGTTTAAATTCAAAGTGAAACCGTTTCTGTTGCATAACTGTTTCTATACAATTAGAGACTATACTGAGCATCACAAGAAAAGTAACATTAATTTTAACAATGATACATAATGCATCATTTACCATTTTAACTGTATAAATGTGTATAAACAACCTGTAACAAGTATTGTATTGCAGCCTCCGGGTCAATGACTCCCATCTCGATTAGGTTTTTCGTCCAGTTTCCCTGATCCATTGAGCAAATGCTGAGATGGCCCGTTGTTTTGCTTCTGGACATAAATGTAACTTCATTATCTGTGCACATCTTCTAGAATTCGGTGGGAAATACAGTTATTCAAATAAATTCTCGTTTCCATGTTGTCGCGGCAGGAAGAATTATTCGGAAGGACAACATGGATAAGAGCCCAAAATGTATTGCTTATTTATCGTTGAAAATAGATTTTATTACATGGGAATGCTTTTTTTAAATTCAAAATTCTGGTAGTATATGACTTAGTGTAGGGATCACAGAATTTTGAAAATGTGCACTTCTCCCCATAGCACGTCATACGCAGTTTTAACTGTTTTTTGATGTAAAATAAATAAATAAATAAAAAGAAAAATATAATAGAAAATGAATTACGTTCTTACTCGATCAAAAATATTTCACTAGAAAATCGCACAAATGGAAGATGTAAAAGAAAGACGAGAAGAGAAATCAAATTTACACCTTCCCTTTTTATTATTTGTCAGGATGTCATACTTATTGTATTACTGGTAAAAATTTCATTTGAAGAATTTGTGGGCCAACTTTGCTACATGGTCGGTTCCACCAGTTCCTGGCCTCACTCATTTGTATTTTTGATACAAAGAAAAAAATACGCACCTTTTCAACTTAATTAATCTTTACTCCAACTGGCTTTTCATATCTTTATATGAACTTTTCTAGGCCTCTGAAATCAATACTCCGAATATTTGTTTGCAAAATGGTCAAATACTGTTTCTTTCACCTCACTCTCATCTGATACTCTTCTTTCTCAAAGATTTTTCTTCAGTTTTGATAAATGGTAGATGTCGTAGGGTACCCAATCTGGACTGTAGTGTGAACGATCCACCACCTTCAAGCCATAGACCTTTACAACAGTCTTTGCACTCTGGGCATTACTGTGCGTTGTTGGGAAGATGCAAACCACCATGAAATTTCACGCGCCACACTCAAATACCTCTCTCCACAAAAGGAAACGGAATGTCGGCTGTAATCTTATGACATTACAACTATTAAAGATAAGAGTATTTACTGCTCAGAAGGTTTTCCCGTAGATGAGCATTATCTTGGCCCGGCCGAAAAGTTTTACATCCATCTGCGTAATGTGCAACCACACTCGGAATGCCAATGTTTCACCATATTTGGGACGAGGGTGAATTGCATTGAATTTCCTTGATTATCATCTCTGTCCCGTAAAAGAGTCAAGTCATGTGAAAAGAAGACATCGTATCCAAACAAAAAGTCTAAAATTGGCTCTTCATAGTACTTTTTAAAGGTTTAGCCAATTCATCGAACAACCTGTCTGCCCGTGACTGCTTAACGAACAATTTACTCTTCGTTGTTGCGAACAAATTGACCGAGAAACAAAGAAATACCAAATGATCGAGTTGCATTTGGCTAGAATTGTTGGAAAAACATAAAATGCAATTAAAAAATAAAAATGCTTGTACTTATTCGTAGCTTTGAGAATTCTTCTCAACCGGCGAGCATCCGTGAGTCGAGTGGAAACGTAAGTTGGACACTCAATATTATTATAGCATTTTATGCTCTTCAGAATTGAAGAGACTTGTTAACTTAGGAATTGAATCCACCAAACATGTTGAAGCATCAGTACTTGATCTATTTTCAAGTGAATTAGTTAAACAATTCGCAAAAGAAAAAGGGCACCTAATTTTGATACGGTTACTTAAAATTAAATATGTCGTAAGTCATTTATCTTAACAATTAAATTAAAAAACACTGGTCAATTGAACTATTTTTTAAATATATATTAAACGGTCTTAATAAGAATATAACTTTAAATAAAGCATCTTATACACTAAGGGCCGGTTGTATGATATAGAGATATCTCCAGGAATAGTTATCTCTAGAATTGCATTTTCCGAGAATAAACACCTCGTCCAGTTGTACAACTTAATTTTATTCTGGGAATAACTATTCCGTGTTTATCCGAAGAGGCGTCTGTGAAAGAGAAAGTTGGTACTGCATTCGATAGTGTTTTGTTGAAATATATAGCCTTTGCTTCTCGTGTTTTGATCATTTCTGCCTTGTGTCCGCCAATTTCGAATCGCGGTGTTTCCTTGTGAACGTGTGTGTGTATTGCGTTTGTGTGTCCTGGTGAAATTGTGCGATATTGTGTGTTGAAAGTTCGGACTTGAAACCTTGAATTTCGTCTTGAAATTGCAATAGTTCCGAAGCAATTAAAGATGTTAACCACTGAAACAAAAATTATTTGGACTTGGTTTTGATAAATTAACACAACGCAAGTATTACACAAATTCGTCTGTGTGCAAAAGTGTCATAAAAATCACAATCAACCTGTTTTGAAAAATAACCTATTATGGGCTGCATAATGGGAAAAATAAGCATATTGGGTTGAAAAATTAATATTGGAAATTTTGTTCTCCAACTTGTGCATGAAAAATGCATTTCAGTTTAAACAATGGTTATTGTTACACTGTTTGCTTTTAGTTAATCAACCACACATTGAACTAAAAATACAAGAATTAAAAGTAGAGAGATATCCTCTGGTACATAACAATGTCTACTATCAACATTTATTATATAGTACAGTCATTCGAACTTGAGATTATTAAAAATGTCACAATTTCATTTTTTCTACTATTTACTCATTTGGTGGTTGATATTTAAATTATTAAAATTATTGAGCAATACGTCATAATAAAGTTTTAAAAAAAATCTTATATGAAAAATACAAAATGTCTGATATGAAAAATATACTGATCAAAAAGTATAACACAGTAAAAATAGAGCATTTTGTTTATCAATCATCATTTCATGTAAAAAATGAATTCTTTTATTATAGTGCAGCAAGTCCAAGTGAAATTGGAGCAAACAATTATCCCAATAACTCTCAGAAAATGATTCTATTATAGAGTACTAGGCAGCTAATCAAAAAAGATCACTTATATATATATATATATATATATATATATATATATATATATATATATATACACACAATCTACAAATGTAAAATGTATATTTACCTCTCTGTCTGATGATTCAAACCATCCTTCACAATATCCAAAACCCTTAGCACTGTGGATTTGGAAAGACGAAATCTCGTTAAAAACGTACCATTGTATTCATTGAATAAATAGAGCCTGGAACGAAACCTTCTTCGTTTTAGGAAAGACTAATATACCCGGAACAAGAATTCATCATCGCTATCTGAAAGCTTCATTGCTATGCAGCTGCACGCGTTCTCACTGCCGCTTCTACTTTTGAGGTTATTTTACGTTATTCACTGAATATCTCCGCAAAATAGTGGAATAATTTATCATCAGTTTATTCCGTAAATAAGCACTATTCTTCCTTCGTACAACCGGTTTTCCTTTACCCATGGAATAAAAAATACCTCGGCTTTATTCGTACTTCGGCTTGGTTCGTACAACTGGGCCTAAGTTGTGTTTTGTTATTTAAACTTGTAGGAATACGGAACCTACCGAAACCACGCCTCTTAATATTATTACTCAACAACTCATATTTTTTGAAGAGTGCATAACAGAATTTAAAGATCTAAAATAGAAGGATAAAAGGAATAGAAAAAGAAATCTGTCTTTATTGGAGGTGTTGAAGTTTTTAAAAATTACACAACCAGGTATCTCCCACCAGCGGGACACCGCCCGAGCCGGGACAAGTTGTAAGTCCCCGACCGGTCTCCCGGCATGTGCGGTAGTGTAGTGCATGTTTGTGTGTGTGTATAAGGAGAGAGAATAGGACAAGGAAGAGGAAAGAAAGATCGCGCGCGGTCCGTTTGTTAGGGTACTGCTCCGGCATTCGCCTGGTGTTGATCGGAGAAACCACGTAAAACTACCGATCAGAGCAGCCGGCCGCTAGAATTCTCCTCCAGTCAGCGACTGAATTCGACCTAGCTGAAATGCTAGTGCCGAAATCCTGCCGCCGTCGGGACTCGAACCTATGACCTCCCAGTCAGAGACACTGCAGAGACATCAGTTTATGCACTGAGCCACCGCTTCTGGTTCGTAGGATAAATAAAATATTTTTAAAAAATATTCTGAGGCGGGAGTTTATATATATATATATATATATATATATATATATATATATATATATATATATATTTATATTTATATATCAGCATAGCCGGGGCGCCAACCTTAACTGTTCTCTGTACTGCTCTCGTTCTCCCCTCTCGCCCCGGGAAAAAGAAATCGGCTCCACCGGTGAGCGAGACTGCACGTAACCAAGTGAATCACAGCCAGCGAGTCCCCGCGATACCTCCGCCTCCCACATGACATAGTCGCCGCTGGGGCCGCACCGCAAACAAAAACACGCCAGCGCAGATAGCGCGGCAGAGCGGCCGTTTTCAAGATCAAGGAGACGTGACGTCCTCTAGCGGCCGCCCATTATCATGGCCGCAGGGAGGGGGAGGTGAGCTACGTGCGTGAGGGCACATCGACCAGCTGACGAGTCCGTGGTATCTCAATGCAGCCGGCGACGATATGCTGCAATCACTGGATTATCTGGGCGGTGCATTCGGAACAGAATTAGAAATGGAATCTTGTACTTTCTCGCTGACGAAGCATCAGAAAGTATGGTAAAGCTCCAGGACAGTAGTGCTGAAGCAGCACGTTCGGTCTTATATTATTTATAACGGTTATATAATATAATATTACATAACGCGAGCAACCGACATATTCACTGTTTGCCTATCCAACGGCCTTGGCGGGACTAAAATTGTATTGCATTTATTAAAATGTTAGAAGTTTTAATGAAAATCGGACCTATGCCATATTATTAAGCGAACATTTTTCTATTCGGAAAAAAAATATGTCGAAAAAAACTGGAATAACTTTTGAGAAAATCTTGTTTGCGTATTTTTTACTTTTACTTTCTCAAATACCAAGTTTAGAGAAAGTATGAAAATGCAACAGGGGAAAAGAGCCGATTTTTTCGACAGAAAAACTCGCTTTGTGGATCTCTAATTCGGAAAAAGTGGCTTTTTCTTGCCCCCTCCCCCATGTAGTTAATTACTTTCCCAAATAAGCAGGGCAATCAGAGTCAACGTATCGTGAATTCTTGATAACGAAAAGTGTTGTTTTGTTTAACGTGTGCGTCTGTCTGAGTGTGAATAAAACTAGCGCTTAAACCGTACGGAAGATGTTAACCAACACTGATTTTCACTCATCGATCGCCCCTCAGATTGACACGTAACTTTTAATTTTGGGGAATATTTATTTACATATAGCTTGTAGGAAATGTTCAAACTTTTCTTAAAAATGGCTCCACGTTTCCCTCTGTTCCCTATATTTTCTTTTAAACAAAAATGCTCGAATAGAGCAACGTACGGGTATTTAAATAGCACGCGCTCAATTTTCAATAAAACCTCTGTATTTTAAAAACGTTTTTCGACGTCCTCCTGTAATAACATTACTGACAATACACTTTTTAAAAATATAATCTGTTTTCCAATACAAATAAAAGTATCCAAAGTTTTTTATGACAATCATTTATTCAGCAATTTCACAACGTTTCGTAACTCGTTTTGTTACATCTTCAGGTGCTAAACTTAGTGAGGGAACGCTATCCCATTGAATTACCTCATCAGCAGAACATTCAAGGAAACATTACACTCTCACTCAGTTGATACCACATAACTTCATAACTTTGTATTTGTAAACATATATTGACAATCAAGAAGAAATATTGATTTACTGTTTTCCAATAGTCTTTAAATACCGTCCGTTCAATTTTTTTGAAAACATAAGTTTTTACATAGTTGTATGTGAAATCGTAACCATTTTACAAAAATATATAAACGAACATTTATCAAAAACGACTTCACTTTTAACAATTGCTCGAAAAGAGAATAGCTTGCCTCGCTTAGCTTTCAAATATCCGATTTTATTAAAAGTTCTTAAATTTCAAAAATTGGAAAAATTAACTTCCTAGATCTTTACTATTGAAGCTAGCAATTTCATATTTAATGTAATGTATTTACAATACTAGGTATTTACATCAATTCGTGTACAATTTTTCGAAACGTTAGGAATTTAGGAGTAATTTTGGTCGAGCGAGCAGTTTTTCCTATCCTCTAATGTAATTAATCTGTAACCTAAGTTTAAAAAATATGAAATTATTCCTGATTTATTCGCCATTCATAAAAGTACATTTAGTTTGAATTTTATATATATATATATATAGTGACGTCATGGGGTTAGACAACCCCATCACGCCACCATCAGCTACGAGAAGAAGCCCGCGAACAGAAAAGTCGAGTACGCGGCAGAACGATGGCTAGAAAACGCGCCATCTACCCATAGCTTTTCGAACTCTGACACCCGAACTAGCGAATAATGTTTTTCCGGGAAGTCACGAAAAGAGGAGAATATTCACCCCTCCAAAAATTTCCCCAGGCGCGAGTACCATATGTATCGCCGAGCGCCTCGGAGGAGCTCTTTTTGATTGCAGCAGCGACTAGACTGAGTTCGATTGTAACTAGACTGAAGGTGATTGTAACTTGATAGCATAGGAGTTTACTTTAACTTGGTAGTTAAAAGTTAGCTTGAGAAGCGTATCAACGAAAGTGATGTAATTGAGAAGTGGAGTGCACGAACATTCTTCGCATTAAACATTCACCACATTTGAGAGAGCAAGTGAAGTGATAGTTTGACTTCGAAATAATTTCAAATTTGTAAAATTCGCGCAGAAGGGCATTAACTAAATCCAGCATCTCATATTGCAGGCTGAGACTATACACGCCCACAGAGTGGTAGGTAGGCGGAGCATTTAAAGCATAACTTCAGCAACATTAATTATTCGAGGCTGGAAGCGCGAACAAACTTGTACGAGACGAGGCCGAAAAAGAACGACCCTAGGAAGAGAGAAGCGTAGGCGAGAAAGATTTGGACTGGAACGAGAACCGTACGAGTCCGGAGAACGGGAGAAGGTGTGGAAATTGGAGGCGTGGCGGAGTCCAGAGCTCGAGGGAAGGAAACTGGTAACGTCGCAAGCGAAGACGGGTTGCAACGCGAGGCTGCGAGCGGTAGAAAATCCACAAGATCACCTACAGGTGAGCGATGAGGAGCTGTTGAGATAAAAGAACTGGCAACTTTTATGCGGCGATCAGTTGGGGAAAGAGAATAGCAGTAAATACACGACAATTCGTGTTAAAAGTGGGTGAAAGGTCTGAATAGGAGGGAGGAGTATTCCGAACGATGTGAGTGGCAGTTTCAAGTTCAATTACTGCACGTGTTATTAAATTCATTCAAAGAGGCCATACCTTGTACAATTTTACTTAAATAATTCATGATTTGCATATATTGTACAGTGATGTTATCTGGAAAAGTCATAGTTTTTTTTTAAAATTTTTCTGTGATATGTAAAGGGGTCCAATTTAAGTAACGTGCATGTTACGTTTTATTTATTTTTTTCTCTTTAAAGTTCACAATGTTATAGTGAGTGCGAAGCCCAAGGCTAGTACCTGTGAACGGCATACCTTAGAACAAGTGTAAAACTCATTTTAAAAGCCGTGCACGGAAAAACTAAAGTTGCCAGTTCTTTTACCTCAACAGCTCCGCATCGCTCGCCTGTAGGTGACCTTGTGGATTTTCTACCGCTCGCAGCCTCGCGTTGCAACCCGCCTTCGCTTGCGACGTTACCAGTTTCCTTCCCTCGAGCTCTGGACTCCGCCACGCCTCCAATTTCCACACCCTTCTCCCGTTCTCCGGACTCGTACGGTTCTCGTTCCAGTCCAAATCTTTCTCGCCTACGCTTCTCTCTTCCTAGGGTCGTTCTTTTTCGGCCGCGCCTCGTACAAGTTTGTTCGCGCTTCCAGCCTCGAATAGAGAGTAGAAACAGTAAAATAATTTGGTAGATAAAAATTCAGAAAGAGGAATGAGCAAATTGTGAGTTGTAATTGGTGAAAGTGTGTTCAGACAGTCGAAGTGACGCCTATTTTTTGTTTTGCCTTGTTTTCTGTTTTTTCAGTGACCAAATATTTAAAGTGCATAATCCTATTATATAGTTGTGCCACTGTAATTTTTCATTGAATATATGCTCATGTTATTCGTATTTTATCTGATTCATTGTGTCAAGGGTTCAGACCTTTCTCATACCCAAAAGACCGTTCTTCCTGAGAATTTTAAGCTCGCTTCACGAGCATTCATAGTTTCACGCTCTCCCCACGTGCTGGAAGGTGGGCGTGTTAGATGATTGGCGCCCATACTTGTGGGGCAGTGATCGATTAAAAATCGAATAAGCTAAGGAGAACCCTAGGCACGAATCAAAAACGAGCATTTTGTGGCTTGTATTAGTGCTGTGTATAGTGTCTCCTTTCCAAAAAGTGTTTCTTGTGTACAGTGAAGTGTTCTGTTGTGTATTGCATTGTTGTATTTTGGAAGGGAAGTGTGTTTTGTAAAAGAGTACAAGGCAGACGTAAAAGAAAGTTAGTATAGCAGAAAGTCGGGAATATAGGGAACCTAGGCAGCTCAGGAGTGATAAGGATAGTGAAGTAGACGAGAGGGACGAAATACTTCAAAGAAAGGATAACCTAGGTTTGCACGAAACAGACGCAGTCGGCGAGCCGCCCGCAGACCGCACCGAGTCGACAGAGAGCACGGCAGAACCAGCGCAGCAACAAGAAGACGCGATGAGAAAATTAATGCAGGCATTATTAGGGAACTTCGCGCGAAACATTAGTCAACAAGTAGAAAATCGGGGGCAAAGATTAACGGAAGAAATTAAAGCGCAGTCGGGAAATTAAGGAGCAGTCGCGAAAAATAGAGGAACAGTCGCGAAAAGCAGGGGCAAAGGTTAGCGGCAAAGATAGAGGAACAGTTGCGAAAGGCAGAAGAGCAGAGGCAAAAATTAGAGGCAGAAATTCACGAGCAGTCGCGTAAAATCGACGATCAGACCAAAGTTTTCAATGACAAATTAGATTGATTTATGATTGATTTTTCGTGTTTCCGGGCGCGTCAACTGCTTTGGTCATTAGTCCCGTTAGTGTAGTGAATGTTTTCCCCCGGGAGATGGCGGTGATCTTCCCCCGCCGGATGGCGAGATCCGGCGCCAACCTACCGTCGGCTACTGGGGTTTCCCCTAACCAGGACTCTCCCACCAGCGGGGCACCGCCCAAGCCGGAACTAGCTCTAAGCTCCCGACTGGTCTCCCGGAATATGTGGTAGTGTAGTGTATGTTAGTGTAAGTGTGTGTGTAAGGGAAGAGGATAGGACAAGGAAGAGGAAGGAAAGATCGCGCGCAGTCCGTGGCCCGTATGTTAGGGTACTGCTCCGGCATTCGCCTGATGTTGATCGGAGAAACCTCGGAAAACTACCGATCAGAGCAGCCGGCCGCTAGTATTCTCCTCCAGACAGCGACTGAATTCGACCTAGCTGAAAAGCTAGTGTTGAATATTCTGCCGCCGTCAGGACTCGAACCTAGGACCTCCCGGTCAGAGGCGCTGCAGTGACATCAGTTGATGCACTGAGCTACCGCTCCCGGTACAAATTAGAGCAATTCCAACTGTCAGTGATGTCACAAGTAGGCGCCAGATGCGACGAACTTCGGGGAGAAATCACCGTACAAGTTGCAACTTGCATTAATTGAGGAAAGACACGCAGAAGTAGGAGCGTGAATTGATTCTTTGTCTACCGAAATCGAAAAGAAAGGTAGCGAGAACAGGACACGTTTCGGGCGGATTCATAGTGAAGTACAGGAGGTTCGCGGAAGAGTCACAGAAATAAGTGAAGACACGAAGCGACAGGTCGAAGCGCAGTTAATGCAAAAGCTGGAGACAAAACGCAAAATTCAAGAATTAGGGAAGTAGGAGGCTAAAGTAGAAGGCGGGGGAGCATGCGAGGAGGCAATATTAATGTGCCGGCCTTGTAAAGTTCTCAGGTCACCCGAATGAGAACCCAAATTTCAAAGTGGAAACAAAAGAAATGTGACAAAGGATAAAAGGAAATTCAAGGCGCTCCAAAGCTTTTTCGTTCTCTCAAATGTTCGCGAAACGCATAAGACATTGTTGCTACACCAAGCGCTAGAAGGCAATGCTAAAGCGTGGTTCGAAACATTATGCCCGTCGCCGAAATCGTTCGACGAGCTCGTAGTTAGGTTCCTAAACCGTTACTGGGGGAAGGAACAACAAATGAACTTTAGAATTTCACTTATGAGCGGCTACTATCGTACTTCGAGCGGGACGATGCGGGACTATGCAGCACAAAAGATAGCGGCTCTGAAAATATGTTCTCCTCCCGTGTCAGATGATGAAATAATTTGCATACTCACGAGACATTTCCCGTTAAGTATCCAGAACTTATTACGCAGCGTGGACGTTAGAGATGTGAAAAGTTTCAAGTATTACAACCATCTGCCAACCCTAAAAATAGTTTAACATAAAACCAATTATATGTATTAATTGTCTCATTAAAGTTAAAATTTCATTATCATGGAAGTACTTTTTATTATTTCCTAGTAAATAGCGTCGTACATACATAAAAACTAGCGGTGCTCCAACAGAAAACACTTTCTTGCATTATTTCTAAATTTACAATTTTCGAAAATTCAGACTTCAACGCGTCATTTTAATCATCCGTGGAAAAAGTTTAAAGAAACAATTTGGAGTGGTGTTTCAGGAAAAAATGTTATATATTTTTTATAAATTGCTTACATTTCGTGCCAAATTACACGAAAACTACTCATATTTTCAAAAAATCGAACTTGAACTTATTTAAAGATACGTCTTTAAGGAACCGATTTCATTAAGGAAAAAATTTATCTTCAATATTATAGTTGTAGGAAGTCGCCCAAAAAATGCATTTAGGTAATTTTTTAAAAAAAATCTGGGATTTAAACGAGCATGATACCTGCACTTAAGTGTCCTTGACGCTATAAGAAGACAAACTTTAATAAAAAATAAGGAGTATTTTTTTAGAAAACTTTGAAAATGTTTTTTAGACTTCATTTGAAGAACCCTCAAAAATCAAAACTTCCGTTTGAAACTCCCAAAGCCTAGAAATCATTCAGATTGATTGGGGAATATCAACTTTGGGGAAAATTGGCTGAACAGTTTTAGCGCTAGCGTTAACCACAGACGGACAGGCAGACGGACAGACTTTTGCCGTCAATCGATTTTTCGGTATCAAGGACTCATAACCAGTGGATTCTGCCTGCACCTCGTATTAGAGAATTTTTTCTATATTTCGTAAAAGGATTTATCAACGTTATCGTAACCAGGGGCCGACGATAATAGTTTTTCTGCCAAAAATTCCCCGTTTTCCGGCGCACGATTACATAACCTTCGTAACGGGAAGAAAGTAAAAATTAATGGAAAAGGCGGCGCAGAAGATCCCAGAATTGTCGTCTCCTCCTCACCCACCAGCCCACGTGTAGGCTGCGCACGTCTATGATCACGTGATTTTTGTGGTGATTTTCCATCACCTTCCATGGTTTCGAGGATGGCGAGGCGATCATGAAGGATGAATAATGATGAAATGTAAGTGATTACGGACGGCATGGTGGTTCAGTTGTTATTCGAAATAGTAACAGAATTCATTACTCCTCATCCTCCCAGAGGCATCACCTAAGCCTTAAGTTGGACGGGCAAGCACAGTCTTCGGCTCCGCGGCAGCCTTCGCGCCGTAAACTTCGGGCGAGGAATCTGTGCATATACCTGATATCACAGAG